>CM018031.1:29717127-30204627 GCA_008638375.1 Nyssa sinensis
CACTTCTCAAGCTCAGCTTTTGTCACGCCCCGAATTCCAGCGAACCCGAGGCGTGACGGAAACGAACGGAAAGTAAATAAAATATAAAGTAAATAAGAGACAACCTAACGGATTCAACCCAAACTTATATTCATTTCCTTCAATGTACATCCATATAAAGCACGATAAATAAAAACATTCAACATGTCATTCGGGCTTAAGCCCTTATACAATATCAATACATCTCGAAATATGCTCCCAAGGCCAAAATCATCCTGAGCTCCTGTCTCCTCCTACTCTGTAAGACTTCCTCAAGTCTCGAGTGCTGGGAACGTCATCTGTGGGGAGTCATCCCACGTATGGGTCAGCTCAACTGCTGGTATGATGTAATGCTAATGCAGGGAACAAAATTAAGAGCGTGGCATGTGCAAGTGTATAGTTATATCTACATGGCATTCAACATCATGCATACAACGTACTAGCAATATTCTACATGTCATCCAACTCATTAACATGATCTAAGGTGTGGCATGTGCAAGTAGTACAATTATATCTACATGGCATTCAATATCATCTATGCAATGTAATAACAATAGTCCACACGCCTTCCAAATCATCCATACCATGTAATAGCAATAATCTATATAACGTCCAAGTTACCCATGCAATGTAGTGACAATGCCCATGAAACACCTACACAACTCAATGCCACAACCATGCCAACTCTATACCACAACCATATCAACTCTATGCCACAACCATGTCAACTTTATGCTATGTCCATGTCAACTCTATGTCATGTCCATGTCTCGTTTTCGAAACACAACCGATGGAAGTTGAGTACCATGTCTCATTTTCAGAACACATCCGATGGAAGCTGAGTACCATGTCTCATTTTCGGAACACATCCGATAAAAGCTGAGTACCATATTTAGCACCACGTGCTCAACCCACTTTATACTTTCAATGCATCATACTATGTCAATATGCTTTGATTCCATCATGAAACAACACAATCTCAGATAAACAATTTACCAACACATGGAGCATTGCTTCTAAACAAAGTATTCCACTTAAAGCGATCACAACATCTGAATAACAAAACCTTTTCCACATGAATGTGCGCAATACATGATCAACGAAAATACATACTCAAGTCATGTGTTCACAATCTTAACAAATCCCCAAAATATAAATCACGTATAACCCAACACATAGAATAAATCATATCTCCTATGGAGTAGCAAGAAGTACATGAGTAACATAAACAATCAACTCAAGGTTTCCTTTTAAAGCAATATTCCTTCTGTGATTTTCTGACATTAAACAAGTAAACATATGATTCAATCAATCAACATGCAAATCATTCCTAAACTTAATTCTATTCCGTACTTAGCACAATACACCATACCTGATGGGTTTGTCTCAACCCAAGAAGTCGTCCTCGTAGCGTAGCGGAACTAACAGTAATAATGGGGAAGGTCAGATCACCTTCTCCTTGTCTTCTGTGTTCCTAAAATCATGAAACACAACTTAGTTCAATTGCTACTTGAATTATGCTATTCAACAAATTTTATGTCTTTATTTTATGAGTTTCTATTTTGCCAATTTAAACCCTACTGTTGAGTTCGGAATGTCGAATAAAATAAGTTTAGGCCTTCGCGGATTTCAATTCGGACATCCGAGCCAAAAGAGACAAGACGGTCATTTTGTACTTTCACGGGCCCTTACATCCCTAGACCTCTTCTCATAAATCGAACTCCACAGTTGAGTTCGGAATGCTCGAAGTAATAAAGTTTCACTATTTTTTTACTGAATTCGTAGTTCGTTTGACTGTATTTCAATTCAGGGGCATTTTGGTAATTTTAAATATTATCATGGGTCTTTTAATTTTTTTTTTTCGGGACCCTCGCCTCGTCAAACGGACCTCACCATTGGTCTCAGAATGGTCGAGATAGTCAAAATACACTAATGACTTGTCCCATTTGGACTCCGGATTATTTTGTGACATTTAAATAATTAAATTAATTTAATTAATTAATTAATTTAATTAATATTTTATTCTGGTGGGTCAGTTCATAATTTCTCAAAAGTCTAGGGGTCAAAGTGAAATTTTTAAAAGTTCTAGGGTCAAAGTGAAATTTCCAAAAGGTACAGGGGTAATTTCGTAATTTACCAAAATTTCTTATCCCTAATTCAGTTAACCAAACAGTGGCTAACCCAAAACAGGGATAGGATATCCCTGTCCCTGATTTAATCCCCCTTTTAATTTTATAAACCCGTAGCCAAACAGCCCCCATTCCTTTTTAATTTAAAACACCAAGCTGACACGTGGCATGGGTGGGTCGGCCTTGGCCAGACCCGAACCCGAACCGGACCCGAGACCCGACCGCACAGTGACCTTCTTCCCCGTTTTCCCGGTAGGTCTCCAAGTGGGGTTCCGGCGCCTTCTCTGGCACCGGCGACCAGTTTTTCGGTGAGTTTTTCATGTTTTTAAAATGTGATTCTCTTCCATTTTTCATGTAGATTTCATCCCCAACCTTAGATTTTGATTTAGTTTACCAAACACTCGCGAATCCGAGGATGACCGTAGCTCTGGCTAACCATGGTTTCATGATTTCAAGCTTCATTTTTAACTGTTTTGATCTTAAAACTCTTCTAATATATTTCTGCATCTCACTACACGAGTTTCCCATCTTTTAAACTAAGTTTTACGCATAAAATTACAGAGGTCCGATTCTCTCTCTCTAACTTGCAACTGACCCTAACTGCTTCATCTCGCCACCATTTTAATTCATTCTTTTTGCAAAATGACCTACACTCTATATGCAACAAGGTCCTATGTTTAAAACCCAACAAGCATGCTTGAAAGAAAAAAAAATTAAGAACCAGTAGCTAGTTGACTTACCCTTTTTTCTGATTTTTTTCTTCTCTCTCTTTGATCTCCACCCTTTGATTCTTCACTCCTGGTTCTCTTGGTTCCTCAAGACACTCTCGGTCCCCTTCCCTTGGTCTATCCTCTTCCTGCTCTTCCCGATTCACTCACACCCGTATGCACACATATATTATGTTCCCTCTCTCTCTCTACTCTCTCTACCTATCCCCTCACAGCCCCCTTTTCTGACTTACTTTTACTGTTTTCTTTCTTCCACTTCTTCTTTTTCAGAATGCATTGAATGCATTTCTTGTTGCTTTGGATTTCCATATATATATATATATATATATATATATATATATATTACACATTCACACCCACACACACCCGTACACACTCGTCCCCACACACTGCACACATCTAGTGCACACACCCACTTGCACAAGTTGTTGTGCACCACTTGTGTGTATATACATATATATACATGTACATATATATATATATATATAATACATAATGTCACACACATATGCATACATACCTATACCCATTCTATTATACATATGCATACACATATCTACTCATATTTGCATAATGTAATTAAATCAAATTAAAGTAATTAAGATCCAAAGAAATTTAAATATTGCCCCAAAAAAAAAAAAATTTATTCCAAAAATTTCAGATCTTTACATCCTTCCCTCCTTAAAGAAATTTCGTCCCGAAATTTAAAAATTTAAGATACTTCTTTGACCAAAATTTAGAAAGAGTAATACCAAGGGTCATTGTGACATGGAGACGTGCAGCCTTATCTATGGACCATTTACCTCTCCCTCAACTAGGCGATGTGGAATGCATTACCCTTTCCCATTACCATCTCCCCCCAAAGGAACCTCTTCCACTTGGATAGGCAGTGCAGCGGTGTGCAGACATCTCCACACTTCCCTGCTAGGGTCTGGTTCCGATCCCATCTATAACGGCCCACTTCACATGGCACAACAACAATACATAACGAAATTTTCAAAACCAGTTGGCCTATCAATGCCAATCTCTTAAATCCATCCAAACCTCATAACCCGCCTTAATAATTCAGTGCAGTAATAAGAATAAAGGAAAATGCTCAATGTTCACAAGGACACTAGCTGACCGTCTAACAAATCTCAAATTAGGCCATGAAATCACCTAGTGATTTATCACAATGGCATCATCCATATATCATCCGTACCACAATGCAATTTAATAACCCAGTCCCCAACATCATAATCATAAGACCTAAAACAATGCACCAAGTTTCAAAAGAACGAAACACTAGTTAAACTCTTTACCAGTTTAAAGCAGGGACACACATCAATCCTTACTCACATGTATTTAAACACACGTACATATAAACACGTTTAGACATTTTCTTATGCATGCATTAATGACAAACAGTCAGCATATAAAATCATGGTCACAATACGATCACAGGCAATAAGCTAGCATACTCACGTATAAAATCAACAAGTGACATCCAATGGCTAACAAGTATCCTACCACATCAGTACCCAAGTATTTAAAATCCATCTCAAGAATATGCAGATACATGAATAAGCATGGCAAACATGAATGAATGAGATGCACCAAAATCTATCAATACCCTCAGCAACGGTGCCAAAATTTGGTGCGCTGTCATAGGCAACCAAAAATAAAACCTATATTCCTAAAAAATATATGTATATAGTAGTGGAAGTAAGGATTGTTCCCACGGAGAGTGTCTAGCCTAGTTTTATGCTACGTGAACAAGGATGGGAGGTTTGAGTATAACGAAAACAATTTAAAAAAAAAACAACTATGGAACAATTTAAATTAAATTATCAAATTCAATGAAAAGAGCAAGCACTGATCTAAGTCAACATCCACCATCGAAATTTTACAATTGATCATTGATGCAAATATATATTAATTTACACTTTGAATATTTACTGTTGGAATTATTTTCCTATCTCTCTTTAGTTGTAGTTAATTAGAAAACAAGCAATCTAATTAACCCTAACTACTAAACAACCCAAGACAAGTGCTAAAGATTTAATCTAGTAGCAGCCTTAAAAATGAGAGAGATCAACGAAGCTAAACAACACAAGCACAAGCGATTGCATTCAATTTAGTCGAGCGTTCTTCTTAAGATCTAATAATTTCTGACGCAACAAATCATTAAATCTTAGTTGCTTCACAAACGAGAGGGATCAAAAAATTACGGATTTGATATCTAATCTAGCAATAGATTACAACGAATAATAAACTAGTAGGCCTCCTAACAATTAAACGAGACAATCATAAAAATAAGCACAGAAAAATATCCGAAGCTCAAAGCATAAATTGAACAATAAAAATAAATTAGATCTCACAGTTTTATTGATTCCGAGGCTTCCGTTTCCTTTGACCAATTATAAAATTTTAACCACGCATGGCCATGAAAACTTGAAGGAGAAGTTTAAGAAGAAGGGAGAGAGAGAGGGAGAGAGAAGTGCGTGTGTGACGGCTGCTCTTAGAAGCCCTGATTAAAAATAAAATAAAGTTCTAATATAACTAGGAAAGTGGTATTTCAGCTATAATTCTTGCACTAGATCTAGAATTTCCAAAAATAAATCGCGTGGACCCGCGTATTAGAATTTCGCGCAGCTAAAAACTTCAGCAGTACAGCTTAGCAAATTCAAGCCCGATTGCGACCTTGATGCAGCCAGAACTTCTCAAAACTCAAAACATGAAAGTCGTATAAATTTTTCTTGGCTTTCCATAGCATCTTGAAGAATCTCAATTGGAGCTCGGATGAGAGAGTTATGCCCTGATTATGAAGTGATGTCGAACTTGTCCGAAAATCGCACAATTAGCATTTATTGCACTTAACGCCTCCATTTGCATCCTAAATCAAAGTATAAGAATAATGAGTACATTTAGACACCAAATAAGTATAAAAGACTAAACATTAATAGATAAAAATATGACATTTTGCATTCTCATCAACGAGCCACTAAGTCCCAAAGGAAGGGACAATGCGGTCAAAGTGCTTGTCAACACTGAAGAAAAGGGAAAGTACTTACACATTGACTCAACTCTCTCTCTTTCCCAATAAGAGGAGATTGTTAAATTCTTAAAAGCCAACCTTTCGGTATTTTCTTGGGAGACTAGAGATATGGAAGGGATAAATCCTGACTTAATTTCTCACAAGCTGATGACATACCTAGACCATCCTCCAATAAGACAAAAGAGGAGGAAATTTTTCTCAGAACGTCATAAGATTATCAACGAAGAAGTCCAGAGGTTACTTGATGCTGGAATGATAAGAGAAGTGTTCTATCTTGAATGACATGCTAATACAGTTCTTGCAAAGAAGAAGAACGACAAGTGAAAAGTCTACGTCGACTATACCGACCTCAATAAAGCTTGTCCTAAAAACAACTTTCCTTTTCCTAGAATTGATCAACTCGTTGATGTCACGACAGGTCATAAACTCATGAGCTTCATAGACATTTACTCTAGCTACAATAAAATCTAAATGTGTCCTCCAAACCATGAAAAAACAACCTTCATATCAGAACAAGTCTCTATTGTTTTAAAGTGATGTCGTTTGGTTTGAAGAATGCTGGAGCCACATATCAGAGGCTTGTAAATAAAATATTTGGCTTCTAGATTGGGGAGACAAAAAAAGTTTACATCGACGATATGCTTGTCGAAAGTGCTTGGAAGGCTGACCACGTCCAGTACTTGTCCCAAACATTCAACATCCTAAAGGAGCACAAAATGAAACTTAACCTATGAAAATGTACCTTCAGGATCACAGAGGGAAAATTCTTGGGTTTTCTAGTTTCCCAAAAAGGAATTGAAGCAGATCTCACCCAAATCAAGGCTCTAATTGTTCTGGAATCCCCCAAAACTAAGAAAGTCATTTAGAGGCTAAATGGAAGGATAGCATCACTGAATAGGTTCATCTCTAAATCTACGGATCGGTGCCTCTCGTTCTTTAAAGCTTTGAGGGGGAGTGAGGCCCTAGAATGGACCTCTGAATGTGAAGAAGCCTTCCAACAACTCAAGCAATACTTAGCCTCCTCAGACCTTCTTTCAAAACCAGTGTCAAGGGAAAAACTACTCCTATATTTAGTCGTGTCAAAAAGTACCACCAATTTTGTGTTAAATAGAGAAGACAAAGGAGTTCAGAGGTCTATTTTCTATGTCAATAAAGCACTTCTGGACACCGAGACAAGGTATTATGAGATTGAAAAACTAGATTTAGCCTTGGTAATATCTGCTCGGAAGCTCAGACCATACTTTGAAGCTCATCCTATCGTGATCCCCATATCCTATCCTTTAAAATCATTCTTGCACAAACCTGAAATTTCGGGACTACTGGTTAATTGGTCAGTGAAACTTGGAGAATTTGACATATCTTACGTGTTAGGACTTGGAACCCATCTTGTGCAGATCTCGAATCGCGACTGCCACCCTTCGACCTGGGGGTCGTCGAGTAAGGCTCACATAAGCGATGGTATCGGACGATGCTGCGGCCTGTGTTTGCGGAAGCGTGAAAATATTTTTCTTTTCTTCTTTTAAATTTTTACGCATATCTGCTCGATACTACCGCTTTTCACAGCGGTACACATGACTATACATTCAGAGCATAATAAAAACTTTAAGACTTTATAAATAATACATGTTCAGTTGTCCCTCAAGAATTAGTTACATAACATTAACTATCTTCTAGCAAAAATGACTAACTAAGGTTCCATTGTACTTCCCAAAACTGCTAGTCCTATAAGGAGTTGCTTACACCCTTTCCTCAAAATGGGCAAAGCTCTAATTATCATCATCATCAAAAGTCAGGTCTGCTGTCAGTCACATGAAATATAGGGTCGGAATAAATTCGGGTAAGCTAAACTAAGCTTGTAAGTAATTCCAGCATTTGTCATGGGTTTTCAATTGGCAGTGGTTAGTATAAGAGAGTTTATAAAATATTCACTACCAATTGCTCGTATACTTCAAATACAGAATATATGCATTCTTTGAAACAGATAGCTTTGAAACAATTTAAGTATTCAAGCTAAACATGTACTTCTTCAAATATATCAAAAGAGACTTCAAAACATGTAGGTATGTATAAAAAATGAGGGTAAAACCTGCTTTCATTTTTGAACACAACATCTTATCACTTTCATTAGTAGAATCCGTTTCGAACCGGACTCCAGTTTTACTTTTTGTGGAGATATCTCATGCCTGGGGTATTAGATCCTACTACCTAGCATTTTTTGTGTCATAGTTGAATTCCGAATAAACTCAACGTCGCATGTAGTGCTTATGCACAGTTTATCTTTCATTACCAGTGGCAACAGGAGGCATATAAACATTCATGAATAGATGCTAATTTAAAACATTAAAACATGAACTTCTTATAGTTGCATTTTAAAAACATGTAACACATAACTTCTTTCAATAGAGTCTTCAAATACTTGGAATATGAAAATTCAGAATATTTAAAGAGATTTGGCATTTTAAATTTAGACATGCTAAAATATATTTTTAAGGAAAACTGTAGTAGAAACCATTCTCTGAGGATGTCACAATAGGGTTTATAAGAATAGAAATATTTTAAAGCAGGAATCATGTAAATACTGAATTTGATATTCAAATGCTTCAGATATTTTGAACTTAAAACTTCTTCAAATCCATGGAGTTAAATCTCCACTTCAAATACAGGATTACTTACCTCAAACTTCATAGTTGGCGCTACTGATGGGCCTTCCCTTTTTCTTTAATAAGCCTGAAACAATTTATGAAAATTTCATAAATTTCACGTGTACTTAAATCAACTTGTGATTTTAACCTATTCTTAGACTGTGTAAGCCTAATTCTATCATAGGTTTTATTCTTCAGAATCAGACTAACTCATAGTAATTTATAGTTGTATTTACATGTCTATTTATTTTATGTACTTTTGATTGAAAAATAAATATTACCTTCGAAGCATATCATTAAGTGTTTCAGCATTTTCCCGTTCTTCTTCTTCTTTTAATGCTTCTTTAGCAAGTTTTCTTGCGGTTTCTTCTTTCATAAATCGCCCCATTGGAACAATAGGGGTTTTGAACATAAACGACTTCAAAGAGAGGATCTGCACTTTCTTGGCAGTATTTATTTTTCTTTTGATTACTTTTTCCTCTCAAATTAGCTTATCCATGATGATTTACTTCGGTCTTAGCCTACGACACAATTTAATGTGTTAGGAATTAAATTTCATTTCAAAATATACTCTTCTGGTAGCTCTATTAATTTTAAGTTTGTTTCTATTACTTCATATGTTTTTTCATACTTTTTTTCATAATATGAACCTCACCATTGAGTTCGGAACGTCTAAGAAAGTCAATTTAGACCTTCTCGGATTTCGATTTGGCTTTAGGGGCACTAGGGGTAATTTGGTCATTTTACACTTTTAAGTGTCTTTATTTTTTGGGGTCCCGTCTCATAAAACAGGACCTCACCATTGGGTTCAGAATGTGTGAAATAGTTAAAATATACTATTCATATGTTTAATTTGGACATCGGACCAATTTACTATTATTAAATTAATTAAACTAATTTAATTAATTAATATTACTTTTATATATATTATATATATATATATTTTATGCCCAAAATTCCCATGGGCGTGCCTGTCACAGTGGGTTTGGGGGTAGGGTTTAGGGTTTTGCGCGTGTGGAAGGTTGAGGGTTCGATTCCAAGGGTTGCGGCCCTTTTTATTTTTCTCTAATTTTTAAAATCGAAAAACGGATAGGCCTAAATTAGGAATAGGATATCCCTTTCCCTGTTCAGCATAGTCAAACCTAACTCCCTAACCTAATAACCAAACAAGCCCAATTCGGCTTTTAAATTTAAAAGCCCCTTTCATAAACGACGTAGTATAGCCCTCACTTAGCATCAAACGACATCGTGTCCCCCAACCCTACTATTCATCGTCACCCCTGACATTCCGGTAGGGTTCCGGTGGATTTCCAGCGTCTTCTCCTACACCGGTGACCCTTCTCCGATCGATTTTCAACTATTTTTTTATTCAGTTTTCTTCCATTTTTCACAAGGGTCTCATATTTAACTTTAGTTTTTGGTTTGGACCCCTAAATCTTCACGAATAAGGGATAAACAGTGGCTCCGGCCAACTATACTTTTGTAAATTCGAGCCTATTTCACCACTGGTTTTACCTCTTTTCTTTACAAATTTTCTTCTGCACTATAGAGGATTAGTTCCTTATTGATAAATCGAAGTTTTAATCATAAAATTTCAAAAGAACCGATTATCACCCTCTACCTGCAACTGTCTTGTTCTAGGTTATTTCTTGACTTTTTCCCTAATTCTTTTTGCAAAGTTTTACATTTTTCATGCTCATTCTTCTAGGCTATCTATTCCAATTTATCATTCATGCTAAAATTTTCATAAAAACAGAAACAAAATGTCTCTCACCTGTTTGAAGTTAACCTCGGATTCCTCTTCTGTTCCTACTTTTTCTATCTTTGAATCCCTTCTTTTCTCACCGTTCCAATGCCTTATTCTTTCCTCTTCTGATCTCGTTTAAGCACGCAATGCATGCACTTGCTTTTAAGCAAGTTCCACCGACCTTTCTCTCTCATTTGATCTCTCTCTCACTCTCCCTTTCACAGCCCCTATTCTTGACTTCTCCACTGTCTTTCTTTTTTCTTCAGCTTCTCATTAATTCATTTACAGCCTTTTCATTAAATGGTTGTTGATATGTTTTTGTAATATATGTATATTATATTATACACACACTAAAACACGCACAGCTATGTCGACACTCAACCCCTCCTTCATTCTTCTCTCCCAGTAGTTGTAACACATACACACACACACACACACACATATATATATATATATATTTATGCATTATTTTATTTCATGCATAAATATATATATATATATATATATATATATATACCCATATAAATCTATACACATGGAACTATACATACACACAACACACATGTAGTGGTGTATTTATTTTCATACTTATTATATATATATATATACATATTACATAAAAATATTTTACTTTATGTGCACACATGAACTGCAAGTATACTAAATTATGTGTATAATTGCATATTGCCCGACCCTCAATCTTTTCTTGAAATAAATTTTGGACTATTGGTTGAATTCTCGTAAAATGTGTCTTTAGGTTCGGTATTTTGGGTCGGGTATTACACTACATCCCACGAACTGCTACAAAAGCTCAAGCATTAGTAGACTTTATAGTTGAATTCATTGGAACGCAACATTCAAAAGCTCAAACTGCTATAAACGCTTTAGGACGACTACTTTACACTGATGGTTCATCCACAGATAAGGGCTCTAGAGCAGGTATAATACTTCAGTCCCCTAACGGGATTATAATCGAAAAAGCCAATAGCTTGGGATTGAGAGCTTCTAACAATGAAGATGAGTATGAAGCACTTATCCTCGGATTAAAATTAACTTTAGAATATAAAGCTTTGAACCTTGACGCATTTTCTGACTCTTAGCTTGTTGTCAGTTAAGTTCTAGGAGAATATTCTACCAAAGATAGCAAAATGATCAGGTATTTAGCTAGTGGAATCACTAAAGAAATATTTCCACAAATTCATTATTCAAAAGATTGAAAGGAATCAAAACTCCAGAGCAGACGCTTTAACGAATATGGCTTCCCATCTCAGGCCATAAAAAGCTTCTATGATAAAAATCTCCTTTCAATTAAAGCTGAGCATTGAAGTGTGGCAAGCCCTTTAGATTTTCAATTAGTCTCTAAATTGGATGACCTCCATTATTTAATACCTAATGGAAAGATTGCTTACAGAAGACAAAAATCATGCCAGAAGAATTCGAATCAGAGTAGCTCGGTATTTAATCCTTAAAGATAAACTTTACCGAAGGTCCTACACACAGCCCCTTCTACGATACTTGACTCCAGAAGAGGCCCACTATGTTCTAGCTGAAATACACGAGGGGATATGTGGCAACCATAACGACAGAAAGACCATAGCTCACCGAGCTCTGACTCAGGGCTACTATTGGCCTAGTATGCTAAAACAAGCTAAAGAATATGTTCGAAGGTGTGACAAATTTTAGTATTTTACTTTTTAACAACATCAGCCTCAGCATGAACTCATCCCTATTACAAATCTTTGGCCCTTTGCTCAATGGGGAATGGATATTGTAGGGCCATTACCAAAAGCCCCTTAGAATAGAAGATTCCTACTAGTCGCCATTGACTATTTTTCTAAGTGGGTAGAAGCTGAACCACTAACACACATCACTAAGATAGAGGTAAAAAACTTCAGTTGAAAGAATGTTGTGTGCATATTCGACATACCCAAAGTCATTATTTCAAACAATAAGACACAGTTTACAAGAAAGGTATTCGAAAAATTCTGTAAAGATCTTTACATTAGTCACCACTTCTCCTCTTCAGGGCATCTTCAGGCTAATGGAGAAGCCGAGTTCATGAATAGTACTATTCTCGAGGCCATAAAGAGAAAGTTAGAAGAAGCCAAGGGAAGATGGGTCGAAGAGCTTCTTGGGGTGCTCTAGGCCTACCGAACTACTAAAAGAATCTTGACTATAGAACACCATTCTCACTTGCCTATGGCACCGATGTAATCATTCTTGTTGAAATTGGTATGCCAACCCTTAAAACAAACCTCTTTGACCAAGAGACCAATGACCAACAACTCGTAGAAAATTTAGACCTTTTAGAAGAAAGACGCGAGCAAACTCGGATCAAGATTGAAGCCTACCAGCAGAGAATGGCCAGATACTTTGACAGAAGGTTAAAACCTACTAGCTTTTAGCTCGGAGACCTCGTCCTAAGGAGAGTGTTCCCTAACACTAAAGATCACACCACGGGAAAGCTTTCCCTTAATTGGGAGAGGCCTTACAAAGTAACCAAGATTGTCAAACCTATAACTTATTGGTTGAAAGATTTAACTGGGAAGTTTGTAACCAGGCCTTGGAACATCGAACACTTACGCAAGTATTATTAGTAATAAATTTATCTTTGATTCACCTCAGAACTTGTTACCCAATGTACAGACCCTAAAACCTTGTATACATTACAAGTGTTACAGGGCTATCATTTGAGGCTTTAGCCCAGAAAATGTACTAGGGCCTGTCACCTAGGAAGCTTTGTAGGCCTTCCTCACGGCACTCGGTAGGGGAGAAGCTGGAAGGGGAAGGGTCTTCTAGGCTAGTGAACAGCCCAGCTCTTCAGAGCCAATCCACTTAGGAGAGTTAGAAATCAGTCTTCTTCTATTATCTAGAGGAGGGGCTCGGCTGGGGATGAGGTCTCCCTGAATTTTTCTTCTTCCTTGGTACCCATCCAGAAACCAGAGACTTCTTCAAACTCTCGGTACGATCCTTCACCAATCTGGCCTTTATTAAGTTCTTCAATATGAGGATGGCCTCATGAGAACAGTTGTTGGTCTAAAGAAGTTTCTTGTATTTCTTTTGGAGATCAGAAGTGAAGATTGATCTCTTTTAGGCCTTTTTGTCTACACAGATATACAGAACAAAGAGAGTAAGTTAGATTCAAATACAGAAAAGTGAGGAAAAATAAAAAGGGGCTCACCCTTAATGCCAGTCCTTCATGGGAAGGTTGAAGTCTGGTTCTTGAAATCCTCAAACTCCCAGCCTCCCTTCATATAGGAGTACCACCTCTTCCAAGTCTTGTTGGAAGTAGGTACAGAGCAGAGAGGTCTGAACCCTTTATCGAAAGACATCTAAAACATGACTTCCGACCTCAAGTATTTATCCATATTGCTCCTAATTAGGGGGATATCTACCTCAAAATTGTTTAGATGGCCTAAAACTATAAAGCCAAGAAATTTCCTCTATCTATTAATATTTAGGTCGGCTGGGCAAATCTTATACAAACTAAAAAATTTCCTAATAATACGGTGGAAGGGGAACCGAACCCCTATCTCAAACCACTCAAGGTAAGCATAGATATTTTCTCATTAGATGTCTGAAGGGCGATCTATAGGTTTGGGTATCCTAGAAAAGACATTAGTAAGGAAGTTGAAAGTAGCTCTCAGAGCATTAATCATGCTCTGAGTGATGGTGCTTTCGCCTTTGTCACGCCCCTAACCCGCAAGGCCAGACTAAGGGGTCATCGGATCCTGATAAGGTAGGTAATAAGGACTAACCATCCTAGTTAAGTAACCATCCTAGTCATGTATATAAAATAAAGGTCATGTTTTTTGAATTGATTTCGGTTTGGTTCTCTGATTAGACTTGTTCAAGTCCCGTAACAGGATTAAATAAAATTGATCACTATCACAATGTAACTGCATCAAATGTTCATTAACCGCATTAAACAAGGTTTTTCTAGAGCTGACTCTACAATTTTTATAAACATGACATATACATGAATAGTTTGAAGGGTACAAGCACCCTCGATAAATAAATGAATAAATACAAGAAAATAACTAAGCAATACAATGACTTCAGTCCGCCTCTCACTTCTTCTCGTCAGTCGTCCATTAAGTCAATACTTGCCATTTCCATGAACAACAGGGGTGATCCATAACGCTGAATAGGGTTTTCCAAAATACACAATCAAGCATTATGAAAAAACTAATACAAGCTCAAAGAGGACACACCCTATAGTCCAATATGCATCACAAGCACACTACATCATCATATCTCAAACACAGGCATAAACATAAGTAACTAAAAGGCATCACACCAACACATGTGGTTTGACAATAATAGCCAGGTAATCAATATATGGAGGGTCGGGCACATGACATAATTATAAACATATAATCTCACAAAGTACCTCCATTTCATATTTTAATGTCACAATAACAATGTATATAAATACATAACCAATCACAAGATATAAGTGGAAGCTTACCTAACCCACGAAGCACCTCCATTTTCTGTTCAAAGCCACAAGAACAATGTATGTATTTACAACTAAGCAACCATTCACAATTGCCACAGTATCACAACTAGCAGTATATAGTCCATCGATAATCATAATGAAGTATCATAAATAAGTTAATGGGAAATAATCTCAAGTGAATCAATCTACAACAAAAAGAATAAAGTTTTATTCATCTCATTCCATTCTCTCAACAATCTCAATCCTATGAGTATCCACCTAATTTAGCTCTTGGTAAGCCTATATCCTTTATTGGCTACTAACTCGATAGAAACAAAAGAACACCCGTGTGGGTTTGCCGTTCGTAAGCCGAGGGGAGACACCATCCCTATCATAAATGGAACCCCTGGTAAAACGAAATCTCACCATGCTCATTAACACTATAAAAGACATGACTAATTCCCATCCCAAGTCCACAGCCCGTAACCCGACCCGATTGACTCGTTGACTAGTCAACAGTCAATCGTTGACCGGTCAATGTCGGAACAATAGCTGCCGGCGACTTCGTCGATCATCTTCTCTGACCAACTCGTTGGAAACTAGAAAATTTTCCAACTTTTCCTCTTATTTTTCTTGTAGTTTCTTGCATCATTTTCCTTTCTTTTTCATTTTTGAACATATTTAACAACTTTCTAAACAATTTTAACCAAGTTTTAAGGATCAATAGTGTTCAAAATAAGAAATCTTAATTTTTCTGGCGACCTGAACTCCGCACTATTTCACGCAATTTTAACCACGTTTTCTCTTGAATTTTTCTCCAAAATCACTCCGCAAGGCTCTTACAATCCATTTTGGTCTCATTCATGGTTTGAAGGTCACCCAACAAGTCACAATCCAAGAGAACCCCGATCAGTTCTCTGTTTCATCTACACAATTGCCAATACATACGTATATGTATGCACAACACCTCCACAAGCACACAATGGTTCCCAACAAATCCAAAATGGAAGTAAAAAGGGGTTTTAAAAGTTCCTACCTCAACTCTCGGCTAGAGAGAGAAAATCTCAGAGAACCTACATGGCAGTTGGGGAAATGATGGCTGGCTGATGCAATAAAATGTTACATCAACAACTATCTCCTCGAAATACGAAACATCGCATTTATGATGGACACACGTATAAGGTCTCAGAAACCCTAACCTAAGCTCTGAGTATGCCATATAATTGAGGCTCGGGGGGGAGTAGCTAATATACCATAATTTGACTACTGTATTTAGGGCATGACATCTGTCTATAATGAGCTTTTCTGGGTATAGATCATGAGAATGTTATTTTATCCAAGTCAGTCAAGTACGGAGGATTTAAAGGTAATGAGTTCAGAACTTATCACCGCCTTCCATAGACTACCGACCTCAGAATAAGAAAACAGAGTTCAATATGGCAACTATTATCTTTGGATATCCTCAAATCCTTAATTTTATGGTTCCTAATCCTTCTCAACTTAGGATATCTATAGCCTATGAATAAGGCCCTAAGGTACGCTTTCAATTTATGTTCAATTGGTCACTTGAATTACTGTCTTTATTTATTTGGAGCGGCTACCACCGGAGCAACTACCATCAGAGCCTTCCGAGGGACTCTCTAATCTCAAGGTTTTGACAGGAAATTCGAGAGAGGAAACCTTCATACCTGAAAAGAGCAACATCACTATGTATTTATAGTTGAAGAGGCTCATTTCTTTATATTGGAATTTGTAACTCTTTCAGATCATAGTATAACTGCAACACCTGTAGACATAACCTACTCTAAGATGAATCATGTAAATCTTTATGTTCTTGTGTATATGTGTAATTTTATATTCGTTTTCTTATTTATTTTCGTATTTCACCGATCTTGATTAGGTGATTAGATTCCTAACAATTCCATCCTAGAAACAACACTCTATCATAATCACACTCCGCAAGAAAGATTAGAAGACACAATAAACAACAGGACGTCAACAAAAAGCTCTAAGTCTAAGAGAACACCTCTTCTATAGCCAGAGCCAAGAGGAGCCACTACTACTAAATAATAATAATTAAAAGACAGCACCATTAGACTTGCATGTGACATACAAAAAGTGTGTAGCCCAAGGGCCAAGTACTTTTAGCGAAGTTTGTTGAAATTTGTTAATCTGCTAAGGCAAGTAGTTCAAAGGTTAGGAATGATAATTTAACTTGCATTGGAAATTATTATATTTCATTTTTAATGAGATTGGTTTGAAAAAGTTATGTGAATTCCGGTGAAATTTGGAGAAAAGTTATCATATCCTGCCTCTCCCGTACTGATTATATAAAATCAAACAAAATAATAAATAAATTTTTATTTTATATAGTTAATAGTTATAATGATATCTTTTAGTCTCATATTAAAGTTTTAGACAAATTTAATAGAGTTATATATTTGTAAAAAAAAATAATATTATTTTAATTCATTTAAAGACAAACATCATTCTTATTGTAATACATGCAATGTCATATTTGAATGTGTCAATTATAATTAATTTAATAAAATAAATAAATAAATATTTTATAATTAAATAGGTACCTGACAAGGACCCTCATTCCATCATAGGGTTTAAACAGATTTGCAGGGACAAATTTGTTTTTGCAAGTCAGAATTGGGGAAGGGCTCGCCTGCTCCGAATCCGCTTCGTTTCCATCCCTATTCAATGCGATTCATAATTTTCTATTTTTACGAATTATGTATTTAAAAGGAGTACAAACGTCGAAAAGATGAGCACTGCAAAAACTAATTTTGCATGAAGTATTTTCAACCTGATCGAATGGTTGTAGTCTTCTTCTTCCAAGGCTAATAATCTGACTCATTCTCTATTAACTACACCCTTACAAATGACCAAAAAAAAAAACTTTGATTTTATAGAGTTAACTTTATTCTGTTAACAATTTTCCAACTCTAAATATATCAAAGAACACACATAACATTTGTAATTTTATTCACAAGATTTTATTTTTGCAATGTGTCGAGGTTTTGTAAAATTGGGATTGAAGAATTGTTCAAAAAGGAAAAAAAAAAAAAAAGCATATTGATGTGGTTCCACTAGTATAGAGTTTACAGACAAAAGATCCAAAAGAGTACACACACACACAAACACAAGAGCTTCACACTTCTATCCTGGGAGCTAAAGCCGATAGATAAATGCTTTTGAATTAATTGATTATGAAGAATTAATTTTAGAAGAATCAATTTGGTGTTTGAATATAGATATTTTAAAAGTAATTTTGGTCGAAAAAGTGATTAATTGAGTGTTTTGATAAAAATGGCTTAGATGTGATTTTTATTCGCCTTTATTATTTTAAGTATATTTGACCAAATTTTACATATAAGAAAATAAAAAGTAATCAAGAAATAAATAATTTATAACAACTAAATTAAGTAAATATATAATTACAAATACCTTATTATAATATTAATTTTATAAAATAAATGTAAAAATAAAATAAATATTTACTATATTTACTCTCTTCTATATATAATTTAATTTTAAAAATATAATATACTATTACACCTATAATATAAATTTAAAAATATCAAATAAATATAATTAGAATAAATAAGTAATAATTAATTATATTTTATAATTAAATATATTATAATATTTATCTATCTACATATTTGATATACCATAAGTTGACCACGTTACTCAGAACATGACACGTGTCCACAAGAGGTTCTTCAACATACAGATCACAACAGATATCATCCGTTTGATCTGTTGCCTTACAGAACTCAGGGACAAGAGGTTCCGAACTAGTTCAATATGATAAATACTATTCATGAATATTGTCAAATTCCTACTTTCATGGCTCCTAATTCTATTCAACTTGGGAGAATTAGGGCCACAAGATACGCCTTCAATTCATGTTCAATTATTCTCTTGAATTACTATCTTTATTTCTTCACTAACTTTATCATCGAAGCGGTTACCATTAGAGCCTTCCTAGTGACTTTTTGACTTTAAGTTATTGATAGGTAGTTTGGAGAAGAATAAGAATCCTTAAGACCAGGAAAGTGCAACATCAGTTTGACCCCGTCTATAGGAACGACGAGCATTTTCACTACTTTTTCATCACAAACTAGGCTAGTTTTATTAAGAAACGAATGGACTCCAAACTTCTTCCTAGAAAGAACCCTTAGAATCCTCACGATCCGCCTTCTACTGGACGAGGAAGAGGATGAGAACCCACTTGTTTACAACAAAAACTTGATCGGATTCAATGATAGTCCGATCAGATACAAGAACAACTCACAGCCATGTCACAGGCTTTGGCCTCATTGGCCCAAAACCAGCGAAACAATCATCATTTCCCAATCAACGATATTCACGGAGGACCTTAACCTCCTGCCACCACCACGGGTGGAGGATCCCATAATGAGGAGCTGTCTAACACATAACTAATGCACCCCCATGGTACTGCCCAGATGGGGACTGATTCCTAATTATCTACAGCTTTTAGAAGAGGTATGCCATTATTCCATCTTACCGTACATTATCAAAGAAGGACATGAATACAATTCCCAATAACCTCTAGCGCCAATCCAGTGAGCCAAGGACTTCAGCCTCCTGAACTCCCACGTCTACTAGTCTTGGGAGAGCAACATCCTTCTACTTCTACAAGACAAAATCCTCCTATGAATCCAGAACTCGAAGACATGGGACATCACCAATAACGGGCACTAGTGGCACAACAGAACGTACCTAGGGCCCCTTAGAGGGTTGAGAAACTAGTAGATTCTCAAGATTGGACGATCTTGACCAAAAGATTCCACATCCCTCTAGAATAAGATGAGTGAAGTAAATTTCTTGGTAGGTTCTTGCCATAATGACAAAAGAACTACCCAAGTAGTTTATTGTCCCAAAATTTACTCTTTACGACGGGATTGAAGACCCTAGTGATCACCTCTCTCATTATTAGCACACAATGGCTATACACGAGGCTACTGACGCCTTTATGTGCCGAACTTTTGTAATCAGTCTGAAGGGTACTGCTCTCAAGTGATTTCATAAGCTCCTTCAAAACTCAGTCAACAACTTTTATGAACTCAGCTGTCTGTTTCTTGACCGCTTTTTGACAAGTAGGAAATTAAGAAAAAGGGCCAGAGTTTTTACTGACTATTAAGCAAGTAAAGGGAGAGTCACTAAGGGAGTATATAGCTCGCTTCAATATCGAGCTCACAGAGATGAACGATTGCAGTTCAAGTTTTTTGGTGGCTGCCGTCATCTCAGGATTAGAACCTGGGCACTTTCAGGACTCTTTAACTAAGAGTCCTCCAGCTGATATGTCAGCACTCATGGAGAGAGCACGAAAGTATGTTAATTTGGAAGACACAAAAAACTTCCTTTTGAAAATCCAAAGAACAAGCTCAAAAAGACGAGAAAGTTCAAAAGAAAGACAACAGGGACAATAAGAAGAGAACTCAGAGTCCCGACAAGGAAATGGCATTTAGAGCACAAAAAAATTCTATCTCTAGAAGGTACGGAACTTAGACCCTATTAAATGCTTCCCTTACTCATATACTCCAGTAGGTCCAGACTTATGGAAACTTGAAGTGGCCAGAGCGACTGAAAAATAACCCAGACTCTAAGAACAAAAACAAGTATTGTAATTTTCACAAAGAACAAAACCATACCACTAAAGAGCGTAGAGATTTTAAATAAGAGATCGAGCATCTCATCAGACGTGGGTGACTAAAGGAGTTCGTCTGCTAGGATGGGAGACAAAACCCAATAGATGATAGACCCCCTAAGAGGAGGCCAAATTAGAAACCTGGGCATGGGGGAGCTCGAAATGATCAACAACGGCCAAATAATCAACAAGTCATCTTCGTACTTCATGCTGATAATGCAATGATAGGAATGTCTAACAGGGCTAGAAAAAGGTACACTTGTGAAGCAAGGGCAGAACCCAATATTGTCCAGATTTTGTCTATCGAGAAGAAGACCAAAATAGCATAAAAAATACAATTCTATGAGTTAGAATTTTTTGGAGTACACCGCCCTTATAGCGATGTCCTGATTATGTCCCTCAAAATAGTTAATTTTGAGATTAGGAGGGTTCTCGTAGATATTGAAAGTTTTACCAATGTTTTATTCCATGAAACCTTCAAGTAGATGAAGCTAAACCAAAAGGATATCAAGGCAACCGTCTTAGTAATGGAAAGATTTAATAGATACCTCAATTTCCCTTTGGGGAGAATTAAGCTGATCTAGTTGACAAATGATTCAATGGATTCGTGTTCGTCAAAGTTGTTAGGTAGTTTCTCAGCAGTTTTCAGTTCGCAATGCATTAAGTCTAATGTTCATATGAGAGTCTAATCAAGGAGTGTAGTTGGATGGTTTCTCCTCTGCTTCTTAGTTTGGATAGACTTGTAGCTTATGTGATATCAGATGTGATTATTGTATGGTCTTATTGGGTTTATTCTCTAGTATTGTTTCTTTTTTTTATTGGGTGCTCTTAGATGGCTAGACTCTTGCTTGGTGCCAATTTTGTTGGGATGAGACTTGGTGTCCATGATACCTCTTGCAACTTGCTTTTATTGATGGTTGGGTTGTATTTCTTATACATTCTTTTTTATTAATAAATTTTTCTTCTTTTTCACTGATAAAAAAAAGATTAAGTCTTTCCTTGAAAAAGTGCTTCACCATTGGCCTTAGTCCTTATTGGATTAAGTTGATTGTGTAGTGTCTCACAATTATATCTTTTCAAATCCTTCTCAATGGAGGCTCCTTCCCACATGTTTTCACATTCTTCTGGTTTATTGATGAGATTTTTTTCATCTCCTTAACTTTTTATTTTGTGTCTCGAAGCCTTAAGTCTTTTCTTTTTCAGAATTCTCTCATAGTTCCTGTTATTTGTGTCTTGCATTCGTCAGCCGACTCACACCATTTCAAAAACTTTTGGAGGTTTATCGATCGGCACTTAGACCTAGAAAATTCCCTCTTCTAATGACCAATCAGTACAAGAAGTCTCAGAACTTTTAGAGAATGTCAAAAATGGCCCATCGACACTCGTGTGTGCCGATTGGCATTCAGAGAGTGCAATCGACACTGAGGGAGTGTTGATCGGCACTTGGGTGCTAGAAACCCCCTTCTCTATGTGCCGATCGAAGCCTGGGGCCTAGTTTCATAATTTTCACCATTTTCTCGTGTTTTAAGGTTTGAGAATATTATATAATATATTTTTACGAGGGAAAGAGAGATAGAAAGAGACACACACACACACACGAAGTGTTTCTATACATTTGTGAGTGGGTTTTAACACCCCATTTTATATTTTTCATCTTTTGATAGTGGATCTTTTATTGTACTTCGCCCATGGACGTATGCTATTTGTCGAACCACATATATTTGGTGTTTTTTTATTTTTGCTATGTTTGTTTCTTTTCACTTCGTTATTTCATTTCTCACTTCCATTGCACAACAAACTGGTATAAGAACTCTGGTGATGGCTACTGCGAAATATGAAGTAAAGAAGTTTGATGGTCAAAATAGTTTTGGCCTTAGGCACATCAAGATACGCGTTTTGTTATGGCAGCAAGGTTTGGCGAAGGTTTTGGACGACATGTTTCTATCAATGTTTACCATAGAGCAGAAGATCGAGACGCAAGAACAGGTGCATAACGCTATTCAGTTATCTCTTTCTGATAGGGTCTTTCGTGAGGTAATAAATGAAGAATCCGCATTTGGACTTTAGAGAAAGTTAGAGAATTTGTACGTGAAAAAGTTGCTCACCAACCATTTGTATTTGAAGAAAATGTTGTAAACCCTCAAGATAAAGGAAGGTATATCCATTAAACAGCACTTTGATCAATTTAATAAAATTATCATGGACCTGAAGAACATTGATGTTAAATTTGAATAATAAGACCAAGCCCTAATTGTTTTGTGTTCATTGCCAGATTCATTTGAGACTTTTGTTAATTTTATGTCCTATGGAAGGGATACTATTTCTTTAGTAGATGTTAAAGCATTTTTTAACTTGAAAGAATTGATGATTAAATTGAATGGGAAATGCAGTGATGATTTACAAGCCGAGGGTCTATTTATGAAGGTTCGTTCAGATTCCTCCAATAATAGAGGCCGACCTAATGAAAAGGGTTTTGGTAGTGGTAATGGTAGAGGTCAAGGTCGAGGTAGAGGCTAAGGTGGATCTAGAGATCGATCATAGTCTAAAACACCTAAGAGTGAGATTAAATGTTACTACTATCACAAGTTTAGGTACTATAAAATAGAGTGTCCTAAGCTCAAAGAATAAGGGGGAAAGAAGAAGGCAAATTCTGCTAATGTCATTGGTATTATAGAAAAAACTGTTGAGATTACAAATAATAAAAACAAACTCAGATAAAATTAAGGTCTGAATCTTTTTTTATCAACCGAAGAAAAAAATATTATTGTTTGAAAAGAACATACAACTTGAAAATAAAAATAATTCATCTTCTAACAACCAATATGGGGAATCTTGCAACTGCAAGTTTACTAGCAACTAAATTTGACCCATTTCATGGGTTCAACTGCCATAAACCACCAAAGATGCATCGGCCTGAAACATGCATAATGAAACTTCTCTCAGTGATGAAAAAGCACGCAAGCACGAACAGTTGGAGTTCTACTTGGAATACAATATATAGTGTAGTTATAATTATTTAATTTGAAAGGGTATTTTTGTCAACTTTAAAAAGTGCAAAACAGAAAACATTCGTACTTTTATATATACTAGGTGAGAGCGCGTGCGTTGCACGCAATTACTTTACTATATTTAGTATTTTATTTTAATATTTTTAGAAGAAATTTAAAATAATAGTGAGAGAAAAACTATAAAATCGTGACATAAATACACATAGAGCTGTACCAACAACAATATTATTGATTATACTTTAAAAAGGTTAATAACCAAAATACTCATATATAACAAAATCAAATCAACAAAGTTGTTGATGAGATGGAAATTTAAAGAATGCAAAAGCAAAAACATATAAGTATTTTGTCCACTTTCTATTTTTGTTTTAGTCATCTTCAACTTTTATCTTAGTTTTTAAGGTATTTTTACTCATTTTAGCTGTACTTTGCTTCTTTCTCTTGCAATAATTCTTAATCTTCTTTTCATCTTCAATTTAAATCATCTCATTCTCTTTGTTTGCCTTCGAGTTATCAGTCTCCTTATCATCGATTTGTATTGGTTCAATTTTATAAATCTCTTCATCGATTGCTTTCTTCAATTTCCTCTTCTTCCTTGTATGATTCTTCTCTTCTTTGTCAACTTTGAATAAATCCTTCCCTCGAGAAGGTTCAATTCCTTGTGCAACTATTGTTAATATTGTTGCAAAATAATTTATTTTGCTCGAATTGAAGAAGAACTTGTACTCCAACAACTTGCATGAAATGAGCTTTTTGTAGAACCAAGATTTAAACTCATCATGTATTACATGTCATGGTAATGAAAGGTCTGACTTTCCAAAATGTTGAACTAATGTCATTGAATCAAGGTACCTACGATGCATGTCTCTTGGACCTCCAACAAAGATGCAAGAAGAACAATTCTTTGTCCAACTTGATTTCCTCTAGTTTCCCCAGCCATATATCACACTATCGACTATTGCACGTTAATAAAGATATGTTTTGTTATTTGATTGTTGCCTTCAATAATAATCCAACCAATAGTTTCAAGTTGTATGTGTGTGTATATATATATACTGCATATTGTTGAAATAATCGACCAACTAATAGAAGTGTAGACTGCTTTGCTCCCCTTATTTGTAACTTGTGACAATAATACTTCCTGCATGATACTTTTTTACCATTTTCTTGTTCAATACCTAGATAAGAGTATGTAAATGATCATTATAGTAAACAATCACAATAATGATATCATTATATTGAAAATTTTCATCTAATCATTCTAGATTTATAAATAACTAAAATAGTAACCTGTTTATTATAGTTCAAAAATACTCTTTGTAAATGTGAATGTTAGTACATTCGATATATCTTGTGCCATCGAATCATTGTCCCTTTTGTTGGGGTTATGGTTTGCTATATTTTGGTGTTATCCAGTTTCTCCATTCAGCAAAAGAAGATGATATTACAGTGGATCATAATAACCAAAATAATGTTTAATTTTGTGTCTGTGACCAGAATGTGCATGGACAATGATATCTCTTGTCAATGGCGTATGAGGATCATTCCCTTCAATCCATATAGCAGCTACTTAATCAATTGTTGTCAAGTTATAAACTCGTTGGTCCAATCGAACATTCTTTCTAATTTGGATTTGAAAATCATTAAATAAATCATATTCTTTTAATCTCCGTAAGAATTGAGCATATGAATTTTCTTTAATAACTTTCATCAATTTTTTGACGATTATTTTACTAATATTTGTATTTTCAAGTATTCTCATTCTATTTTGGTCTTCATAGAAGATGGGGAGAGAATTCTCCTTCCCTCTCACAATCTATCTTTGCTTTTCGAGTATTTGGCTTTTGCTTCGAGTCATTGCTGACTTCTACAATTCTTTAGAATAATGGATGTTTAATTGCTTTGTTTGATTATCATATAGACTCGGATATGGAGAACAAATATGACATAGTAATGCATAAAAAAATGGATATCAATAGTAAGGACATGGAAATAAATACGCATGGATGTCTGAATATATGTATAAAAATTAAAACTAATTGTTTTTCATGATTTTATACACGCATATCATGACAATAAATATATATATATATATGTATATTTTATAATCCATCAAAGTTTCAAAGTGTCTAGCTGATAATACACGTAAAGTTTGAGGGTTAAGTTCTATGCGGACTTGGAATCAAACTCAATTTAATCTCATTGTATCTCAGTCTACTTCTCAAAGAAATAGTCCAAATGTTTAAAACCTTAGTTATTTTTTTTTCTTCACAATCATTCTTTGATGCTAAACTTTGAAATGCAGTATCCTAATGTTCATGACATGTCCCAAAATATCTTTAAAATATCAAATACATGTCAAAATTCTAAAAATTTATTTTCTGACTATAGCTACTTTGGGGAAGTGTTGGGCATATGTTTGCAAGTTTTTTATGAAGTATTAGTAGCTGATACGGTTGTAAACCAGATTTTATGATACACAATCTAATATTACATCCGTTCGCTTATAAGTTATAATAAAAACATGAGAAAAATGCCTTCATATCGCTGCCAGACGCCCAGCAAAGCAGTGTCTTACTAATGTTACCAGTATAATTCGATTTTTTTATCCTTTTTTTTGCTTTGCGTTAAGTTCTGACAGACAAGATTTGGGTTATTAACATGTGCGTTACACGCGAATAGGATATCAGATTATTAAGGTATATTTAATGTAAAATTTAATAATGTAGACAAAATAATAATGCAAATAAAAAAATAGAGAAATTAAATTGAAGTAATATAAAAAATAAGCATGAAAAAAAAAAGAAAATTTAAGTCTATTCTTCAACTTTCTTAATTTTTTTCCTAACTGTTTTTCACTCTTTTTCCTTTTACGATTCTACAAATTATAAGAAAAAATAATTAGTAATTATTCTTTAAATATTAAAGTCTATTTTTTTATACTATTTTCCTGAAATATTTATGTTTTTTCTTTAAATGAAGACTCATCATAATCTGTAGTGCTTTTCAATTTAAGATAATATCCAAGTGTGGGAGTTCTAAAAAGAAGATGGGAGAGGGGAGATTTTTTTTTTTTAATTGTCTAATGGAGATTGCCAGTTTACACAATCTGTTTTTGGTTGGAATTCCATTTTAACAACATCGTTCAACAACTGTATTTATTTCATAACGGGCTAGAGAGCATGGTAGAAGGGTTTTAATAAATTAGAATTTTTAAAAAGAATTCCTAAGTTGGACCAATGAAGAAGAATGTGAGTAAATTAATTTTGTGACAAAATCAGAGGGCTTGATTTGTTCAATAAAATATATTTGAGAGATGAAAATAGTAATAAATTAGTTTTTCAACGGTTCACCTTTTGGACTCTAAGCCACTGAAGTTTTGTTTGTCGAATCACTTTGGTGTGTTTTAAGGTTTTTGTTTTCAAAGAGAAGTCCAAAAGGTGTTAGTTAGCAGTAGTTGTCGGGCTAAGGAGCTGTTTCTCAATTATCTCAACACAGAAAGCAAATCTCAAATAAAAATTCTAAATTCTAAATAAATAAATAAAGAAAACTCAAAATGATATTTTTGTGAAAAAATATTGAGCTTCGAGATTCTAAAGGGACATAAAGGATATTTTTGTCAACAAGAAGTATAAAACAGTTTTTGAGAAAATATATGTACTTTTATCATTGAAAACAAAAGGGACTATGACGCTGAAAATACAAAAGGGAAATACGATAATAGTCGTAAGCAAAGAAAGTTCAATACACAAAAAGAAATCTTCTCGCTTGAGAATGTAGTATCGGAATACCGGAAATAAGTCCAAGAGATAGATCAAAAAGGGGATTATGAAGATGAAATTGGCATGATGAGGTAATAGAGTTTCTTAGATTGTGAATATTCGAGTTTTGGGAACACAACTCCATTTTAAGGGGGGTCGAATGTAATACCCTGACCCGAATTGTAATCGAGCGACCTGTGTAAACCCAAGTTGATAGGGCTTTATGTTATGATGTCAAATGAAATGGACGAGTTTGGATTTGAAATTGTTTCGAATGTACGGAGGATGCCCGGGCAATGCTCGAGCAAGCCAAGAACGAATATCGAAATAAAAAAATAAAATAGAAATAAATAAAAAAATAAAAATAAAAATAGAAATAAATAAAAAAATAAAAAAATATATATCTATGGAAAATAGATATATATATATATATGTATGTATATATAGGTGTATATATATAAGGTGTAATTGGTATATAAGGTAACCTACAATTTAAGAAACATTAAAGGAAAGGGAATGGGGGTTACAATTCAGAAGAAAAGGGAAAAAAAAAAAGAGAGAGGAAGAAAAAAAACAGAAACTGAAATGGAAAGAGGGGAAGTGAAGGGGTGCAGGGGGTTATAACCCATGCGTTGGGTTGAAAAAAAAAAACACTAAGAGAAGAAAAAAAAAAAAAAAGAAGAAGAGAAGAGGAACATAAACTGAGGAGAGTTAGGTTGCAGAAAAGAACCAGAAGGAGAGAAGGAGAAGAGGAACAAGAAGAAGAAAAAAAAAAAAAAAAGGAGATGGGAGGAACAGTCGCAGGTAAAACTCAATTTTTGCTTTTTGTATTTTTTTTTCTGGCTTTTACGATTTTATGCATGAAAACATGTTTAAGCTTAATGGTTTTAAAGGGCATGAAAAATAATGAATTTAGGAAGAAACAGGAGAATTTTTGGTGGAGAAATGAGAGAGAAAATGTAGAGAGAGAAAAGTGGCCAAAAAATGATGGGTGGAAGAAAAGTGTCCCGGTTGAAGCTAAAAATAAACCCAAATGAATTGTTGAGGTCTTTAGAGTCGATTTGATATAAAATACGTAAAAAACGGGGGTCAAACTAGTGAGAAAAATCAAAATGAAAAGTTGTCGAAAAATGGCTTCTCGCCGGAGCAGTCACTGGAAGTGGCTGTTCGACGGCCATCGGGTTGCCCAATGTTGGTTTGGGTCATCGGGTTGCCCAAAGTTGGTTTGGGTCGAAAAACTAGGATCCTTGAAAAAATGGAACGAGACTGCGTTTTTAAAGCACTCAAATCTCACCGAAAAATGAGGAAGAAGAAGCAAGGAAGGGGCTGGGTCATGGGTCGGGTCGGCCTTGGGTCGGGTCGATCCAGCCCAGTCGCACTAAGGGAATACCCCACTGTACCATTTGAAGTTTACCCATTATTTTTTTTAAAAAAAAAACTGATTCAGTTTGTAATGAAAAAATGTGAAGGGTTGCAGCTGCTGGGTATTGAACATGGGAAGCCGTGGCATGTGGGGAGCATGCTAGACCACTGTGCTACACTTGCACTTATGAATAAAAATGGAGAATCTATATATGTTATGTAATTATGAAATTTAATTAATTAACTATAAAATAAGTTTCCGATGTCCAAATTAAACAAATAAATAGTGTAAATTTATTATCTTGACCCTTCTGGACTCAATGCTGAGGACTATTATACGATATGGGGTCCCAAAAAATAAAATACCCATAGACATGCCAAATGACCAAAATGCCCCTGAGTCAAAGGTGAGTCAAACATACTCTGATTGAACTAAGTAAATAATGAATATTTATTATTTCAAACATTCTGGACTCAACGGTGAAGTCCGATTTGTGAAAATAGGTCCCCAAAATAGAGACATGTAAAATGACTGTTTTATCCTTTTCGGTATAGAAGTCCAAATTGAAAATCGTGAAAGCCTAAACTGATTTTCTTCAACATCCCGGACTCAATGGTAAAGTCTAAATTAGCAAAAGAGATACTTAGAGTAATGAGGTGTACAATTTGATAAATGCCATTAGAACTGAGACCATGTTTACTGATTTATAAGCAAGTCAAAGGGAAAAGGAAAAGTTACAGAATACTGAGGTAGATCACATGGATAACAGGTAAGTCAATTCCTATATCTTATACGTGGCTTTCCAAGCCACATCCTTCCTAGTACTGCCAAAACTTTGTACTCATGTATGTACCTACTATTATTGTCCCACCATTGATATTGTCCTATCTGGTGGATGCCTATTGCCTAATATCTCATGATTTGATTCATTATACTAATGCCTAACATTGTATGCTTATGTCATGATGTTGGGTTTGAGCTCAGTCACATTACCTTTTCGACGCTACTTGATTGACTAGACCTACAAGTCAATTTATGGGACCTCCCGGTCAAGTTTGTGCACGGACTGTCACATCCCGAACCCCACCCTACGCGGATGTCGAGGACGTGATGCTAGTCAGTCGCCACGCGACCAACCAAAGGCAAATTTCTGAACTTTCCAGTGAATTGCACTCCGACTGTAGGGTCAGATGCAGCGGAATTTAAAACTTTTTTTTGTCAAGGGAATGCAACTCATGTATTCACTATAAGGTTATGTACCACACAGAGCAAGTCTAAAATCCAACAACTAACAACTCAACCTCAGAGCATATCTATAATTCGACATATAACGACAGAGCAGAACTATAATCTCTAGAGTACCATCTAAATCCATGAGCCATACTATATTCAGTACATATCAGTCAAGTCAGTCATAGTACATCACTCACCTGATTAAACAGATTCAATCCTCAGTAATCCAGTCTCCACAGATCAGTGCCATTAGATCCAACATATATCATTCCTGAAAAATGTTAGGGAATGGGGTGAGCTTCGAAAAGCCCAATGAGTAACACAGGTTCCCTATCAAGGGTTTCAAAACCATTTCTTGTTTACAAAGCACAAGGGTGGTTCAGTTATTTCTGAAATAGCAGTTTTATAAATCTACTTTAAATGCAGTTTTAGTAGAATAAAGCAGGACTGAACTAAACGGAACAACAAATCAGAATAGACGGAACAGTGCATGATGCCAATATCAATGAGAGTATAGGCAATTAATTCAAATATCAGAACAGATCAGTACTGGGCGGAACATAACAGGGCATAACAATAGTATATCAGTTAGGCGCGTAATCAAGCCTACTTATGCCAGACCGCTCATAATCAGAATGGTACCCAGAGTCAGACACATCATAGCAGAACAAAATCAGATAGACCATAAAACGGAACAAGACAGACCGAACAAAATAATAGTAGGACGGGACAAAATCATACCGCGTACAATACAGTATAAGGTTTGCATTTAAAAACATGCATTCAGACAGTATAACTTTTAAAATCGTACAGTGCATCAAAATACAGTATCTATGCAGTAACTTATATACCAAGTCAAGAATTCGGACAAATCATAACGGAACTGGACCATATATCAATCAAGACGGACAGATTATTAACGGACGGTACATAACGAGATCAGACGGAACAAAACACCAGTTCGAGTCACAGGCATAATCAAGGACAGAGGCATAACAAAACGGATCATAACGGGACAAAACAGAGCAATACATCAATCAGAACAAGACATATCGGAACTGAACATGACGGAACGAAACGAAACAATATCAATCAGGACAAGTCATATCGGAACTGAACATGACGGAAACAAACGAAACAATATCAATCAGGACAAGTCATATCGGAACTGAACATGACGGAACAAGACGAAACAATATCAATCAGGACAAGTCATATCGGAACTGAATATGACGGAAACAAACGAAACAATATCAATCAGGACAAGTCATATCGAAACTGAATATGACGGAACAAAATGAAACAATATCAATCAGGACAAGTCATATCGGAACTGAACATGACGGAAACAAACGAAACAATATCAATCAGGACAAGTCATATCGAAACTGAACATGACGGAAACAAACGAAACAATATCAATCAGGACAAGTCATATCGGAACTGAACATGACGGAACAAAATGAAACAATATCAATCAGGACAAGTCATATCGGAACTGAATATGACGGAAACAAACGATACAATATCAATCAGGACAAGTCATATCGAAACTGAATATGACGGAACAAAATGAAACAATATCAATCAGGACAAGTCATATCGGAACTGAACATGACGGAAACAAACGAAACAATATCAATCAGGACAAGTCATATCGAAACTGAACATGATGGAACAAAATGAAACGATATCAATCAGGACAAGTCATATCGGAACTGAATATGACGGAAACAAACGATACAATATCAATCAGGACAAGTCATATCGAAACTGAATATGACGAAAACAAACGATACAATATCAATCAGGACAAGTCATATCGAAACTGAATATGACGGAACAAAATGAAACAATATATCAATCGGATGAAGACATATCGGAACTGAACATGTCGGAACAAACGGAACAATACATCTATCAGAACAAGACATATCGGAATTGAACAGGACGGAACAAACTGGTACAATATTAATCAGGACAAGGCATATGCTACTTTAAATATATGCTTTTTTAAACAGTATAACGTTCAAAACAGTACTGTGCTTCAAAATACAGTATCTAGACAGAACTTATACACCAATTCAGGAGTCAGGTTTACTCACAAGACGCCACAGTACAGTATAAAACTAGGACAGCCCATACAACAGAACAAGACAGACCCGAACTGAACAGGAGAGCAGGACAGTACAAAATCATGTTACGTGTAATGCAGTATAAAAAGTATGCATTCAGACAGTACAGTATACAAAACAGTACAGTAAAACAAAATACAGTAACTAGACGGTGTACTTATACACCAAGTCAGAAGTTCCAGGTTACTCACAAACTGTTACAGTTATCTCCTTGCGCAAACAATCCGATAACCTCCATATACGTCAGGCATCTCCATGTATATCCTGAACAATAATCATCAATCATATACAGATCAGAACTCATCCATTCAGGTCTCATTTGTCATCTTAGGTATCTATCGGTTTACCTAAGGTAGCCTAGTAGCCTATCGCCCTCTCATCGGGTTTCATCCGGGGCTATTTTATTCTTAAATTAGGCTCAACAGTCATCAGGATTATAACCCAAGTCATTTAGACTTCAATCGTTATCAGTCAGTTACTTCTTCAGCCTTAGGGGCAAAACGGTCATTTTATCACTCTTGCCCCGGGCCCTGTCAAGGCCCTCCGAATAGTCTTTATATCTTAAACATAAAGTCCTACGTCTTTTAGACTCCAATAGGTATCAGTTAGGTTCTTATTTTAACCATAGGGGCAAAATGATAATTTTGTCATTCTTGCCCCGGACCCAGTCGTGGTTCTTAGAATATCCCATATATCTCATATGTAAATTCTTAAGTCCTTTGGACTTCGTTTAGTATCTGCTTTTGATCATCGGGACACATCGATTATTTCTCGTTTTACGCATTGACTGTCTCGGAGTCTTATTTAGCCCTTCAGTGTTCATAATTATCCCTATGATAATTTATCAGATCAGTTGGACCTTTATTTGACCTCTACTGTGCACTTACTGTGCTCAGGAGTATTTTGGTCATTTTACGTTTTGTAAGATTCTGACTCCGAATCATTATTTAATCATGTTTACAGTCTCACCAGTATCTGGGCTTCTATCGCTATCAATTTCGTCCCAATCGGACTTCATTTGGGCTTCGTACAGTATCAGGGGTAATTTGGTAATTTCGCGTGTCATATTTTTCGGCACGTCAGTTCATAAAATGGACCTCACCATTGGGTCCAGAGTGTCCGACATAATTAAGTTGGACTATCTGTTATGTTTAATTGACCCTAGGAATTATTAGGGGCAGTACGGTCATTTACACTTTATGTGTCTGTATTTTTCGGGACTTCGGTTCGTTAAACGGACCTCACCGTTGAGTTCGGAATGCCCGACATAGTCAAAATAGGCTGTCTTTTATTTTTAGTTGGGTTCGGGTACCATCAGGGGCAGTACAGTAATTTATCACTTACAGGTCTGTATTTTTCGGTACATAATTTCCCAATTTGGACTGTACCATTGAGTCCAGAATACTTGAAATAGTGAAAATACACTATTTATTTGCTTTATTTGGACTCCGTTTGACATGATTAATGTCCAGGGGTAAAATCGTAATTTTACCTAATTAATAAAATAATAAAATAATTATTTTATTATTTAATTAATTTGTCAGGGGCTTAATTGAACAATTTCTCAAAATTCAGGGCCACAGTAGGATTCTGTTAAATAGTGGGGACAAATCCGTAATTTCAGAAATCAATTGGGGGTTAAAACATAATTACACAAATTAGGGGTTCAAACCCCTTGGGTTTTAGGTTCAAGAACTGAACCGGTCCAATTACACTGTGAACCAACCGGTTCACTAACACTTCAGAAAACCGGAATATGATATCCCTCTTATCCCAATTGGCCCCTATCCATGTTTAGGATTAGCCCAATTCCCAATTTTAATTTCGTGCATCCGTGACCAAACAGGTCAAGTTTCAGTTAAAAATTTGATTAAAACCTAACCAACACGCCGTCGTTTAGGTAATTCCGATTTGCGGGTGGGTCGGATTTGACCCGAATCCAAACCCGATCCAGGTCCAAGACCCGTGCCCATTACTGTTCATCGTCTTCCCCACGAGAGATGAACAGTAACCGTAAAACTGCAGATTTTTAAAACTCAATTTCGTGACTTTTTGAACATGGCTCTTCACTGTTCTTTATCCCATTATATCTCTGGATGTCAAGCCAACGTTTTGGCATCAGTTTCAAGTCTCAAAACAGTGTGTAAGCCAAGTTCGAGCTCTGATAATGGCGACTGTAAGTCGCCTATTTCATGTTCATCTCTCCATCAAATTTGATGGTTAGTGGCTGGTTGCAACCGTACGATCGTGGGGGTCATTATCCCACTCAAAAATCGTGATTTAGGAGTCTCATTTGGGAGTTGGGTTTCATGGCCGAAACCTGCAACTCCACATTCGAGGGCCTTCCCGTGCGAGTTTGGGTCGCGCACCTAGGCATTTAGGATCCTTGTGACCTCTAGATCAGGTTTAGACTAATAGAATTCAACTTGGTGAGGGTTGTTTCAGACCTGCACATTCGAGGTCATCAATGGCTACCTGGCTCGGTTTTGGTGTTTTCTAGGCCGTCTCGGTCTCCCATTTATGCCATTAGCTCAGATTTATTTCCTAATTATCATGCATGCAGTCCACAAGGTCCAACAACACAGCAGATTTTAAACAGAATTTCAAGCAGTTTTGAGGTGTCTTACCTCTGTACAGTGGTTCCCTTGTTATCTATGGCTCGGATCTGATCCTTGCTTGTTGCCTCAGTCGGTCATGCAATACGCAGTCCCCTCAGTCCCTTCCTCTTGATGCATCTCCCATGGATATGCATATACACCATGTTTCACACACACGGCTTCTCACAAATGGCTTGGAATCTCTCTCTCTCTTAACAGATCAGTTCTCCCCTTATCACCTTCTCTGTATCAGTATATCAAACAATCCTCACATTCAGATTTCATACACACATATATCCCATATAGAGCCATGTGTATTTGATTGCTTGATTTGCAATCATTTGGTTGCATGTAATCTGCTTGGGTGAGAGGTGATCATGGCTGAAGTAGGGTGATGATGGGTTAGGGTGCATAGGGGTGATGCAGAGATGATGTGTTGCATGCTTGGCCATTGGCCAATTTGGGAGGTGGCCCAACCAGATTTTAGGTTATATACATTTCTGTTGTACAACTAAGCACAAAACATTGGCAGCCTACATGGTTAACTTTCTGGATAAGAGTTCTTTCCACTCAAAGGTCAAGGGTTCAATTCCCTTGGCCTCCCATTTGGCCATTTTTTCCATATTTTCGGTTAAGGCCACGTTTGGTTGCACAGTAATTCAATTTTCAATGTTTGCTACATAACTTTCATTCCGTAGCTCCTTTTTCGATGCGGTTTCTTCCGAGAGCTTCATAATTCAGTTCGCTTCAGTGTCAGAGGTTCCATGTCATTTATTAATCATTCGGGATTTTCGAGGTTAACTAATTCGGGTTCCGTTAGTGCTAAAACGACATTATTTTACCGATTTAACCAGCAATTTGGATTCGGGTAAGGTACCCTTCCCTCCAGACATTTTCTTTATTTAATCGATCTATGGCGACCGTCGGGATTATGATTAATTTCCTAAATCATTCTGTAAGTCGGTATTAATTAATAATTATTAATTAATTATTAATTTCGCGGGATCGGGGTGTTACACGGACATTTGGCATTCATGACATTTTTACGCAATGAGTTAAATGGGCATTTATTTGCATTCATGTTAATGGAGGAGGGGGGTATGCCGACCCCCAAAAGACTGAGAGTCTGCCAAACCCTGAACAGAGTAAATGCATCATTCATGGCTGATTGCTATATTTATTAGATTCATAGGATGTTTTCATTTCCCTATGAATAGTTCTATGTTGATTGTTCCTATTTATTGGACTTGACTCTGACCGTTTTATTGTGGCAGTATTCATGTTGATTACGATTATTGAGCTTTATCCATATCTCTGATACACCATTTCTCACACTTGTTATTGGGCTTTACTATTCATTGGCCATTGTGGCATTTTACTGTTAACTGAAATCGTTGTCATGACTAGCTATTATGTTACCTTGAGTTATATTCTTCTATGTAATCCCTAACCCGTATTTGAGATAGTTTTTTTCTTACTGAGCTTTGTTAGCTCACCCCTTACTAATTTTCTATGTGAGAATGCTACAAAACCACAGTAGGAGATCAGGAGCTTAAGGAGACAGTTGAGAAACATGATAGTAGTGAATAAAGTCTCTCCCATGTACTCACCACCTAAGAATGGTTCATGTTTAGTTTATTGTTAGTTTTAAGTTCAGTCTTTGAACAATAATTATAACAGGCTTACTCATGTCTAGCTTAAAAGGAACAAAAGATTCTTACCTCTTTTTTTTACCTATGAATTCTTTCTAAAATTACCAAAGAGTGTTAACTTGAATTGTATCAGCTTAGCATCCAAAGAGGATGTTGAAAGTTCAAGTTCCAATTAAAACATAGTGGTGTGTTTTGGGTTGGCAATTAAACCAAGCTAGTAGAGTTTTAGTATGATTTTTATTTTTGAGTCTTAGTAGTATTTGATATATCTTGGATAAGCCTTATCTTAGATAGGAGTTGAGTAATTAATTATTAGTGAGACTAAGAGTTTTTATCCTAGTTGGAATAGTATTATTAATTTGTGTGGGATTAGATGTCCTTATCAGTATAGGACTTAGAGTTAATATTATATATATATATATATGAGTCTCTGTCACATTGTGTTGTAAGCCACAAAATAATAGAAAAAGAGTGGTGATCAATTAAAAATAGTGGTCGTGTGTGGCCGAGAGAGTGGTGGTCATTATTAAGTAATTTGCCAAAGGTGATTGATGCCCATGATTGTGTGAATAACCGTGAGTGAGTTTGAGTGACCTATTGTTCTTTGAATTGGAATTTCTTTCTAATCAATTTTTATCTTATGCTTTATGTCTTTTTAGATTCAACAATTGGTATCAGAGTAATTTTAAATTCTACCATTAATATCATAATAATTTTAAAATCCTACATTTGGTATTAGAACCAGTTACGATCTTGAAATAATTTATCAGAGCCAAGTTCAATCTTGGGAGAGTCAGTTACGATATTGTGAGAGCTAGTTACGATCTTGAGGGTAATTTATCAGAGTCAAGTTCGATCTTGGGAGAGCTAGTTATGATCTTGAGAGTAATTTATCAGAGCCAGTTACGATCTTAAGGTAACTTATTAGAGCTAAGTTCAGTTTTGGGAGAGATAGTTTTGATCTTGGAGTAATTTACCAAAGCTACAAAAAAATCAAAGTTTGGTCTCGTTCCTGGATTATTGTAGAGAACTGTGGTTCTCGTGTTGCTTAAGGTTGCGATTTTGAGTGATTTGTTGAAGAGCTGTTTGATTGGGATTCGACGGCTGTTTGAATAAAAAAAAAAGATCATGCGATGGTACAAATAATTGTGAAGAAAAAAATTCTCAGTTTAATCGACAGGGAGGCCAGTTTGATCAGATTGAAGCAAAAAAAAAAAAAAAAAAGGAATAATTACTTTCTCGGTTTAACGAGGAATAATTGACATGTATGGTCACATACATACATGAGTGCATAGTTTTGGCCGTAATAGAAATAATATGGCTTGGAAAGCCACGTATTAAAGATAGGAATTTACTTACCTTTTCAATGCGTCCTAATATTACGTAACTATTTCCTTTCCCTTTGACTTTCCTATACACCAATAAACACGTCTCAGTTTTAATGTCATTTATCAATTTATACACCTCGTTACTAAACATATCTCTTTTACTAATTTAGACTCTACCATTGAGTTCAGAACGTCAAAGAAAATCAGTCTAGGCTTTCGCGGTTTCCAATTTGAGGTACTTTACCCAAAGGGCAAAATGGTCATATTACGTATCTCTATCTTTTGAGTTCTATTTTCACAAATTGGACTTTACTATTGAGTCTAGGAGGTTTGACATAATAAAAATTCACTATTTACTTAACTCAATCAGAGTCCGTTTGACTCACATTTGACATAGGGGCATTTGGTCATTTAGGCATTTCTACGGGTATTTTATTTTTTGGGACCCCGTCTCGTAAAACAGACCTCACCGTTGAATCCAGAAGGTCAAAAACAGTAAGTTTACACTACTCATTTGACTAATTTGCATATTAAAAATTATTTAAATAATTAACTAATTTAAATAATTATCTAAAATAATTAACATGAATTAATAGATATATTATTTGTGGCAACATAGATCACATGTGCTTTAGTGGCACAATGGTCCATTCCTTAAGATCCTTCTCCTAGGTTGTGGGTTTAAGTCGCAGGGGCAGCAGCCCCTGCGCATTTTTTTTTCTTTACTGTTACAAGCCAAACAACGACTAATGAATCATTTTTCTTTACTGTTACAAGCCAAACAACGACTAATGAATCAAAATAGGGACAGTTTATTCTTATTCCGATTTGAGTTTCTTAAGCCCCAAGTCAAACACCCCAAGTTCACTTAACATAATTTCCACCGTCACAGTATTAGGCGGCCTCCTAAGTGGGTGGGTCGGTCTAACCCGACCCGTTTTGGCCCAACCGAAAAGCAGAACAATAGTGTCTTCTCCGGTGTACTCTAGTTGCCCCCTTCACCAACGGTGACTCACCGGCGACAATTTCCTTGGGTTTTCCAATGGGGTTCGAACCTACAGGTCATGGGCATCTCATATCCAACTTCCAAAATGAAGTTAGGGGCATCTTGGCCGTTGTATAAGGCCAACACAATGGCCATTTTTGGCCAACACGCAATTCCGACGAGAGGATTTTTCCTCTTTTTTTATGCATGTTTCTTCATGGTTTTGGCCCATTTATCTCCCATTCAATTTCTGCACTTCCTAGGAATGGTTCCCCGTTGTTTAAACTGAGTTAAATGCACCAAAAATCACATAACCCGATTATCATTCACCCTTTGTAAATACAGTTTTCTCACTCGTTTCTGGGTCATTTCACTTGATTCTTTTTGCTATAAACTCATAATGTCATGCTTATTATGGCCTTATTATTCAATCTACAACTCATGCTTTAAAATTAAAAAAATAGAAATTGACCCAGCTTACCTAGTTTCCACGTTGCGCGCAGTGTTTCCTACTTCTGTGCCTTCCTACTTTTGATATGCACAGAGGTAATCGACTTGTCCACGTGTCCAATAGCCACGTGTAGAGTAAACCACCCTTGTGCATGATGGGCTGTACCCATGCCATGCATTCAACTGCTTGCATACTGGGGTGCACCCATGCCATGCATTCAACTGCTTGCATACTGGGGTCACCCATGCCATGCTATCGAGTCATATGTCCCGCACATTCTATGACACTCCTTCAGTCAACCTTCAGCTGCCATAGTCATTCCCACATTGCCAATGAAATTCAACCACTAAGTCATACCAAATCCAGCTGCAATGCCACCGAGCTATGCTTTATGCTCCACCCCCAATCCAAGTAGCCAACACCGAAGAGTCCATAGGGCTTGGGCAAGCCATGCCGTGCCAAGGCTTGCCTAGACATGCTGCTCTCATGCCTTGGGGTGGTGGGGAGGAAGACCCCCCTATATATGTCTTAGGAACAATTGTTGATCCGACGGGAGTAGACACAATCCTTTACAACACCATAACTCAGTGGGAGAGACCATCTCGCCTATATATATATGCTAAAGTAAAATTCCTTGGCCTAACACGGACAAACATGATCTCATGCTTAAGGTTATCACCACCTTGCTTGCCTAACTTGGATCATGACTTGGTGCAAAGTGCCACCAAGTATGTCCATGACAACTAAGCTTACTTAGGGTGTGACAGTAGGCTACATTGACTTACCAATACTATTTTGGACTTAATTATTCCTATTAGAAATTAGAAATTGTTGAGTTATTCTTTTCATGAGTTTGAAAAGATCACATGACAATGTATTTTTTTAATAGTATTTATATATATATATATATAAATTATGTTCTATTAAAAAAATTGTGGGTTAAATCACATATGACAGAGTATCATCAAAATGATATATTACCACGTTATTATACCGAATCCATTCAAAAACAATTTCAAAAATAATGTCACTTGTGGGGTTACCACAAATTGTGAGACTGATTGCGACATCGTGCCATCAAAATAAATAATAGTACTAAGTATTGTTATATAATGAGACATTATTATTTTGGAGTTATCAATATTATTCTAAATGTTTGCATTTCTATATATTTTTTAGATGTGAGGAAATGTTGATACTTGTATATATTTTTTCTCATCCTGACAGGTGAAGAATCCTCAACGGGATTTGCCGCTGGGTATAAGGGTTGCATTGTCTATATGTTGCATGTTATATATGTTGGTGTCTGTTGTCATTGTTGGTCTGGTATCCTATTATGCGATGGATCTTGACACCCCCATCTCCTCTGCATTTGCTAGCCATGGGATGCAGTGGATAGTGTAAATGAACATTTTGCATCAAATTTGTGTTGCATTCAGTTATTTCAGTAAGCTTTATGGCATTTCTCTTGATCTTTTTTTTGATTGAGTCCATTTTCTCTTTTGGCTACAGGTATCTTGTAACTGTTGGAGCTTTTACTGCTCTCTGCTTAACATTGATGGGTTCTCTGTTGCCTCAGGTAAATGACTAGAAATACTTAAACGTGGCCTTAGATTATAGAATTCTTAGATTTACTTGCACTTTACAATGCCAGTTCGTTAGATGATTGTAAATACCTCTATTTCTGATGTTTGGACTTTTAAGAAATGGCCAATGATATTACCCAGTCCAAGTGCATTTTCTATCTCAATCACACATGTATCCTTTAATGTAGTTACCTTAAATAGGCACAATGCATCCTTTATAATTGGCCACCTTTCTTCTTCTTCATCTTTTTCTTTTTTTTTTTTGGGGGGGGGGGGACTAACTGGAAAAATTAAACTCTAGGATGCTAACTTATCCTGCTTTACATGTTCTTATGCTACTGTGAATTTCATGTTAAAAAATTAAGAAATGTCAATTTTATGCTAGATTCTAATTCAAGAACTTCCTTTGGAAGGGACAACACAGTATAGATGCATATACCTTGCTGGATCACAAAAAAGAAGGTTTCTCTATCAGTCTGTTCACCTCGCATGCAGTCAAGTTCAGAGTTACACAGTGATAGCTACAGAATAACGACTTACGGAATTTCAAGTTTTAATGAATGGCATGCATCATCAGTTCATCCAAATGCACAAGGTGGTAGTAATTATAAACTGGTAGGTACAATTGTTGTTTAATGTGTGATGCTTCCTAGGTTTAGGCAATGCTGTAACATAATTCCAAAATGTGTTTTAATGTTCCTATCAAAAATATCTATAGCTCCAAACTTCTAATCCTTTTAAAGTTCACTGAAGCTAATGCTTGAAGAGAAGATGATGATTGGAGGCATTCCAAAATTAGGTTTTGTCCAGTTTAATATTAAAAGAGTTGCCACCCAAGCTAATGCTTGATGATTGGAGGGGTGGATTAAACATAAACTAAACTTTTTGCATTATTTTTGTTCAAAGTAGTTGCACTTAGACTCAAATTCATGCTCTCATGCTTCGCAGCCTGAGTTTTCTTATGGGGACTATTTTAAGGTGGCATCCATTTGCTAACTGCCTTAATTGGGTATCATGTGTGTACCTTTTCACTTATATACAGTTTTGAGTAGTTTTTATTAAGCACTGGACAATTAAAGAAGCAAATAATTCTCCTCGTTTCATAAACATAGAACAAAATGGTGTAATTTTCTTAACTGAATGACAATCAGAAGAAATTAACAGTGGAATTAAGAAAAACAAAATACAACAATTATAATTAGGGGGGTGGAAACAAATTACGCTTCAGGTCAGTCAGTGCGTCCAAGAGTCAGAACTTGTCAAATAACTCAATTGGTTTTTTTTTTTGTTTTTGGTTCAAGAAATAACTCATTTCTAAGAGCATGCAAGGGGGGCTCCTGATGTAGTGAAATAACTCATTGTTAGCATGGTTATTTTATGACATTTCCTGATCATGCCTTGTGATTACTTGTATTTATACGAAGCATGTGATTTAACTTTGACTATTCATTGGTTACAGGCCTTCTTCATTATAATTATACACACACACACACACACATATATATATATATACGTACTCGTGGCTTTGCTTGGTATAAATCGGACACTCGGGACCGTTCGTATTCAACATTGGGTTGTTCTGTTTTCCTTGGGAAACGAACCCCAATAATTCAGATTTATGGCGCTTGCCCAGTTATATTTTAGGTTGGGGTATTACAATACCAAATGCTCAGACCACATGTCACTCCAAATCACCATAGCCATCCAAATCGATCGTTGAAGCCTAATGTTAGACAACCAGAACATTGAGTTCATTTTCATCCTCATCTTCTCCATTTGCTTTTCCGTTTCCCATATTTACCGGATCAAGGGAATGGAATTACTTGAACCACTAAGTCATACCAAGATAACTGATCCTGGTAAAACAATTCATGAAAAAATATTAGGCTGTCCCGGACGAATACTCCCAACGATGACTGACCTTTTCACTTTAATTCTCATTTTTTTTCTTTTTAGCGTTTTCAAATTATTCAATGCTTGTTTGTTTGGTTATACTCTTTTCACCTTCCTACGACTAATCTATGCTATGATTAGGAAACATTTTTTTCTTCTCTATTTGTGACTGGCCTTTCACTTTAATTCTCATTTTTTCTTATTTGCGTTTTCAAATTATTTGATATGTCTAACTACCAAGTGTTAGGGTACTTTTCCAATAATACTCTTAACATATATGTTACAGTTCATTAAAAAAAAAAAAAGTCATAAAACACATGATAAGACAATATTAGAAAGGCACAATCTTATTCAAGAATTTTTCCTAACAAGAATATTGAATAGCGATAGCGAGTAGAGGGAATTTTTTGTGGCTAGTCAAGCCAATAGATTCAGTCATGTCCAAATCCTCACCTCTTGTTCCACTAGGCAGTGTAAAATCAAAGTTAAGTAAAAGATTTGTTAATACAAGTTCATCAACAGTCATGGCAAATAGTGCTCCTGGGCAACCCCTCTTGCCAGCTCCAAATGGAATTAACTGAAAGTCTTGTCCTTTAAAATCTATAGAAATATTCAAGAACCTTTCTGGCCAAAATTCCTCAGCTTGTTCCCACAACAATGGAGCTCTTCCAATTGCCCAAGCGTTGACAATCACTTGTGTGCCAGTTGCAATATCATAACCCATTACATTAACATCTTGGGTTGATTCTCGGGGAAGCAGTAATGGAACAGGAGGATGTAACCGCATAGATTCTTTGATCACTGCTTTCATGTAATGCATTTTATCTAAATCCTCCTCGGTTATGTTCAACTTGCCCCTAGCTATTTCTCGCACCTCTAGAGTGTCTCAATAGCTCCGTCATTGTCCACTCTAGAACTGTGTATGAAGTTTCAGTTCCAGCTGCAAACATATCCTAGACGAGAAGAAAAGATAGATAACATACTGCAAATATACTGAGACTATTCTTTTTTATTTTATGTATATATACACACAAAATATATGAAAAAAAATGTTGAATAGTTAAGAAATAACATCTTAATAAAGTGAGTATACTAAAATGAGAGTTTTGAGATGAATGTACAGTGATATAAGAAAAGATAGAATTAAAATAAACACATTTGTGAGAGAAAACCGATTAAAGTGGTATGACTAAGTACATTGAAGACCAATAAATATACTAGTAAAAAAGAACGACATGGTTCAATTGAAGAAGATAAGTGCAGTCAAAATGAACTTTGGTAGATATAGTTAAAAATATATAATAATATGTACTCTAATGATAGAAATAGTATTAAATAGATTAAACCACCCTAAATAATTGGGATAAAGATTTATTAAATTGAGTTAAGAAGAGTACTATAGTTAACTCTCTTATAATTAATAAACATGAGAGATAAAAAAACTATTAATTATTAGAATTATTAATTATTAAATTTTCATATACTTTTATTAATAAAAAATATTTCAAACATGTATATGAATTTCGACATAAAAAGAGACTTTATATACAACTTTTCAATGACATTTTGATATTTTATAAAAAAAAATACATATAATACTCAACTTAAGACATACAAAAATTTCCAATATTCTTTTGAATTATAGAAGTTATGTTTCTCAGGTTTACTCATGTCATAATTGTCCTAACTTACAATACTTTTGACTACAGTTAAAGTAGAATTTACAAATATAATTAACTAGACATATTATAAATACGATATATATCAGCATATGTATAACTATTTTATCTCTCTAATAATTAATTTTAAAAATATATTAATTATTAAAAAATAGAATTATTAATTATTTATCACAAAATTAAATTGATTTTTTAAAAATTTATTAATTATTAAAATTTATTTTATTAAATATTAATTATAAGATGATTAACTTATATTATAAAAGAGTAATTCATGGATTGCCAATTTTTGAGCATTTATTAACTCTTTAAAGAGAGAAAAAAGACGCACTTACCAAGATGACTGCTTTAATGCTATCCCTTGGATGAGGAGAGACTTCCATGTTATTTCTTTCGTATTTCAAGCAAAACATCCACGAAGTCCTTTTGGCATTTGTCTTCAACAATCCCACAACCATTGCTCTCTCTTTTATGACAATTCATATGATGCTCTTCAACTACATACTCGAGGAATTCATCAAGCTCTTCAGCAACTTTTTCAACTTTAGCGTTCAAACCATTGACACGATTCAGCCATGCTAGTCGGGGGATATAGTCCCCCACATTAAAAGCACCCAACAACTCATAAAACTCCCCCAACAACTCCTTAAATTTTCTGCTACCTCCCCTGCTTTCACTGTACTTCCTCCCCAAGGCAACCCTACATACTATATCATTTGTAAGTGAAATAAACAATTCACTCAAGTTCACTGGTAAAGATGATGAAGAACAAGACCCTTTGATCTTCTCAACCATAATGGCCGTTTCTTCTTCTCTCACTCTACGAAAAGATTGAACTTTTTTGTTACTTAGAAGTTGAAGCGCACAAATGCTTCGTATCTGCCTCCAATACTCGCCATAAGGAGCGAATCCGACATCCTTATAATTATACATAAATTTATAGGCAATGATAGATTTGGGCCTGTTTGAGAAGATCAAATCATGGGTTTTCATGATTTCACGAGCTGCATCAGCAGACGAGACGATGAGTACTGGTACACTACCAAAATGAAGTAGCATGAGCGGACCATATTTTTGAGCTAATGAGCGGAGCGATCGATGAGGGAACCGACCAAGTTGGTGGAGGTTTCCAATTATGGGGAGTTTTGGTGGAGAAGGTGGTAGGTTTCTCTGGGTTTTTGTATTGAGCAACCATTTGAAAACAAAGACAGTGAAGAATAGCAACGGAAGAACAGAGAAAAAAACAGGAATGTGACAACAACATCATTTCTTTTTGAGCTAAGCAATGCCCAGAAAGTTGACCTTGAGAGAGTGTATGTGTACATGGCTTATGAGGTAGTGCAATAATGCTAACTTATAAGGTTTTACAATAATTGTAGCTAGTACGATTCCCAAAAACTACAGGCACATCTTATTGAGCCATCAATCATGCAATTGGCTAAGCCTTGTCGGCAAGGTATGTAGAATAATGCTAGATAGTAACACCACTTTTTGGTACATTAGCGTTGCACGTGGATAGGTAACACAATAATTTAAGCAATAAAATATAATAATTTGAAGAAATATGAAAATTTGTCAAATAACACCAATTATAAACTTTGTAGAATGGGAAATTAAATATAATTAATTAAGTAAAGTCTTGGCACTTCATCAATCATGCATTTGGCTAAGTCTTGTCGGCAAGGTATAGTAGAATAATGCTAGATAGTAACACCACTTTTTGGTACACTAAGTAGAGAGAGGCACGTGCGTTGCACGTGGATAGATAACACAATAATATAAAATATGATAATTTGAAAAAATATGAAAATTTGTCAAATAACACCAATTATAAACTTTGTAGAATAATAGGGAATTAAATATAATTAATTAAGTAAAGTCTTGGCACTCTTTTGAGCTTCTCACAGGTCTTCAAGGAGTAACTAAATAATCTGTCATGGAATTCTCCAACAAAACAAATATTGCAGGTGGACTTCACTCATTTTTCTCTCTAAATCAACTTACTTAGCACAATTACTTCATCAGTTCTTATGTCAAAAATAAACCATTTCCAGTTGTAACATAAGATGTATAACTATAACAGAAGCTGAACGAGCTCTTTGGGATTAAAAAATGGTGGGGAAGAAATAAGACTGGCTTCACAGCAACAGCAACAACAATGGTTGTTGCTCCATCTCTCATTGTATCAACAACGATTCCAGATGCATTTTCTACTGCCATAGACATTGCTGTAAGTTTTGTGTGTGTGTGTGTGTTTCGTCTTTTTATTTTCTTTGGGGAAGGTGGGGAGAGAGGGGGGGGGGGACAAAATTAAGTTTTGAAAGCATGAAAGTGCTTCCAAATAAGTTTTTTGGCTTTCAGGATGGTTTAGCTTGGAGGAACATACACTTTAAATCTTCAGTATTTTTCGTCATACTTTTGATGTTCATCATATTAACAAATTTTATAACAAACATATATTTCTAAATAATTTGAAATTGAAGTGCAAGAATGTGTTAAAGTGAAATATATTAAGTTGTCCATCATTGTGGATCAAACTTACACATGCTTTTCATTATCGAACCTTTTCAATCCTATGTTTTTTACAAACAGTCATTTAAAAATGTGATCTATGCAAAAATCATTTCCTGGGAAAAAACCCGTGACCTAGATGTCACGAGTTCGAGTCATGGAAACAGTCTCTATGCTTGTAAGGGTAAGGCCATAGACGAGGCCAAGTGGGGATTAGAGGCTTCAATATCTTTCTTGTGGCATAAAACTCGTATTAATGTGTGAGCGCCTCCCAAGCACCTTTGACCATGTTTATGCAAATCCAATCTTGTTGATATGTGCTTACTTGCTATCATCAACATTTGGATTATAGACTGTGTTTGCAAAAACGAGGGTCTCAAGGTAATGCCAATTTCAACCAACTGATTTTGGTATAAAGTTTTCAATGAAAGGTTTGAAAACCTACAAGGAAAAGAGGCTTAAGATTTGATGAGCAAGTTTTGCTTCAACCTCAACCAAAGAACTTTCAATTCCCAAAAATTCTTGAAACTCTAAAAATCCATTTTTCACAAAATCAACATGGCCTCGACTAATAAAATTCTCAATAGCCATAAAATCAACAAAACCTTGAGAGATAACATTCTCGGTACCAATAAAATCAACAAATTCTGGATTGGAACGTTCTTCAATCTTACCATGTTTTGATTCCAAAGTGCTTCATAAGTCAAACCAAGTAGTAAGCCCAAAATCTTCTACCTCTTCAATTGCATCAATTTCACCACCTTCAAATTTTTTTTTTCTTAAATAGCAAACTCTCAAATTGAGTACGCAAAAAAAATTCTTCAACATCTCCCAACTCACCACAAGCAATATCTAACAATTTCAAATTTTCATCACTATGAACTGAAACTAAACTTTCAACCACACAATTACTTTCCTTTTCATCAACTTTCAAAATATTTTCTTCTTCAGAATTATTAACGAAGCAATCAATATCATACGAATCTAAATTCAACACATTATATGAATCATCGCAAATTGAAATGAATTTTGAATCATAAATCACTTTATTTTCATCAAATGTGTCTCTTTCAAAATCAACCACCCAATATCTATCTGTGGGAGGTTCATAACCGTTCCACAATTTGTTTTTATATGCTGAAATAAGATCAAACCAAAACTTATATGGTGGTGGATAGTTTTGTCTGCAACCAAAAGTATTCTAATTTGCCCAATGTATTGTCTTCCTTATTATCTGATAGAATCATTTAACTTTATTCTCATAAAGCTCTTTTGATAAACACTTCAATTTAATATCCAATACATTAAATACATTGCAAGCATTCAGATAGAGTGGAACACGATGTAACCACTCATCAATATTTTGACCACGTACTTTGTAATAACCTCAAAAAAATTTTTTTTTTAAATAATTTTGTTGGTTATTATTGTTATTAGTATTTATTATTATTATTATTATTATTATTATTATTATTATTGTTATTTAATTCAATGGGACATGGGTGCATGAATTTTTATTTTATTTTATATTGGGTAAGTATATATGCATGAGTGTATGTGAATATATATATATATATATATATATGTAGAGGTGGCTAAATACAGGTATATGTGTGGTTGTATGTGGCCTGATGTGTGTGCAAGAGAGGTGTAATATATAAATATATATAAATTACCAAATGTCAACTTTGCATTTAATGAAAAGTTGCATTGGTGAAGGGAAAGGTGGCTTGAGCAGAGAAGAGGTCAGGTTAGTGGGCTGGCAGTAGGTGGTTATGTGTGTGTAAGAGGATTTCAGGGTATGGGTGTGCAGACCCAACCGTAGATTAGAGAAAGAGAGAGGGATATAGAGAGAGAAAGTGAAGGCAGAGAGAGAGTGAAGGCTGTGAAGTGAAGAGAGAAGGGAGGAGAGGTTGCATGCCACCTTAAACCACCTTAGACACATCAGGGAGGAGTTAGGAACCAACCAAGGGGAGAGAGGCATCATTGTTGAGGTAAGAATCCGAAACCCATTTGCTTTCTCTCTCTAGGAATTTCATATATATCAAATCTGTTTTGTAGCGTATTATTTAGATTTAATTCTTGGGTCCTGTAGCACATGAAAAATGGAACATTTTGCAAAAAGAACCAACCAAAATGGGTGAGAAATGAGGGAGAAATAGGGAGTTGCAGGTCACGGCCATGGGACGGGGTTGGTATTTCATGTGTATTAAACTTGGTGTGGATTAGTGGGGGAGTGTCCCCCTTGGGTGTAGGAAACATTAGAGTCAAAATGGGGGGAAACCGTGGTTGAGAAGCCATGGAAAAATGGAGGTTTGAACTCGCCGGAATCTGGGCTTGGGGTGGCCGGAGCTACGGTTCATGGCTGCTTAATGGGGATTGAACTAGTTAAACTAAAATAAAACTTTACAAATGTGATCTATGTGAAAACCCATGCAAAGACGAGCGTTAAAATTGTGAGAAAAACATGAGAGTTGGTCGCGGTTCCGGCGACCGGCCGAAATTTTGGCCGGGGAAGAAGACCGGATTGTCGTGGGGGCAAACGGCCGAGAGTTGGGCCTGGGGTGGTTGGGCCTGGTTCATTTTAAAAGGGCTTCTAGTTGGGCCGGTTTTGGACCTACTTTGTTTGAAACCCACTGGGCTAGTTGGTTTTAATTTAAAAGGAAAATTTGGGCCTGTTTTAATTGGGCCAACAGTTAAGAAATTGAAAGAAAAAAAAAAAAAAAAAAGAAAAGGAAAAAGGTTTGGGGAGTCTCGAACCTGGAACTGCACGGAAGGGAGGGGCTCAACTGAACCATTGGACCACTGAGGTCCATGTAAGCTAAAGGACCGAAATATATATATATATATATAGATATATATTATACATAAATTATATTAAATTAATTAAATTTATTTAATTAAATTAAATGCCCTGAAATGGCCCGAAGCCCAATTGAGACAAGCCATATATGTTTTCTGACTATCTGGGACCTCCTAAGGCCAACGGTGAGGTTCTTAACATGAGACGAGGTCCCAAAAAATAAAAGACCCGTAGAACCCTTAAAAAATTATCAAAATGCCCCTGAGTCAAAACACAGTCAAACGAAACCTGATTTGAGTAAACGAATAGTGAAATCTCATTATCTCGAACATTCTAGACTCAATGGTAGAGTCCGAATTACAAGAAGAGGTCTCAAAGAAATGGGAAACCGTGAAAGTGTAAGAATGATCGTTTTGCCCTTTTCAACCCGGATGTCCAAATTAAATTTCGTAAAAGCCTAAACCTATTTTCTTCGACGTTCCGGACCCAATGGTAGAATTTAGTCTAATAAAATAGAAACTTATAAATTAAAGACATAAAATTTGATGAGTAGCATCATTAAAGTGACAAACGGACTGAGTTGCATTTTGTGATTTTAGGAACACTGAAAGGAAAGGAGAAGGCGGTCTGACCTTCTACTTCTTACTGTCAGTTCCATTACACTTCCAGCGCTACTTCTTAGGGTTGAGACAAACCCGTCAGGTACGATATATTGTGCTAAGTAAGAAATAGAATTAAGCTTAGGAATAACTGCCATGTTTACTTGATGATTCACATGTTTGTTTTATTGCTTATATGCTTATGTATTCCCTGTTACCTTTTTGAAAGTTGGTGATGAATGTGAATCATGACTATGTATATATCGCATGTGTTAGCATAGTGTGTGGATTATGTTTTTTTTTAGAATTGTTGGGATTATGAAATATGTGACTTGAAGCATGTGTTAAATGGACTATGCATGATATGTGACCTTGATGAAAGGATTTTCTAATTTGAATGTTATTGTGTAATACATCATTTAAAGCATACTTCATGTGTGGATATGATGCTTTATTGAGATTGCATTATGGTATGGTGGAATCAAAGCATATTGGCATAGTATGATTCCTTAGACATGACATGACATGATATGACATGATATTGCATTTGGTACCCGAACCAGCGGGAGCGATCCGCGAAGGGACATGATATTGCATTTGGTACCCAAACCAGCGGGAGCGATCCGCGAAGGGACATGATATTGTATTTGGTACCCGAACCAGCGGGAGCGATCCGCGAAGGGACATGATATTGTGTTTGGTACCCGAACCAACAGGAGCGATCCGTGAAGGGACATGACATTACATTGCATTACATTACATTACATTACATTACATAAGTTGACATGGACATGGCATAGATTTGACATGATTATGGCATAGAGTGGTGTGGGTGTTTCATGGGCATTGTCACTATATTGCATGGATAATATGGATGGCATGTGGATTATTGCTATTACATGGCATGGATAATTTGGAAAACATGTGGATTATTGTTACTACATTGCAGGGATAATATGGATGGCATGTGGATTATTGCTATTATGTGGCATAGACGATTTGGAAAGCATGTGGATTATTGATATTACATTGCACGGATGATTTAGAATGCATGTAGAGATAATTGCACACTTGCACATGCCACGCCTTAGATTATGTTAATGAGTTAGATGACATGTAGATTATTGCTAGTATATTGTATGCATGATGTTGAATGCCATGTAGATATAACTGTACACTTGCACATGCTACGCCCTTAATTTTGTTTCTTGCATTAGCATTATATTGTACCAGCAGTTGAGCTGACCCATTCGTGGGACAAACATTTCAGATGACGCCCCCGGCACTTGAGACTTGAGGAAGTCTTACAGGGTGGAGGAGATATGAGCTTAGGAGGATATTTGGCCCATGAGGGCATATTTTGTGATGTAAGGAATGACATGTTGAATGTTTTTATTGACTGTACTTTATATAGATGTACATTAAAGGAAATGAATGTAAGTTTGGGTTGAATCCATTAGATTGCCCTTTATTATTTTATTTTCCTTTCGTCTCGTTAGTCGCGCCACGGGTTCGTTGGAATTCGGGGCGTGACATACTTTCAAAATATCAAACTATTTTCTACTCACCAAAACTTTCTCCATAATTTCAAATCAACAATTTATTTAAATCAGGTACCTTGATTTATCCAAAAACTGATCTCGTCGTCTATTTTTTTTTTTTTTGCTTCAATCTGATCAAGCTGACATCCTTGTCGATTAAACCAAGACTTTTTTTCCTTCACAATTATTTTTACCACCGCATGATCTTTTTTTCTAATTCAAACAACCGTCGAATCCCAATCAAATAGCTCTTCAACAAACCACTCAAGATCGCAACCTTAAGCAACACGAGAACCACAGTTCTCTGCAATAATCTAGGAACGAGACCAAACTTTGATTTTTTCGTAGCTTTGATAAATTACTCCAAGATCAAAACTATCTCTCCCAAAACTAAACTTGGCTCTGATAAGTTACCTCAAGATCGTAACTGACTCTGATAAATTACTCTCAAGATCATATCTGGCTCTCCCAAGATCAAACTTGACTCTGATAAGTTACCCCTAAGATCATAACTAGCTCTCATAAGATCGTAACTGACTCTTCCAAGATTGAACTTCGCTCTGAGAAATTATTTCAAGATCATAACTGGTTCTAATTCCAAATGTAGGATTTTAAAATTATTATGTTATTAACTGTAGAATTTAAAATTACTCTGATACTAATTATTGAATCTAAAAAGACATAAAGCATAAGATAAAAATTGATTAGAAAGAAATTCTAATTCAAAGAACAATAGGTCACTCAAACTCACTCACGGTTATTCATACAATCTTGGGCATCAATCACCTTCGGCAAATTACTTAATCATGACCACTCTCTCGGCCACACACGACCATTATTTTTAATTGATCACCACTTTTTTAATATTATTTTGTGGCTTACAACTCAATGTGACAGAGACTCACATATATAGATATATATAATATTAACTCTAAGTCCTATACTGATAAGGACATCTAATCTCACACAAATTAACAATACTATTCCAACTAGGATAAAAACTCTTAGTCTCACTAATAATTAATTACTCAACTCCTATCTAAGATAAGGCTTATCCAAGATATATCAACTACTACTAGGACTCAAAAATAAAAATCATACTAAAAGTCTACTAGCTTGGTTTAATTTCCAACCTAAAACACACCATTACGTCTTAATTGGAACTTGAACCTTCAACATCCTCTTTGGATGCTAGGCTGATACCATTCAAGTTAACACTATATGGTAATTTTAGAAAGAATTCATAGGTAACAAAAGAGGTAAGAATCTTTTGTTCCTTTTAAGCTAGACATGAGTAAGCATGTTACCATATCAACTAGTTTTTCCTTAAAAAAAGTGTTTCACCATTTGGCCGTAGTATTCATTGGGTTAAGCTAATTGTGCAATGTCTGACAATTATCTCTTTTCAAATTCTTCTCAATGAAGGATCCTTCCTAAAGGTTTGCACCTTCTTGTGGTATATGGCTGGGGATCTTTTTATCCGCTTATCTTTTTATTTTGTGTGCTGAAGCCCCCAAGAGTTTTTTGGATTTCGTTTGTAACTCTAAGCTTTGTCAGGAGTGGAAATGCAAAAAGAAAGATTTCTTTAGAAATAACCAAATTAGATGAAAAGTTGATGAGTGGAGGAAATCAGTTTTGAATCAATCAGACATGCTTACATTAGCAAAGCATATTCTATCATCAATTTCAATCTACGCCTCTTTTTTTTTTTGAAGTTACTATTTTTTTTTTTTTGGTGGAGAATGATCTCTTGTTCTATATCCAAGTCTATTTGGGAAATTAAAGAGAGGGCCGATATGAAAGAAATGGGAAAATGTTTGTCAAGGAAATTGATTTGGGGGTGGGGGGCTGGGCGGTGGTTGGGTTTAGGAGATTTAAAGGTCTTTAATAAGGCTATGCTAGTAAGATCTGTTTTTGTGCATAAGGGATTAGGATCTTCTTCATTATACTTTTTCCTTCAATTTTTCTCAATATAGTATTGGCTACATGATACATCATGTAGTTATTATTAAATAATTGTTGAATATTTTAATTAAAATAAAATATTAAATGGGATATTTCAATTTTAAGAGTTACTAGCAAGTATGATTTCATTAAAAACTTTATTAAATGACCATAATGTGTATAATGTCAGCCTTAAAAGCTATAACAACTAGCTGATAGAGAAGCTGCATATATAAGCCATGGATTGGATCATTCCAAGATATTACAAAAAAGCATTTGAGATTCTCTTCTACAATATCTTTCTCTTCTCTTTTTCTGTGAGTTTTCTTTATATATTTTCATTTTTTTTGGGCAACGTGATAGAGGATTCGGTATCTTTGCCTATTGTTGATGTGGATATAGTTGGCCTCTTTTGTGAGATCATAGGGTTGTATCTTGGAGTCGATTGACTCTGGTAGCACCCGCATGTGGGGAGGAGCTTCGATTTTAGGACAACGCTTAGAGGCGTGTCTCACTATTCTCTTAGGCCAGATTTTCTTGTTATTCTCTTTGCATTCTCTCCTTTGATATTATTGATTATTTTTCCTTTTGACATTGTTCTACTATATAATAAATAAATACATCATAATATTTGTTTTAAAATAAAAGCCCTACAATCTAAAGTCGAAGGTTATTGTCAATTTGTGGAAGTTTTTAAAAAAGTTTTGTATTTTCCAAAGTTGTAAGTTTTATTCTCAGAATAGAAAGAAGATATTTGTATTCTTAATTGTGTTTTTTCCTTATTTTACACGCAGTGATTAAAATATATAATGTAACTAGTAATAAAACTTTCCTAGATAGTAACTGTATTCACCCATTATTCTAGAAAGTTGATTTGTTAAATTGATACAAGGAAAAGCCTCTTTTACCTTTTCAAGACTCTTTTTGGCTTCAGAATTTTCAATTGATCTTAAATAACACTTGCTATAAGAAAAGTATATAGGTACTGTACTTGTGCGAATTGATATTATAGCAGAGATTTTAATTATGTATTGGAAAATAGTAATGAAAGTTTTGGAGTATATACAATATTATATATTTGCTAGTAAACCGAATTTAATTCTATTTGGAAAGTAAATTGAAATTGGTTTTAAAGAAAACATCTTTCTTACTTTTTCAAGATTCTTTGTATTAAGACTTTTTCATTGATTGTAAATATTTTAGTCAACTGTATGCACATATCATAACGGAAGTTTTAAATATATAGGCCTTTAATTGTGCATATTGATATCTATCTATCTCTCTCTCTCTCTCTCTCTCTCTCTCTTCATTTTATATCAAATAACACTTGCTGTAACAGAATATAGGCTTTGATTGTGTAGTGTAATTGTGTAGAGATTTATATTAAAGTAGTGGAATTTCAATCCATTTTGGAAACTAGTAACGAAAAATAGTAGATCTTTTTAATTATATATATATATATATATATATATATATTAAGAGAATAACCTATAGTGACACTTGTGTTTATTCTCACAGTGATTAGATACATTGGTTATCAACTCTCTCTCTCTCTCTTAGGCCTTATTATAAATTTAATGGCAAATATTGAGGAAGCTCTTAGTGTTAAGCCCGAGAAATTTAATGGCCAAAATTTTTGTAGGTAGTAAAAACAGTTAAGGTATTAGTTGTCATGCCCCGGATTTCTGTGAACTTGAGGCGCGAGTTAACGGAAATTTAAAAGAAACCAATAAATGAAAATTAAGTAAACTTAATTGAATCTCCCTTATTATTTCCTCAAGTTTTTCCCGAAATTTAAAATTAAACACTTGCTATTTAACATGACTAAAATGGTCTCCCAAGGTTACTCAATTATCTCACCCGATAAATGTTCAAATTGGGTTAAGTCATATTCAAAGATAGCTCCTAAAAATAGTCTCAAAGTATTTCTAAAAATACCTTGGAATGATGGCCCAAATGGGTCTCAAAATACCCTAAGGAATAGTCCAAAAATAGTTCAAGAAGTCCACCTAAAATGGTCCAAGTATGTGGTCCAACATGGCTTAGAAAAGTGGCCAAAAGTAGCCCAATTTAGTGATCAACATAGCCATAAATAGTGACCAAACATTGTCTAAAAATTGGTTAAGTATGGCCCAAAATGGTGCCCAATATAGCTTAAAAGATGTCCCAAAAATGGCTCGAAAAGGTGGCCGAAAGATGGGTGTTGGATGGTTGTCAAGGCAGGTGCTCATGGGTTGGATAGCAGGTAGCAGCAGGCAAGGCGCGCAAGCAGGCAAGTGGCAGGCGCTGCACGGGCGCGAGACTCGCACAAGCGCGCAGGGGCTACTGGTGGCTGGGCTGCTTCTCTGCATTTTTACTATAGCGACAGAGAGCAGTTTTCCAGTTTTCCTGTAGAATTACTGTTCTGCTGCAACCTAATTTTTCCTATTTCTGATTTTTTTCCAAGTTTTTCAAGCCCACTTTTCCCCCATTTTTAGCCCACTTTTTCAAGGTTTCTAAACCCTTATTTTGGGTATTTATTTCTTCCATTTGAATGGTGTTTTACACACTTATCTAATGCTTTATTTTCAAAAAAATTGGACATGACCTCCTTTGTTTTTCCAAGTGTTTACCCACCTAATTTTTCACAAGATCCTTATATATAAATAGGTAAACAACCCACCCTCACATCGGTGGCCACAATTCATCAAATTTAAACATGCATCCCTCTTTATCAACCTTTGAATCTAGTTATCTCAACACACATGAATACTACTCATTAAATAAAAACATCATATATATATATATATATATATATCCTTTGGGTCTTAACCCATACATTGCAAAATGGCCCAAGGCCTATTGTCTATTAATTGTCCAAGTTTAAATACAAATAAATTTAGGCTTATGCCCATACACACAAAAACATGCCCCAAGGGCCAAATCTTCAACATGATCCATTTCTTTCCATCTTTCAAGACTTAAACAAGTCTCAAGTACCCGGGGCCTCATCTGAAAAATGATATCCCACGAATGGGTTAGCTCAACAGCTAGTATAACATAATGCTAAGACTAGGAACAAGTTTAAGGGCAGTGGCATGTGCAAGTGCACGTTTTAAAAGCTATAATCCCATAATCCCCCAATGCCATGCAATGTCAATATGCATGACACACACATGCAACTCTATGCCACCCATGACTCGCTTCACGGTTCTTCCCCGATGGCATGCAAGTACCAATATATGTCTCGCTTCACGGTCCGGACTCCTTTTGGCTTGCGAGTACCAAATGGCCAATTTTGGATTTTTCACCACAGGATCTACACCCTTATAATGCATAGCACCATGTGCTCAACCCACACCATGTTTTCAAGGAATCACATTATGCCAAAATGCCATGATCTCATCATGTGCCCCAATGTGACACTTTATCAAACACATGGTGCCCCTTTTTAAGTTATGCATTTTATCCCACATAATTCATAACTTTGAAACTCCAAAACATCTTTCATACAACACATGCCATAACTATACATATCAACACATGTTCAAACTACAATTTCACAATTCTACTAATTCACAAAGAACATAAAATTTCCATAAAGTACCAAGGCACAAATCCTTCACATGGTCCAAACCATAAGGTGTGTCAACATGCATATAGGCCAATAATGAAACAACACAATCCTATCAATAGAACACACCTTAATCATAGCAACAATTTATCAACCAACACCAAAAACACATATATCCTTAAACTACCAACTCTAGGCTTTTCAAAGGAACTACCTTCTAGGTAATTTCCTAACCTCAAATAAACTTCCTAAACAGTCCATCAACATGAAAAAAAACACAAGAAAACTTAAACCTATTGCTAGCTTAGTACTACATCATACCTAGATCAGTTTTTCTCAAACTGTAGAAGCTGTGATCATTGGATGGCCGAACTGTTTGGTGACAATACAGGTCTCAATGAGAGGAACAACTTCTCAGAATGAACCTCAGCGAAAATCCCACTCAAAAAGCGTGTTTCGGAGGCTTGAAGCTTGAAGAACTAGGGCTTTTCTCTCTCTCTCTCTCTCTCTCTCTCTCTATGAATGTGAGCTGCTGTAAATACAGAATGAAATCTGTATAAAATTGGGTCTAAGTGTTCTATTTATAGTGGAAGAGCAAAGGGCAAGAGGCAAAATGACCATTTTGCCCTTAATGAGCCCGGGGATCCCGTTACACCCATCCCGAAACACCTCAATTTGATATTTTGTTTTAACCAATGTTCATAAAATTATTTTAAATAAAAATTTTCAAAAAAATAATTTTTTTCCTGTGGCCGGGTTTGGCCGTTTCCACCCGGGTTACTTGGATGCCCTTTTGGTCCAATTTCTGAAACTGTTTCCGTTTTGGCTCAAATTCGTATAGTAGGTATATTTAAATATTATAAGCATATTATTATTCTATGACACACTCCAAATATGCTTCTAAACATGTCTTACAGTGAAATAATGCATGAAAATGCTTTACCGATAAAACCGTGCAAGAATAATGTCCTACCGGAAAAAATAAAAAATTTCCCCTCATTTTTTAGATCTCTACATTAGCTAACTGTCCTAGGGTTCATGTCAGCCTTAGAGGAACCCCAAGCCTCTCAAACAACTTCAACTACTACCCAAACAACAACCTCCTAAGAATCAACCTCTAAAATGACTAAGGAACAAAGTGAATATCATTGTCACAATAGAATCCTTAGTGCTCTTTCTGACCATCTCTATGATGTGTACCACACCACCACTAGTGCTAAGGAATTATAGAATTCCTTAGAAGCAGAATATGGAATTATAGATGCCGGGGTAGAGAGGTTTAAAGTGTTCACTTTTAATAGTTACAAAATGTAAGATTCAAAATCCGTAGGAGGCCAAATCCACAAGTTCCAAGAACTTTTGAGAGGAATTGAGAAAAGTGGAACAACACTTAGTGAAGATTTTAAGGTCTCTTGTTTAATTGATAAACTACCCCCATCATGGACCGAGTTTACTAAAACCCTTAGGCATAAACAAGAAGAGTTGACCCTTACCCAAGTGATAAGCTCTCATAGGGTAGAAGAAAAACATAGGGCTAACACATCAAAGAAAGAAGAAAAATACCCTAATGTTAATCTTGTGGAAAATCATAACAATTTTAACAACAAGAATAATAATGCAAGAAATAATAATGGGAGGAAAATTTTCAAACTAAATGGCATAAATTTTTAGAGAAATACTAAAAACAATAATCGAACTAGGAATCACTATAATAATCGACCTAAGGCCCAAGGAAGAAAGAGGCAACCATGTTATGTTTGCGGGCTAACAAATCATTGGGCCAAGAATTGCTACTACAAGAAGACTGAGGAGTATGTCCCTAAGGCCAAGTAAAATTAATGAGGTCCAAAAGCCGAAGTCAACATGGTGGAAGATCGAGAAAATTCCTTTGAGCCTAACTTTAGGTATAATCCTAGCACTTCTATTAATTTGACTTGTCAAAACAAAGATTGATGGTTAGATTCTAGAGCTAACAAACTTATGTGTTTCAATCATGATCTTTTCAAAACTTACCAAAAATCAAGTAGAGGAAGTATAACTCTAGGAGATGATTCTGTCGCACGAGTTCATGGAATTGGGGAGATTGATCTAAAGATGACTTTTGGAAAGATCTTGACTTTAAAAGATGTGCGACATATTCCTAGAATTAGAAAAAATTTAGTGAGTGGGTCATCCTTAGTCCAACAAGGGTTTAAAGTTGTAATAGAGTCTAATAGAGTAGTGATTTCAAAGAATAATATATTTATTGGTAAATGATATATAAGTGAAGGTCTTTTTAAATTGAATGTTCTTGTTGATGATAATAAAACTTCATCTTTTGTTTTCAAAGTTGAATTATGTGATGTATGGCATGGGAGATTAGATCTTGACTTAATTCCTAAATCCAAAGTAGATTTTAAACATAAATGCAAGGTTTTTGTACAAGCAAAACAACCTAAAAAGTCACATAAGTAAGTTGTTCGCAATACCCAACTTTTAGAGTTAATCCATAGTGACGTGTGTGATTCAAACATACCACCTACTAGGGTTAGAAATAAATATTTTTTGACATTTATTGATGATTGTTTGAGATTTTTACTCTTGTATTTGATTAAAACTAAAGATGAGGTTTTAACAAATTTAAGACTTATAAGAATATGAAAATCAATTAGAGAGGAAAATTAAGAGATTTAGATCTGACAGAGGTGGAGAGTATACTTTAACTAAACTCAATAATTTTTGTGACTAGCATGGGATTTTACATGAAGTAACCCCACCTTACTCTCCAAAATCTAATGGTGTAGCTGAGAGAAAAAATAGAACTTTAATGGACATGGTTAATTCGATGTTAATAACTTTTGGATTACTCGAGAATTTATAGGGGGAAGCTATTCTAACTGCATATTTTATCTTAAATAGAATAACTGTGAAGGATAATGATAAGACACCATTTGAGATTTGGGAATGAAGAAAACCTAATTTGAAAATCTTAAAAGTGTAGGGGTATCTAGCTAAAGTAGCTATCCTTGAACCTAAAATAAAGAAAATTAGTCTTAAGATTGTAGACACTATTTTCCTAGGATATGCACAAAATAGTAGTGCTAATAGATTCTTAGTTATAAGTTAAAAAATAAATGACATCCAAAAGAATACAATAATGGAGTCGAGACATGCCAGATATTTTGAAGATATCGTTTCATAAAAAAATTATATCTCAAATCAAATTGTTGAAAATCCCTCTACATCAACTAGTGAGATACCCTCATCTACTTCTTTTATTCCTTCGAATAAAGATATACCCTCGACTAGTTCTAATGATCAAGGAAAATTAACAGAACTTAGGAGGGGCAACAGGCCTAGAGTAGGAAAGAACGTTGGTGAAGATTTTTATACCTTTCTGGTTGAAGGATATCCTAGTACTTATAAAGAAACTGTTACTTCTATAGACGCTCTATTTTGGAAAGAGGCAATTAATAGTGAATTTTGAATCTATAATTCAAAAGCATACGTGGGAGTTAATATGCCTCCTAGAAATAAGGCTATTAGGTGTAAATAGGTGTTTACGAAAAAGTTAAAACTTGATAGGAGTATATATAAATATAAGGTTAGACTAGTGGCTAAAGGTTTTACACAAAAAAAGATATTGATTATTTTGACACTTACTCTCCTCTATCTATAATCACTACTATTAGAACTTTGGTAGCCTTAACTTCTACACATAACTTAGTTATACACCAAATGGATGTTAAGACTGCTTTCTAAAATGGAGACTTAGATGAAGAGATATATATGGAGCAACTTGAAGGGTTTATAGTTAAGGGTCAAGAAGATAAAGTATACAAGTTGGTTAAATCACTTTATGGCCTCAAACAAGCTCCTAAAAAGTGGCATGAGAAGTTTGATAAAGTGATACTTGATTATGGTTTTAGGATAAATGAATATGAAAAATGTGCATATTACAAAAGAAATATTAAAGAATATGTGATTTTGTGTCTTTATGTTGATAATATTTTAATATTTGGGACAAACTTAGAAAGAGTTAATGACATAAAAGCATATCTTTCAAGGAGTTTTGATATGAAATATTTAGGTGAGGCTTATGTAATTTTAGGAATTAAATTGGAGAGAACTTCTAAAGGGATTATTTTAAATCAAACAAGTACAATAGAGAAAATGTTAAAAAAGTTCAATTACTTTGAAAGTAAGCATGTGATAACTCCATATGACCCTAATGTACCATTGATGAAGAATAATGGAGAGCCTATATCCCAATTAAGGTATTCCCAATTAATAGGATCACTGTTATATATAACTAATAAAACTAGACCTAATATAGTGTTTGCGGTTGGGAGACTTAGTAGGTACACACATAATCTAAATAAAGTTAACTCGGTTGCCTTAGAAAGAATGTTTAGATATTTGAGAGAAACAATAGGATATTCCTTGTGTTATAAAAGTTTTCCTAGAGTGGTGGAAGGATATAGTGATGCTAATTGGATCACTGATAACTTAGATGTGAAATCTATAATTGGATATGTATTTATGCTTGGAGGAGCAACCATTTCTTGGGGGTTTAAGAAACAAACTTTGATTTCAAGGAGTACCATGGAGTCTGAATTGATATCATTAAATAACACATGCATTGAGACCGGGTGGATTAAAAATCTATTGTTAGACTTACCTTTAGTGGAGAAAGCAATGCCTGCAATAACTATACATTGTGATAGTAAAGTTGTGATAGCTTTAGTAAGGCAATCATAGCCAAATAAGAAGATGAACAGTCATATATTGGTAGGGTATAAATCTGTAAGAAGATTACTAAATAAGGATATCCTTAGAGTTTGTGAAATATGAGAAAAATAAAGCTGATAAGCTAACGAAAGAATTGTCTAGGAGTAGAGTCCTAGAATTGTCGAGGGGGATGGGCCTAAGCCCGTAAGGGAGTCACTTAGGGAGATAACCCAACCTTTGTGATTGTTGATCCCATGAAGAAGGTTCAACAGGTAGGAACAATCCATATTGCGTGACTCGGATTCAAGATTACTTTGAGGAGATTCTCTCATGCTCATCCTTATGGCATTAGTGTTATTGATATGTGACGTTAGGAAGGATATTATTCACTGTGAGTGCCAAGGCAGTCTGCGAGGTGCAATTCTATTGTACCCCTAGAGGACTCGCTTATATATTACCCTGAATAAGGCCAATGAAGGATTTGCCTGCGAGGTATTGGTCACATGTATCCCTTGTGAGGCCGAGACGTGAGAAGCGGGCGATTCTCTAAAGGTTCCATGAGAATCAAGATTAGCACATGGCCATTAATGGCACTAACCTGCACTCGAATCCTACATCTATACTACGTGTGTGACTAGTTGAAGTTTGGTTCAAAAGGTCTAGTTCAAGACCTAGTTCATTATGATCTTTCAAATGAAAGTTGGTTAACACTAAGTGAGGTTCAAGTCGGAAGACACCTACACCCATTGCATAGTATAAAGTTGCCTAAATAATTTTTATTTACATATACTTGGTTTTATAAAGTTTCATCGTTGTTCTATTTTATTTAAAGTGGGGAATTGTTGAATATTTTAATTAAAATAAAACATTAAATGGGATATTTCAATTTTAAGGGTTACTAGCTGTTATGATTTTATTAAAAATTTCATTAAGTGGCCATAATGAGTATAATGTCAGCCTTAAAAGTTATAACAGCTAGTTGATGGAGAAGCGGCCTATATAAGACATGGATTGGATCATTCCAAGATATGAAAAAAAAAACATTTGAGATTCTCTTCTACAATATCTTTATCTTCTCCTTTTCTGTGAGTTTTCTTTATATATTTTCATTTTTTTAGGTAACGTGATAGAGGATTCGGTACATTTTTCTATTATTGACGTGCATATAGTAGGTATCTTCTGTGAGATCATAGGCTTGTACCTTGGAGCCGATTGACTCCGATAGTACTTGCACGTAGGGAAGAACTTCGACTTTAGGACAACATTTGGAGGCATGCCTCACTATTCTCTCAGGCCAGGTTTTCTTATTATTCTCTTTGCATTCTCTCCTTTGATATTATTGATTGTTTTTTCTTTATATATTGTTCTGCTATATAATAAATAAATACATCATAATATTTGTTTTAAAATAAAAGCCCAACAATAATTAGGTAAATTACATTGACTTTTCTATAAATTTTTGACAATTACAGAGAACTCTCTTGAGGTTTTTGAAATGACACTGACATCCCCTCCAGCCTTATTTTTTTTCAAAATGACAAAAATACTCATTTTATTATTTTTTTGCATTTTTTTGATTTTAACCAATTTTTTTAACTTTTTTTTTCATATTCAAATAAATATTAACTGAAATCTTCTTTGACTAAATAAATATAAGTTATTTATTTTAATTTTATTTTTTTATATAAAATGAAAAAAAAATCTTTAAAAAACAGTTAGAAAAAGATCAAAATAATAAAAATTCAAAAGAATTAAATGAAATGGACATTTTTGTCATTTTAAAAAAAATAAATAAAGTTAGAGGGGAGATTATTGTAATTTGTTAATAAAAGTAGGAAATGTCAGTGTCATTTCAAAAACCTCAGAGGTCTCTATAATTATCAAAAACTTCAAGGAAGGTCAATGTAATTTACTCTAAATAATTAAACAATATATGATTTGTCATGCATTCAAGGAATTGAGAGAAAGAGTAATGGAAAGAAGCCTTGTCCGTGAATAAGTATTGCGGAAGAAAATCTATCTTAGAGGTGGATCCCACCCATCCAACTCTTGTGTACAGAGAAACTCCTCTTGGGATGGAGTAGCTTATAGCTGTCATTTGGACAATCTGGTTATCTCAAAATAGAATTGTGTTTGAAGGGAGTTTATTGTCCACTCTGGAAAATATGGCTCGTCCAGAACTCCACGAAAGTCATTTCACACGTTTGCACGTAAGGGGGGGTGAGGTGATTCCAAGAGACTGGTACTGTAATTTTGTTTTACTAATTCATGGTTTTATGGGTTCTCAACTATCTTGGTGAGATCTATTATCTATTCTTGATCTCTTCTGATTTTAAGGTTGAAATAGATGAATGGTGATCCTTCATAAGTCGAGCCGAGTGTTCGAGCATGACAGAGTTTGCTTGTTACTTTTGAATAACTCAATGGTTTTCTTCATGCTCTCTTTTGAAATTAATAAAGCTCAAGGTCATTTAGTCATTAGTTTAATTAATTGTGCACTTCATGTGAGTTTGACCAATTATAGGCTACCAAATTAATTCTAATCATGTTGATTTTAATCTTATGTTTCCCCCTTATTCTTACTTTTTCAATCAATGGAAAATCATTAACAGCATCATACATTTTTTTAATTTGACTCATGTTGCAAGTATGTTATGTGCAAGTAGAATACTTGCAACAAAAGCCAAATATAGCCCTCAAAAAAGCAAGCCTCCAACAAGTGTCAAGGTTTAGCAAACACAACATATTACAAAGAATTATTAGCCTTCTGATCAAATAATTTTTTTTCTTTCAAAAAAACTGCAATGGATATTCATATATTATTGCCATTGGTGTGGCTTAAGAGCCATTTAAGTTTCTGTTTTTGTCGGCTACCCTCTGTCCCAATGTAATTTTGTTGTGGGGGCAAGTGTGAAAGAAAAAATTTCCATTATAATTTATAATCACTACAGATCAAATATATATATATATATACACACACACACACACACACAATCACTAAAACATTCTATTTTAGCAATTATATTGGAAGATGCTCACACCCAAATACAAACTTATTGTTCAAAAATATATAGTTGGAATTGAAAACCTGACTAAACATGAGTTGATCGATTTGGGAACATGAAGCTTTCTTGTTGTATCAACTCAGGTTTTTGAAGCTGTCCGTGTTGGTTATATGACCTGACAGTTAAAATATGACCATGTAAATTGAAATGGGATCAATAAGAGTGATGAAAGTTTAGAAAAAAGCAAACATACACACCATGATTGGTAGTGAATAAAACTTGAGTACTCTACCTTGTCCATCCCTAACACAATTACAGATTTTCAGTAATTAAGATCTCAAAAAAAAAAATCTACACTTAAAAATCAACTTTTCTAATACTTCAAAATTTCCAAAGACTATACACATGTTTCTCCCTCGCTATTAAAATGGAAAAGGACTCTTAGAATATGCTCAACGTTTTGGTAATCTACACCTTTGTTTGTCATCACTCGAGCATTGAATTCATCTGGCATGACACAGAATCTAGCAATCGTCAGGTTTCTCAAGTGTTGAATGCTGGAGGGCACCTTCTTCAGTCGTGGCCTTGGTCCGAATCTTAACTCTTGCAAAAGAGGCAATGCTCCATTCTCTATCATCACCAAATTTAATGCATTCCAGTATCGTAGTTCAAGCACCTTTAGTTTCTGAATTTCCCCGTCCTTAAAACACAAGGCATTTCCATCATATCCTCTAAAGAGCTCAAGATACAATAAATTGGGCAAAGCTTGAAGGAATTTTAGGGGATCCTTTATCAACCTTGAACAATACAAATATATTCTAAATAAATTTTCAAGCTTAGAAATCCAATTGGGGAACTTGCCTAGACTCCCTTTCAAGTAGAGACGCTGAAGAGATCGAGGCAAAGATAAATATATCGTAAATCAAGAATACCATCTCCATTTCCTGAACTTATTTCCAAAGATTCAAGGTGACTCATATTTTCAATTGCGATGCACAGAGCCTTCTCATACTCACTTTTTAGCCTCCTAATGCCCAACTTCCTCAATTGCCTAAGCTCTCTCAACTCTTTCAATATGTTGTGTCCGTGATTTGGCTCCACAAAGTACAGCTTCTGTAATGCCTTTAAACACCCAAACCCTTCTTGTATTTTCACTCATTGATGATGACTCAAGGGGAAATCAATTTTCTCATCCTAGTATGCTATAATATGGCATAACTTATGGAGTTTGTTGAACTCAACAAGTAGCTCGAACACAAGGGATTCTTTCAAATCCAATTTCAGTAGATTTTTTAGTCGACCAATGGACTTTGGAAAAGTCTTCACTTTTATATACCTCACACTTAGCTACCTCCAATGGACTAGATTCCCCACTTCCTCAGGAACACAATCCAATGGAGCATCTTCAAAATCCAATACCTTCAAAAGCTTGAAATTTGTAGATAATGTACCTATAAAAGGCTCCGACAATTTATCCACTTCAAAAATAAAGATAGAACGGATCCTAGACACAGTAATGTTTTCGAGAACATTATGTTCTCTGTTGTGAATTGATAAACGCTTAGTTTCTACATCAAAATTAAAGTACTCTTTTGTCAAAAGTTGATAGAAACTCAACCCCTCGGATTTTGAGAGGATGATCTCACGCAACAGATCATGGACTTTACAACTTCTAGCTTTTCCATCAAAATCAACCCATGACACTTGAACCAAGCTTCTATGAATGAGCTCAGTCAAATACTCTTCTGCAATCTCTTCTAATGTTTTGCCTTCGTTTTCTTTTATAAAACCCTCAGTTATCTATAATCGAACTAGTCTCACACCACTAATGGAGCAGTCTTCAGAAAATATGCTAAAATACGAGAAGCAAGGTTTGAGGAAGTAAGGAAGATCAAGAAAACTTAAGGATAGAATTCTTGTGATGTTTGTAAGATGTACGGGGATTACATTTTATGATGCGAACATCGCCAAGAATAATGAGTTCCGTCAACGAAATAAGAATCCAAGATCGTTCTACAATCAGATCCGAATGGAAAACCTCGACCCGTTCTTTACGACAAACAAGAACCTCGATATATATGACCTCAACCCGTTGTTTATGACAAACAAGAACCTCGATATATATATATATATATATATATATATATATATATATATATATATATATATATATATATATAACCTCAACCCGTTGTTTAGTGCGAAACAAGAACCTCGATATAAAGAAGACGCCACAAACGGTGGAGGAAATCCATTTGATAAGTCGTGGGTGAATGCCACGGGAAATCCCGATAAGTTCAGATAGTTCTCAAAGAACCGAAGAGAAAATATTCTCTCAATTTACTCAAAAATTCATCATCTGCCAAATGCGGCTATAAATTCTTTTTAAAACACTCTATGAAACCCTAAGACAAAATAAGGCCTACATTAAATAAAAGACATGGACTGAACATCTTCAGGCCCAAAACATCCTAAACTAGCGAATAAAACTAATTAACAGAAATTCACTAAATAAGTAAAATTTCGCGCAGCCAAAAACGTCATCAGTGCAGGTACAGAAACTTCAAACCCGATTTTGACCTTGATGAAGCCCAATTTCGACCTTGATGAAGTCCGAATCTTGGAAAACTCAAAACATGAAAGTTGTAGAACTATTCCTTGGATTTCCATAGCATCTTGAAACATCTCAATCGGAGATCGGATGAGAGATTTATGCTCAGATTACGAAGCGACGTCGAAACTGTACGAAAATCACCCAATTAGCGTTTTTGTGCACTTAAATTCTTAGCTCTCGACCTTGTGATTGGCCCATCTGGAACTTGTAAAGGATCTTTAAGATTTGATCCATCATGGTGCCCATCATTCCCCCTCTATTCAAAAGAATTCGTCCTCGAATCTTTAAGACTCGGTCTGCCATGGTGCCCATCATTGCCCCGCTCCTCAAAAAGATTCGACCACGAATCGTCACTTGCATCAAAGGGAGAAAGATATATATATTTTTATGTTTGGTGAACTCTTTTTTCTTTTTTTAATACTCTCATTTTTTTTGTACTCTTTTTTTTTTTTTTGTTTTTTGAACAGCAACCCTTGAATATGCCCCCCCATTTTTTGGCTGGAATAGGTCAAAACAGAATAAAAAAAAAAAAAAACAAGCGGCTCAAGTGAAGCAGAGAAAGAAATAAAAAAAAAAAAAAGAATCAAGCGGCGCTGAGCAGAAAAGCGGCGCAAGTGAAGCAGAGAAAGGAAAAAAAACCAAGAAGAGAGAAAAAGTCAACAACGGCGACTGAATGGTGCAAGAAGAAAGAAAAAAAGAAACGGTTGGCAAAAAAAAAGGAAGAGAAGAAACAAGCGGTGTGCAGCTTGCAATTTGAGTTTTTTTTTTTTTTTTCCAGGGATAATAATCTACCGCAAGAATTAAAAAAAAAAAAATATAGATTAGACCTGATTTGTAGTCTGAGCTCTGATACCAAATGATGCGAATCTCGCCAAGAATAACGAGTTTCATCAACGAAATAAGAATCCAAGATCGTTCTACAATCAAATCCGAATGGAAAACCTCGACTTGTTACTTACGACAAACAAGAACCTCGGTATATATGACCTCAACCCATTGTTTAGTGCGAAACAAGAACCTTGGTACATATGACCTCAAACCGTTGTTTACGACAAACAAGAACCTCGATATATATATATAACCTCAACCCGTTGTTTAGTGCGAAACAAGAACCTCGATATAAAGAAGACGCCACAAACGGTGGAGGAAATCCATTTGATAAGTCGTGGGTGAATGCCACGGGAAATCCCGATAAGTTCAGATAGTTCTCAAAGAACCGAAGAGAAAATATTCTCTCAATTTACTCAAAAATTCATCATCTGCCAAATGTGGCTACAAATTCTTTTTAAAACACTCTATGAAACCCTAGGGCCGAATAAGGCCTACATAAAATAAAAGACATAGGCTGAACATATTCAGGCCCAAAACATCCTAAACTACCGACTAAAACTAATTAACAGAAATTCACTAAATAAGTAAAATTTTGTGCAGCCAAAAACGTCATAAGTGTAGGTACAGAAACTTCAAGCTCGATTTCGACCTTGATGAAATCCGAATCTCAGAAAACTCAAAACATGAAAGTTGTAGAACTATTCCTTGTATTTCCATAGCATCTTGAAACATCTCAATCGGAGCTTGGATGAGAGAGTTATGCTCAGATTACGAAACGACGTCGAAATTGTACGAAAATCAACCAATTAGCGTTTTTGTGCACTTAACTTCTTAGCTCTCGACCTTGTGATTGGCCCATCTGGAACTTGTAAAGGATCTTTAAGATTTGTTCCACCATGATGCCCATCATTTTAACTCAAAATCAAGGTTATTATGAAACTTTTCCCACTAGGACCCATCTTTGGTTGATAGTAGGCCACCCATTGCCACAATTGCGCTTATGTTAATCCACCACATCTTTTGACAATACTCCTAGACAATTCTTCCAACATCAGGGGGCAATGCCCTCCATAGTCAGACTGGAATGCTTTTTGTAAAAGCGTTCCCAAGCCATTTTTTGGGTAAGGGGCTGAAGTTCATGAACATAATCAAATGAGGATTCTATACAAGAAGCAGCAACATCACCAATACGTGTGGTGATAATTACCCAACTACCTTTGCCATTATTAGGCAAAGCTAGTTTTATAGTTCAAAATTTTGGATCTCATACATCATAAAAAAACAACCACATACCTTTTTTTTTTTTAGATATTTGCTCAACTTGCTGACCAGTGACTCCTTTTCCATTATGTCAATTCCATGTGGAGTTGACTATTTTTCATCTTTGTAGAACTTCTCTATCGTAGCCTTTAGAAGCCCCTCCATTATATATGATTCAAAGATAGAGATCCAAGCATGGAAGATAGTTTCAAGTCACAATTTTGCTATCGTAAACTTTCTTAGCAAGAGTGGTCTTGCCAAGTCCACCCATGCCGACCACTAAAATCACCACACGTTTTGATGCTCCTTTACTAGCCTGCTTATTAGTTCATCCCTTGGAAATTTGATACCCACAACTTCAGCTTCCTCTATAAAAAGGGAAGCTACTCAAGGATCATCCCACCTTCCATTCTTCCCACTATTCATTGACCCTTCTGATAAGGTTGAATTACAACCTTATTCAACGCCAAGTTCCTTCATCACACGGATAGTTGCTCTGATATCTTGAATCTCCAAGGCTATGTTATGTCGTGGTTTAATTTTTATGATCAAGTGAGCAACTTTGTGGAGGAAACCGATGAATCCACGCTGTCGAGGACGTTGTGCCAGGTGAAGCATGTATTCTTCGATGACAGCTCCCATTTGATGAGAAACATGTCTTGTTTTTTTCACCCAAAGTTTCACTTTGTCGTTGATCTCCCCCTTTTCACACATCTTTTGACAATACTCCTAGACAATTCTTGCAACATCAGGGGGCAATGCCCTTCGTAGTCAGATTGGAATGCTTTTTGCAAAAGAGTTCCCAAGCCATTTTTTGGGTAAGGGGCTGGAGTTCATGAATGTAATCAAATGGGGATTCTATACAATAAGAGCCAACATCACCAATACGTGTGGTGATAATTACCCGACTGCCTTTTTCATTAGTAGGCAAAGCCAATTTTATAGTTCCCAAAAAATATGGATCCTATACATCATCAAAAATAATCACATACCTTTTTCCTGGTAGATATTCTCTTAGCTTGCTGATAAGTGACTCCTTTTCTATTATGTCAATTCCATATGGAGCTGACTATTTTTCATCCTTGTAGAACTTCTCTATTGTACTCTTTCGAAGCTCTTTCATTGTGTATGATTTAGAGACATTGATCCAAGCACGGAAAACAAAGCTTCGAGTCAAAACTTTGCTATCGTAAACTTTCTTGGCAAGACCACTCTTGCCAACTCCACCCATGCCAATAATCGAAATCACCACACGTTTTGATGCTCCCTTTACCAACTTAATTATCAGTTCATCTCTTGGAGATTCGATGCCTACAACTTCAGTTTGTTTTATAAAAAGGGAAGACACTCGAGGATCATCCCACCTATCATTCTTCCTACTTTTGCTGGACCCTTTTGATAAGGTTGAACTAAAACCATATTCAATGCCTAGTTTCTCATTACACGGATAGTTGTTCTGATATCTTGAATCTTAGAGTTTATCTTATGTCATGGTTTAAGTTTTATGATAAAGTGAGCAACTTCAGGGAGAAAGCTAATGAATCCACGCCGCTGAGGATGTTGAGCTACGTGAAGTATGTATTCATTGATGACATCCTCCATTTTATGAGAAACTAGTCTCACTTTTTTCACCCAAGCTTTCACTCCATCGCTGAGCTCTTCTCTTTCAGCTTTTTCATCTGCATCCTTTAGCCATGGCTGAATGAACTGTAATTCAGTTCTGACCCTTTCAACTTCTCTGCGTACATCACCCAACAATATCACCTTTTGTTCAAGCAATAAAACCAACTTGTCGACAACCAAGCTTACTGCAATCTCCGCCATTTCTCCTTTCTTTCAATTTTAATTGCTTCAAACATGCCAGAGTGTTTAACTGCTTATATAGACATCTTTTAAGTAAATGGTGCAGGTGAAAAAGCTTTTAAACTAAGCACCTGTTCTTCGCTCTACACTCTGCTCAAGAAAATGAGAACTCAACAACTTTATTAATATATATTTTTAAACTACAAAGAAATAGGCCTTATTTATAGGCTATGAAAACAAAATACAAGGCTCTTTACTTTAAGACCTTTAACTGAGGAAATAAAACCCCAAAATTACTCTACATTTCAGAACCCAAGGGTTCTTATTTATTCCATCAACTTAGAAGCTCAATAGCCTTACATTTATTCCACCAGATTTGACGGATTTGCTTTGACCACTTCTAACACACCCCCTGAAATCAAAACGTCCTCATGCCGAGCATATCTCTTAGTCTGCTGAAAGATTCAATTGACAATGGCTTCATAAAAGTATCAACTGCTTGCTCCATGGTATGGCAGTACTCCAGCTCCACGGTCTTTTGCTTTACATGGTCCCCGAGAAAGTGAAACCGAGTATCGATGTGTTTGCTCCTTCCATGTTGCACAGGGTTCTTTGCGAGCTTTATAGCCGATTTGTTATCCACGTATATCACTATAGACTCTTTTTGTGGATGATTCAATTCCTTCAAAACATTTCTCAATTATTTCGCTTCACAAACAATGAATGAAACTGCTATATACTTTTCCTCGCACGAAGATAAAGCAACAATTCCTTGTTTCTTGGATGTCCAAGAAAAAGCTGTAGACCCAAGATAGAAGACGTAACCAGTAATGTTTTTGTCACGACCCGAAACCCACCCTAAGCGGATTACCGGATCGCGATCGCCGCCCCGAGACCCGAGGGCCCCGAGACAAGGCTCGCATATGCAGCGGTATCGAATAGATGTGCAACATACGTTTTGCGGAAGCGTGAAAAACTTTTTCTTTTCTTTTATCATTTTTAAATTATGCACATCCGTTCGGTACTGCCGCTCCATACATAGCATACATGGTTACACATTCAGAGTATAACTAAAAACTTAAAGACTTCATACATTCATACCATACATAACTGATTTGCCCAGAGGGCTTATTACATGACCTTACTATGTCTACTAATATAAAAGTACTATTAGAGTTTACAGACTTATCAAAAGAGACTAATTAACCATGTCCTCCCAAAATCAGCAGACTTGTCATCATCGTCCTTAAATCCAAACTGCTGTTAATTACCTGAAAGGGGGGTCCGAACAAAGTCCGGGTAAGCTAATCTAAGCTTGTGAGCAATTCCAGTATTCGTCATGGTGTTTTTCAATTGGCAGTGGTTTAGTACATAAGAGTTCGTAAAATAGTCACCGCCAATTGTTCATATGATTGAATACAAGATATATGCATTCCTTAAAACATGTAGCTGTGAAGTATTTAAAACATTCAAGCTAAACTTATACATGTGAACTTTAAAACATATAACATATCATGTATTTCTTAAATAGAGTATATAAAACTCAACATATGCATAATGAAAATGAGAGTAAAAACTTGCTTCCATTTTCAAATCATTTGTCATCTTATCACTTCCATTAGTGGAATCCGTTTCGAACCGGAGTCCCATATTACTTATCTATGGAGATATCTCATTTGCTTGGGGGATTAGATCCTGCTACCGGGCATTTCACATGACAGGTCAATGAGTTACAATAAGAACCCAAAATACTGACTATGTGGGTTTTTGACAGGTCAATGGGATCCGAAGAAACCCAAAATACTGCCTGTGTGCTTATGCACCATTATCTTATAAAATATTTTTCATGTGACTTATCTCATAGATACTTTTCATAAATTCGTAAATAACATTCGTATACTTGAAATAAGCAAATTCAGAATATTTAACAATAATTGCATTTTAACTAGACATGCTAAAAAGTATTTGAAGGAAAAACTATTGCAGAAACCAATCACTAAGCATGTCACAATGAATTTCTAAAATAGAACAATTAAAAACTGAATCATGTAAATACTGAATTTGAAACTTCAAATACTTTATATCTTATACTTAAAACCCTTTTAAAATCATGGAGTCAAATTTCCAATTCAAACACAGGGTTACTCACCTTGTACTTTTAGTCCTGCTCTATTTGGGTGCTTTGCCCCTGGCTTCCTTTAACCTTCGAAGCCATTCCTGTAATGTTTCCGTATCTTCCCGTTTCTTAAGCTGTTTAGCGGCTAACTGCTCCTTTGTTATTGTCTTGTAAATAAAGGGGCTTACACAGCATACTTCATTTGTTTTAGAAATTCGGATACGATTTTGAATCAGCTGAAGTTGTCTTTCTAGCTGTTCCCGGAAAGCTTGCTGTCTTGGGTCACTTGCCAATTGGGCCCTTGTCATCATAGGAGTGACTTCCTTTTCTTGGCTCATTTTGTGTTTAGTTAATTATCTGTTTAAAACACAATTTACCATGTCAAGAAAAATAGATTTCTACAATCATACTCTTCTGGGAGTTCCATTAACTTTAATTTAAAGTTATTTACTTAACATGTTTACGTGTCGTGTCTTATCGTATTTCATTTCTCGTATTTGCCTCAGTTTAGTTCTTTGGCAACATTTCAGTTCATAGTCATCTAACAGATGCTATTCATCAAATTTTATGTCTTTTCATTTTAGACATTTCTTTAGGTCGAATAGACTCTACCATTGAGTCCGGAGTGTTTAAGAAAGTCGGTTTAGACCTTTTCTGATTTCATTTTGGCTTTAGGGGTACCAGGGGTATTTTTGTCATTTTACCCTCCTTACGTGTCTTTATTTTTCGGGACCCCGTCTCATGTCGTGGACCTCACCATTGGACTTAGAAGGTCCAAAATAGTAAGAATACATTAATAATTTGTCAATTTTGGTCAAGGGGTATTTTGGTAATTTACCCCTTACGTGACTTTATTTTTTGGGCTTCGTCTCGTAAAACGGACCCTACCATTAGTCTCAGAATATCCGAAATAGTAAGGATACACTATTCATTTATTAAATTTGGACTTTGTTTGACTTGTTTATGGGGTAAGGGCATTTTGGTCATTTTGACATTTTCTAGGGGTCTTAAATTTTTCGGGACCTCATCTCATGTCGTGGACCTCACCAATGGGCTTAGGGGGTCCAAGATAGTAAGGTTACATATATAACTTGTAATTTTTGGACAACGGGCCATTTCGGAGTAATTAATTTAATTAATCAAATTTAATTAAATTAATTATAACATGTAATATATATATTATTAATGGGGAATTAAGAATAGGTTGAATAGGATGGCACGCTGGCCAGCGTGCCATCTCCCTCCCCATACATCACAGGATCGAGTCCCACCAGGTGCGGTTGCACCTTTTTAATTTCCGTATTATATACATTATAATATATATATATATCATGTTTATAAATGGACACATGTGAGCGCGTGGCCGAGTGGAAAGAAGAAGACTTCCCACGCGCGAGGGTTAGGGATCGAAACCCCGTAGCAACATTTGCTTCCTTTTTCCTTAATTTTTCATAACACGGTTTATATATAACCGTATACGCCCCTAAACGGCGCCGTTCCAATAACTCGGTGGCAAGCCCCAAGGCTGCCACCTGTCCCGAGTCCACCCACCGTTTTAAACGGTGCACGAGTCGACTCGGTCGTCTTCCCCGAGCGACCGACTGAAAACCCTAATTCCCGATTTCCTTTTTCTCCTATTTCGTGACGTTTTACTCTTCCAAGCTCGACTGTTTTTGTCCCAAAATGTTTCTAAGAGATAATCGAGTAGATTGGCATTCGTTTTGGAGTTTAAAACTCCTTCATATGTTCGGTTTTGGACATGATAGCTGAACCTGTAATAGCCTCGGTTCACACTCATTTCTTGACCATTTTTTATGAGGTTTGGATTGTTGTGATCCCCTCTTCATGGAGATCAAGTTTTCATTCAAATAAACGGCTTAAATCATGAGTTTAAAGGTTTGGGGTGTAGACCCGAAACCTGCAACTTAACATTTGAGGGTCTTTTTTCATGTTTTTTGGTCGCGGTCACACGTTTTCAACATGTTTGTGTGGTCTACAAGAGGTCCCTATACACCAAACCAAGTTTGGTTTCCCTCCGATCAGACCTGCTTGAGCAAGGTCCATCCATGGCCGTGGCTTATGGGTCATGCAATCTTAGGTGTTTTTAAGCTATATTTTCATGCTTGTTAAGGCTTAGACGTGTTCTAAACATCATATATTCAAAATGAAAGCTTTAAATCAGTTCATATGTAGAGAAATTCTAGAGAGGGAATTTTGACAGTTTTGAATATTCTCACCTTTTTGGTTGGTTTTCCTCCTCTTTCTTACTCTAATCCTTCTTCTCTTCTCTTCAGTTCTTGTTCTTTTGGTTTCTTTAGCAAGAAGAAAGCATGATTTGCATGCTTGGCCTTTATAGAGAAGTGACCGACTCTTCTCACTCCTCCCACCTCTCTCTCTCTCTCTACAGCTATCTTTCTCTTTCTACATTCTGAATTCTAGCCCTACATAGACTTCCCATCCCATAATTTCAGCCTTCTCTCTTTCCTACTTTGCATTTAATTTACATAAGATATTTATACATATTATATACATATATATACATATACACATATATATACAAGACACACACACACACTTGCCGACACACACACACACACATTCACATTGTTCACCTCTTCACTTTTCATCTTTTTCATATTTCATTTTATTTAATATATATATATATACATATTTACATTTTACATACATTTAATTAATACATATATATACATTAGGTCTTATAATTAATTAATTAATGTAATAATCAATTAATTATATATATATGATTTTCTTTCCTCGTAGTACGTGTCATGTGACCCGGTATCCCGGGTCGGGATATTACAGTTTTTCCTCTCATCTTGGTCACCTCCCTAATCACTATCCGAATATCCAACTAACTGTGCATCTTCACCATAAGTATAGAAAAAACCAAGATTGAGTGTGCCTTTAATATACCTCAGGATCCTTTTTGTAGCTAGCCAATGAGACTTCTTAGGTGTCTCCATGTATCGACTCACAAACCCAACTCTATAGACAATATCTGGCCTTGTGATTGTCAAGTACCTCAGGCTACCAACTAAGCTCTTGTAAAGAGTTGGTTCGACGACTTCTCCATCTCCTTCTTTTGACAACTTCGTGGTTGTTGACACTAGGGTGTTTACAGGATTACAACCTTCTATTTTGAATTTCTCTAAGATCTCTTTTATATACTTCTTTTAAGATATAGAAATCCTATCATCTTGCTGCTTTACTTAAATACCCAAGAAGTAAGACATCAATCCATGATTTTTCATCTCGAACTCCTTAAACATGGATTGCTTGAACTTAGTAATCATTTCAACACTATTTCTTGTGCAGAGTAAATTATCAACATAAAGGCAAATGATTAGAGATTCACCCTAATAGTTCTTCTTCATGTAGACGGCATGCTCAAATGGAAATCTGGTGAAGCCACTTCGATGAAGAAAACTATCAATGCATGCATTCCAAGCCCTTGGTGCTTGCTTTAAATCGTACAGAGCTTTCTTCAGACGATACACTTTGCACTCCTCTCCTTCTACCAAGAAACCTTCTGGTTGTTGTACGTATACTTCTTCTTCTAGAATGCCATTGAGGAAAGCTGACTTGACATCAAGTTGGTATATCTTCCAACTGTGGTAAGCAGCAAATGAGATCAACAATCTTACAATGTCAAGTCGCACAACTGGTGCAAAAACCTCATCATAGTCGATGCCATACTTTTGTTTGTAGCCTTTAGCTACTAGTCTTTCCTTGTAACGATCAACTTCACCATCTGTCGTGCACTTGATCTTGTACACCCACTTGATACCAATCGCCTTTTGGTTTTGTGGGAGTGTTGTTAACTCCCAGGTATCATTCTTCTCTATAGCATGGATCTCCTCTTCCATTGTCGATCTCCAACAATCTTCTTCCATAGTCTCTTCGAAGGTGAGAGGCTCATGATCAGCATATAGGCAGAAGAGATTAGTTTCTCCATCTTCTATTTGTGAGTAGATCTCCCTAAGGCTTCTCATTCTGATGGGTGTGGAGGATCTATTGCTGCTACCTCCCACAGAAGGTGGGGATCCTCTTTGGACTGTAGAAGGTGTAGTAGGTTGAGGAGATGGTGGTGCACCTGGTGGTGCAACCTCTAGTGAGGGTTCTTCTGGTTCCTCCATACCGGGTTGTACTTTGGGTCTCTCTTCATCGCTCTAGCTCCACAGTTCTTCTTTGTTGAACACTAGATCTTTACTAACCACTACTTTCTTTGTTAGAGGGCTGTAGAGCTTATATGCCTTCGACTTCTCGCTATATCCTATAAAGATACATTTCTCACCATGATCATTAAGCTTTTTCCTCTTGGCCTCGGGAACTTGGGCATATGCGAGACACCTAAAAATTCGTAGGTCGACTATAATGACATGGAAAAAAAAAAAATTTTATTATTACTTGTTTTTATTATTATCATTATTATTATTATTATTATTGATATTATTGATATTAAAATGTATATTAATATTATTTAAAATGCATGGTGTATGTATGTATGGCATATATATGTGTGTGGAATGTTGTATGTGTGTGTACATGTATGGAATGAGGTATGTACATGTGCATGGGGATATGTATATGTATATGTATATATAGCAGTGTGTGTGTTGTGCAACAGACCGTGGGGTGTGTATGTGGTGTCGGTGGAGTAGTGTGTGTGTCTAGTGTGTGTGTGTCTAGTGTGTGTGTGTGATGATTGATATATATATATATATATATAGGTGTATAGGGCAGCTTTGCATTAAATGCAAAGCTGCATGGGGGGAAGGAAGCAGGGTGGCTGAGCAGGGTGAGAGAAGTCAAGGAAAGGGGCTGTGGTGTGAGAGACGTGTGGGAGTGGAAGTGTTAGGCTATATAGGTGGTCTCGGTTGGGAAGGAAAGAAAGGAAAGAAAAACAGAAAAGCAGAGAGCGAGAGAGAGAAAGAGAGTTCTGGAAGGGAGTTTTGGGAGCTTGAATCAAGCTTGGAACCAGAGGGTGAAAGAGGACACGGCTAGAGAGAGAAACCCAAGAAAACCGTAAGTGACCCATTCTGTTTTAATTTTTTTTAAAGCATGATAATTACTTTAATGTATATGATCTTAGAGAGCATGTTGTAGGGTTTATTTTGCAAAAAGAATGAAAGAAAATGGTTAAGAAACGACATAGAAAACTCTAGTTGCAGGTTTCGGTCATGGGAGTTGGGTCTTGTCATTTTATGTGAAAAACTTGGTTTAAATGATAGGGAATGAACCCTAGGAGGTGCAGAAACCAATTAGGATGAAAATGAAGGTTAAACCGTGACCGAGGAGTCACGAAAATGAAAGAATACGATCGGCTGGAGAGTTGACCGGAACCTTTGAGCCCTATTTCGTGAAGATCTGGTGACTTGAACCCAAAACCAAGCCTAGATATGGAAACCTTGGAAGAAAATGAAGAGAATAGCATTTTGAAACATTGAAAATCTCGCCGGAGACCAGTCGCCGGCGCCGGAACCCTACAGGAGGCTCACCGGGAAAACGGGGAAGAAGGGGGGACAGTCCGGGTCTGGGTCCGGGTCCGGTTCGGGTTCGGGTCGGGTTCGGGCGGTCCGCCCCTGCCACGTGTCGTTAAGTGGTTTTAAATTAAAAACTAAATGGGGCTGTTTGGTTACAAGGTTAAGAAATTAAAAATTTAAATTGAAACAGGAACAGGGATATCCTATCCCTGTTCTGGTATGATCCCTGTTTGGTTATCCGAATATGGGATAAGGGTTTCCAAAATTACAGGATTGCCCTTGGACTTTTTGGGAATTAAACTTTGACCCAAGACTTTCGGAATTTACAAACTGACCCCCCAACTGTTGGTTATTATAGTTTGACCCTCCTGAATAAATATTAATAAAATATTAATTAAATTAATTAATTAATTAGTTAATTAAATTAATTTAATTATTTAAATATTCTAAAATAATCCGGAGTCCAAATGGGACAAGTCATTAGTGTATTTTGGCTATCTCGACCATTCTGAGACCAATGATGAGGTCCGTTTTACGAGACAGGGTCCCAAAAAAAAAAATAAAAGACTCGTAGTAACCTTTAAAATTACCAAAATGCCCTTGAATTGAAGTACAGTCAAACGAACTCCGAATTAAGCAAACAAATAGTGAAAATTTATTATCTCGAACATTCCGGACTCAACCGTGGAGTCCAATTTGTGAAAAGAGGTCACGAAATGTAAGGACCCGTGAAAAGTGCAAAATGACTGTTTTGCCCTTTTGAACCCAGATGTCCGAATTGAGTTCTACGAGAACCTAAACTTATTTTCTTCGACGTCCTAGACTCAATGGCAGAGTTTAATTTAGTAGAATAGAAACCTATGAATTAAAGACATAAAATTTTATGAATAGCATAAATTCAAATGACAATAGACTGAGTTGTAATTTATGCTCTTAGGGACACTGACAGGACAGGAGAGGGCGATCTGACTTCCTGCATTTTTATTGACCAGTTCAGTTACGTATCGTGCACAATCTTCTAGAGTTGAGACTGACCCGACAGGTATGGTGTTTTGCTAATGTTAGAAATGAAGTTAAGTTATGAATGTTCTGTGAATGATTGTCATGACTTATGTGTTTATTTGGAATGTGTTTACTTGATGATTTGGAGTTGGTTGTTCACATGCTTACATGTTACTTGTACTTTATGAAAATTTAGTGAATGATGAACGTGAATCATGACATGTAATTAAGTTGATTATATGAGATGTGCTTGCATGTGGAATCAGCTGATGATTTATGTATTATTGTCTTGAGCATGCTATATTGTGGAAACCATGTTTCATTGAGATTGCATTGACATATTGGCATATGGTGAATTCTTTGAGAACATGGCGTGGGTTGAGCACGTGGTGCTATGCATTATAAGGGTGTAGATCCTGTGGTGAAAAACCTAAAATTGGCCATTGCATTGGTACTTCGTGCCATCGGGGAGTACTCGTAAACAAGACATGGGTGTGGCATAGAGTTATGCTTGGGTGCGTCATGCATACCATTCATATATTACTGCGATGCTTTGAATGACATTTAGATATAAATATACACTTTGCACATGCCACGCCTTAGCTTTATTTCTTGCATTAGCACTTCATCATACCAGTAGTTGAGCTGACCCATTCGTGGGCAACATTTTTCAAATGAGGATCCTCCAGCCACTTGAGACTCTGTGATACCCTGATAGGGTGAAGCACGTGATATATTTTTGGTCCATGGGACTTGTATTTTGTAATGTAAGGGCTTGGGCCCGAATGACCTATGAACAATGCAGTTATGAGATGTACTTCATATTATTTTATGTATTGATGAGAATGGACGCTTGTTTAGTGGATTTATTTACATTTGTCCTTTTATTTATTTTATTTTCTGTCTCGTCAGTCGCGCCTTGGGTTTGTAGAAATTCGGGGTGTGACAACATGGTATCAGAGCATAGGTTCGAAGACCTAGAGACTGTAGGGTGTTGTTTAACACCATGAGACTCTAGAGAAAAGAATGAGACTTAGTGTGAACCTTTAGCAGCATGTGATAGGATCTTGTGTGCTATGTGGTTTTATATGTCCTGATGCATGACTTATTGTAACTACGTGCTGATTGATGCTATGTTTGGAGGCATGACATGTATGATGTGTGAGAAACTTGTTAAGTGTATACATCATGACTTGCTACATGTATCAACCGTTAAAGTATAGGTTAGTGATAAGAACATGATTGAGATCACATTTAAAATGTCTATATCTGAACGTGAAAAAGTGATATTGAATTTTTCTCTTGGACTTGTAGATATGCCTCCTAGACGAGCTCCTACGAGAGCCGGACCACCCAGACGGGGTAGGGGTAGGGGTAGGGGTACGCCTAGAGGTGCTGCCCAGCCTCGTCGTGGTAGATCTAGAGCTGCTGCCCCTATTCCTGATGTAGTTGAGGAGGTTGTTGCCCCAGCTGACACACCAGAGCACAGTGCAGCTGAGGAGGATATTGCTCCAGCCCTTGTGGAGGAGGTGGAGCAGACTACTGGCGCCAGAGATTTGGCAGCCATTATACAGGAGTGCTTCCGTGCCATGCAAGAGGCCAAGACCACTGATGCTGAGGCCAGGGCTGCTGATACCGAGGCCAGAATGGCAGGTGGGGAGACTAGAGACACCTTCGTCATGAAGGCGTTTCAGCGGATGAGGCCGCCATCATTTGCAGGGCAGCCTGATCCTTTAGTGGCCGAGGAGTGGCTGGATCAGATTATTAGGATCCTGGACTCATTTGGGGATTGTCGAGCCACACTTGAGGATCCGATGTGCCACTTTTCAATTTACCGGACTAGCGAGCCAGTGGTGGAAGGTATCTACGGGGAGGATTAGCAGATTTGGAGAGGGGTGGGATGCATTTGTGGCCATGTTTAATGACCACTACTTTCCAGCGACTGCTAGGGTTGGATTCAGGAGGGAGTTTGAGACATTACTTCAGAGGGACATGACAGTGACACAGTATGAGTCCCAGTTTACCGCATTAGGCAGGTTTGCCCCACACATCACTGGACTGGAGGAGCTGAGAGTTTACCATTTTCTCGAGGGGTTGAAGACCTCCATTAGAGAGAGGCTGGCAGGTCACATCATTGATACTTATGAGGAGGCGATGATCAGGGCCACGAGGGTAGAGAGAGAGTTGGCTACACTTAGAGGGATCAGGGGGTCCCGGGCTTAGGCCAGGCCAGCCACAGCACTGACACTTACACCCGCTCAGCCTACTATGACCGCCCCAGCTGACTCTGGTAGGAGGCCACAGAAGAGGTTCCGGGCCAGTACCTCTTTTCCATCGACATCCTAGAGGCCTATTCAGTTTTTAGCTCCCCAGCCTACTATGTCTATCACTCCTCGAGGAGGGGCACCACGGGTGACCATTACATGTTACCAGTGTGGACAGCCTGGCCACAAGATGGCCGATTGCCCACAGAGAGATCCTAGTTAGGGATCAGGGACTGGACCGAGCCAGATGCCATTTCCACCTCAGATCTAGAGTCAGGCTGGAAGGGCCCTACCGGTGTGCTATACTTGTCATCAGTTGGGCCATATCAAGGCCCACTACCCTCAGGGGCAGACTTCCCAGAGCACGCCGAGGCCCCACTATTACCAGCACACCTAGGTGCCTTTACCCCAGTCACAGTCAGGCTATAGACCCCCAGCACCTTACTATCAGCCAGCATCCTCAGCATTGAGTGTTAGAGCTCCAGCCCCAAGAGGGGGAGGACAGTAGGGGCAGAGAGGGGGAGGCCGACAGGGTCAGACCGTACAGGGCCGAGTATATGCGGTTGCCACCCTAGAGGCTTCTGCTGTTGGGCCATCTGTAGTCCGAGGTACATTTCTTATGTTCAGTTCATGGGCTAGCGTGTTGATAGACTCAGGTGCATCGCATTCATTCATATCCACTGTATTTGCCATGTCATTGGGGTTGACTATAGATCGGTTGGATTTACCGCTACGTGTTGATACCCCTGTTGGGGGTAGTGTGACATTGACCAGGATCTGTAGGGGTTGTTCACTTGAGATAGCCGACCGTACTCTCTGTTTTGATTTTGTTGTGCTTGATATGACTGGCTTCGATGTTATTCTGGGTATGGATTGGCTGTTTACTTTTCGGGCTAGTATCGATTGTTACAGGGGGAGAGTTACGGTGTGCACCCCTGAGGGGGATTGTTTTTATTTCACGGGAGACCGTGGAGATTCCTTGGTACCACCCTTGTACGACTCTAGGAGTTGAGGAGCCCATAGCTATATGTTGGCTAGTTTGATTGCAGGGGATAGTGAGGCTACAGGGGTTGTGTTACCACAGGTAGTAGACGAGTTTCCCGACGTTTTTCCCGACAGCTTGACTAGTTTGCCATCGAGGCAGGAGGTAGAGTTTACCATAGAGCTTATCCCCAGTACTGTACCAATTTCTATCCCACCTTACCGCATGGCTCCAGCAGAGCTGAGAGAGTTGAGGGAGCAGCTGACTGACCTATAGGGTAAGGGATTTATCCGTCCTAGCACTTCTCCTTGGGGTGCCTCAGCACTCTTTGCGAAGAAGAAGGACGGGACATTGCGGTTATGTGTGGACTACCGGAGGCTGAACCGGGTGACTATTAAGAACAAGTACCCGTTACCCAGGATCGATGACTTATTTGATCAGTTGAGAGGTTCGAGATGCTTCTCGAAGATTGATCTTCGATCGGGGTATCACCAGTTGAGGGTGCGAGAGGAGGACATAGCGAAGACAGCTTTCCGCACTCGCTATGGTCACTATGAGTTCGTGGTGATGCCATTTGGTGTGACGAATGCCCCTGCGGCATTCATGGACTTGATGCACCGTGTTTTTGGCTAGTACATAGATCAGTTCGTAGTGGTGTTTGTGGATGATATTTTGATTTACTCACCTTCCGAGGATGAGCATGCCTTCCACCTACGGACTGTGTTACAGATCTTGAGAGAGCACAGGCTGTTTGCCAAGCTCTCGAAGTGCGAGTTCTGGCTTCAGGAGGTACAGTTCTTGGGTCATGTTGTGTCTGGGAGTGGAGTATCTATTGACCCTTCTAAGATTGACTCTATTATGAGCTGGGAGAGGCCGAGGAATGTATTTGAGATACGGAGTTTCTTGGGGTTAGCAGGGTACTACCGCCATTTTGTGGAGGGATTTTCTCGCCTTGCCGCGCCGATGACTCGTCTGACGTGCAAGGGCATCAGGTTTCAGTGGATCGACGACTGTGAACAATCATTTCAGGAGCTGAAGAGGAGACTGACTTCGGCGCCCGTCCTGATTATCCCTGAGGGAGGCCTGGGTTATATTATGTACTGTGATGCTTCCCGAGAGGGATTGGGTTGTGTACTGATGCAGGAAGGCCGGGTAGTAGCTTATGGTTCTCGCTAGTTGAAGAGCCATGAGAAGAACTACCCCACCCACGATTTAGAGTTAGCTGCCGTCATATTTGCACTTAAGAGTTAGCGACACTATTTATATGGGGTGAGATTTGAGGTGTTCTCGGATCACAAGAGCCTCAAGTATATTTTTACACGGAAGGATTTGAACCTTCGACAGAGGAGATGGATGGAGTATCGAGAGGATTACGACTTTGACCTTCAGTACCATCCTGGGAAGGCCAATGTCGTAGCTGATGCACTCAGTCGGAGGCCGATGAGCACCTTAGCCAGCTTAGCCATTAGAGAGTGGGAGATGATGGGAGCTATTGGGGAGTTTGACTTAGAGCTTACCAAGTTTGAGGGACACGCCACTCTATTCAGCTTGTGTGTACAGCCTACCCTTCTGACCAGAGTCATAGAGGCACAGTTACAGGATACTGAGGCCGAGCAGATTAGAGCACGGATTGCTAGCCCTGAGGGATTTGAGGGATGGGCAGTCCATTCTGACCTTGGCTTGAGATACCGGGGTAGAGTCTTCATTCCCGAGTCTCTTAGGACTGATGTCCTTAGGGATTTTCATCATTCATGCCTAACGGTGCACCTAGGGGGCACCAAGATGTATCATGATCTGCGCCGTCAGTATTGGTGGACTGGGATGAAAGCAGATATGGCACAGTTTGTGGCTAGGTGTCTCACGTGCTAGCAGGTGAAGGCTGAGCACCAGAGGCCTGGAGGTTTGCTACAGCCATTATCGGTAGCCGAGTGGAAGTGGGAGCATGTTACCATGGATTTTGTGATGGGTCTTCCGAAGTCGCCTAAGGGCCATGATGCGGTTTGGGTTATTGTGGACAGACTGACGAAGTCCGCCCATTTCTTACCGATCAGAGTGACCGACTTATCAGACGCCCTCAGTAGGTTGTACATTCGAGAGATAGTGCGACTACATGGGGTTCCGGTATCCATTGTTTCTGACAGAGACCCACGTTTCACTACACGGTTCTGGCAGAGCTTCCAAATAGCCTTGGGGACCCAACTGCAGTTTAGTACTACCTTCCACCCACAGATGGATGGCCAGTCAGAGCGCACTATTCAGATCTTAGAGGATATGCTCAGGGCCTGTGTCATGGACTTTAGAGGTAGCTGGGAGGATCACCTTGCCTTGGTCGAGTTTGCTTACAACAACAGCTACCAGTCCAGTATTGAGATGGCACCATTTGAGGCATTGTATGGTAGGCCGTGCCGTTCCCCGGTGTGTTGGATTGAGGTGGGAGAGACAGCTGCCTTGGGACCTGATATAGTCCGTGAGACCACGGACAAGATACAGGTGATCAGGCAGCGATTGTTGACAGCCCAGAGTCACCAGAGGAGTTATGCAGATAGTAGGCGACGACCCTTGTCATTTGAGGTGGGGGACCATGTGTTCCTCAAGGTATCTCCCAGACGAGGTTTGAGGAGATTTGGGCGCGGTAGGAAGCTGTTGCCACAATTTATAGGCCCCTTTGAGATTCTTGGGAGAGTTGGTGAGGTGGCTTATAAGCTGGCATTACCACTGCAGCTATCAGGAGTTCATGACGTCTTCCATGTATCGATGCTGAGGAAGTACCATCCTGACCCCTCCCATGTGTTAGATTGGGTAGATCTTCAGCTGGAGGGCGACACTTCTTATGACCAGGGGCCCGTGGAGATATTGGACTCGAGGGACTAGGTTTTGCGAGGCAGGACCATCCCTTTGGTCAAGGTTCGTTGGAACCATCATGGAGTCGAGGAGGCTACTTGGGAGAGTGAGGCCGAGGTTCGAGTTAGGTACCCCGAGTTGTTTGATCAGTGATATATTTTCCTTTATTTTATGTTATTTTAAATTTCGGGACGAAATTTCTTTAAGGAGGGAAGGATGTAATGACATGGAAAAAATTTTTTTTTTTTATTATTACTTGTTTTTATTATTATTATTGATATTAAAATGTATATTAATATTATTTAAAATGCATGGTGTATGTATGTATGGCATATATATGTGTGTGGAATGTTGTATGTGTGTGTACATGTATGGAATGAGGTATGTACATGTGTATGGGGATATGTATATGTATATGTATATATAGCAGTGTGTGTGTTGTGCAACAGACCGTGGGGTGTGTGTGTGGTGTCGGTGGAGTAGTGTGTGTGTCTAGTGTGTGTGTGTGTGTGATGATTGATATATATATATATAGGTGTATAGGGCAGCTTTGCATTAAATGCAAAGCTGCATGGGGGGAAGGAAGCAGGGTGGCTGAGCAGGGTGAGAGAAGTCAAGGAAAGGGGCTGTGGTGTGAGAGACGTGTGGGAGTGGAAGTGTTAGGCTATATAGGTGGTCTCGGTTAGGAAGGAAAGAAAGGAAAGAAAAACAGAAAAGCAGAGAGCGAGAGAGAGAAAGAGAGTTCTGGAAGGGAGTTTTGGGAGCTTGAATCAAGCTTGGAACCAGAGGGTGAAAGAGGACACGGCTAGAGAGAGAAACCCAAGAAAACCGTAAGTGACCCATTCTGTTTTAATTTTTTTTAAAGCATGATAATTACTTTAATGTATATGATCTTAGAGAGTATGTTGTAGGGTTTATTTTGCAAAAAGAATGAAAGAAAATGGTTAAGAAACGACATAGAAAACTCTAGTTGCAGGTTTCGGTCATGGGAGTTGGGTCTTGTCATTTTATGTGAAAAACTTGGTTTAAATGATAGGGAATGAACCCTAGGAGGTGCAGAAACCAATTAGGATGAAAATGGAGGTTAAACCGTGACCGAGGAGTCACGAAAATGAAAGAATACGGTCGGCCGGAGAGTTGACCGGAACCTTTGAGCCCTATTTCGTGAAGATCTGGTGACTTGAACCCAAAACCAAGCCTAGATATGGAAACCTTGGAAGAAAATGAAGAGAATAGCATTTTGAAACATTGAAAATCTCACCGGAGACCAGTCGCCGGCGCCGGAACCCTACCGGAGGCTCACCGGGAAAACGGGGAAGAAGGGGGGACAGTCCGGTTCGGGTTCGGGTCGGGTTCGGGCGGTCCGCCCCTGCCACGTGTCGTTCAATGGTTTTAAATTAAAAACTAAATGGGGCTGTTTGGTTACAAGGTTAAGAAATTAAAAATTTAAATTGAAACAGGAACAGGGATATCCTATCCCTGTTCTGGTATGATCCCTGTTTGGTTATCCGAATATGGGATAAGGGTTTCCAAAATTACAGGATTGCCCTTGGAATTTTTGGGAATTAAACTTTGACCCAAGACTTTCAGAATTTACAAACTGACCCCCCAACTGCTGGTTATTATAGTTTGACCCTCCTGAATAAATATTAATTAAATTAATTAATTAATTAGTTAATTAAATTAATTTAATTATTTAAATATTCTAAAATAATTCGGAGTCCAAATGGGACAAGTCATTAGTGTATTTTGACTATCTCGACCATTCTGAGACCAATGGTGAGTTCCGTTTTATGAGATGGGGTCCCAAAAAAAAAAAAAAAAGACTCGTAGTAACCTTTAAAATTACCAAAATGCCCCTGAATTGAAGTACAGTCAAACGAACTCCGAATTAAGCAAACAAATAGTGAAAATTTATTATCTCGAACATTCCGGACTCAACGGTGGAGTCCAATTTGTGAAAAGAGGTCACGAAATGTAAGGACCCGTGAAAAGTGCAAAATGACTGTTTTGCCCTTTTGAACCCAGATGTCCGAATTGAGTTCTACGAGAACCTAAACTTATTTTCTTCGACGTCCTAGACTCAATGGCAGAGTTTAATTTAGTAGAATAGAAACCTATGAATTAAAGACATAAAATTTTATGAATAGCATAAATTCAAATGACAATAGACTGAGTTGTAATTTATGCTCTTAGGGACACTGACAGGACAGGAGAGGGCGATCTGACTTCCTGCATTTTCATTGACCAGTTCAGTTACGTATCGTGCACGATCTTCTAGAGTTGAGACTGACCCGACAGGTATGGTGTTTTGCTAATGTTAGAAATGAAGTTAAGTTAGGAATGTTCTGTGAATGACTGCCATGACTTATGTGTTTATTTGGAATGTGTTTACTTGATGATTTGGAGTTGGTTGTTCACATGCTTACATGTTACTTGTACTTTATGAAAATTTAGTGAATGATGAACGTGAATCATGACATGTAATTAAGTTGATTATATGAGATGTGCTTGCATGTGGAATCAGCTGATGATTTATATATTATTGTCTTGAGCATGCTATATTGTGGAAACCATGTTTCATTGAGATTGCATTGGCATATTGGCATATGGTGAATTCTTTGAGAACATGGCGTGGGTTGAGCACGTGGTGCTATGCATTATGAGGGTGTAGATCCTGTGGTGAAAAACTCAAAATTGGCCATTGCATTGGTACTCCGTGCCATGGGGGAGTACCCGTAAACGAGACATGGGTGTGGCATAGAGTTGTGCATGGGTGCGTCATGCATACCATTCATATATTACTGTGATGCTTTGAATGACATTTAGATATAAATGTACACTTTGCACATGCCACGCCTTAGCTTTATTTCTTGCATTAGCACTTCATCATACCAGCAGTTGAGCTGACCCATTTGTGGGCAACATTTTTCAAATGAGGATCCTCCAGCCACTTGAGACTCTGTGATACCTTGATAGGGTGAAGCACGTGATATATTTTTGGTCCATGGGACTTGTATTTTGTAATGTAAGGGCTTAAGCCCGAATGACCTATGAACAATGCAGTTATGAGATGTACTTCATATTATTTTATGTAGTGATGAGAATGGACGCTTGTTTAGTGGATTTATTTACATTTGTCCTTTTATTTATTTTATTTTCTGTCTCGTCAGTCGCTCCTCGGGTTTGTAGAAATTTGGGGTGTGACATGTGCCACACTAGGCTTGTAGCTGCTCCATGGTTCTTGAGGTGTCACATTCTTGACACTTTTCGTTGTGCATCGGTTGAGCAGGTATGTAGAGCACGCTACAGCTTCTGTCCAAAACTGCTTTGGCAGTCCTTTCTCCTTCAACATGGTTTTTGTCATATTCAAAATAGTGTGATTCTTCCTTTTTGCAATCCCGTTCTGCTGTGGTGTATAAGCAGTCATGAACTGATGCCTAATTCCTTATTCCCTACAATACTCTTGAAATGCCTTTAAGGTGTACTCGCTACCTCAGTCAGATCGGAGAGTTACAATCTTGTGGCCACTATTTGTTTCAACAAGATCTTTAAAATTCTTGAATGTAATTAAAGCGAAAGATTTTTCTTTAAGAAAGTAAACCTAAAGCTTTCTACTAAAATCATCGATGAAAGTAATAAAATATCTACTACCTCCAAATGAAATGGGCTCCAACGGACCACAAATGTTTGTGTGAACAAGTTGTAACGGTGTCTTTGCTCTCCAAGATTTTCCATTAAGAAAAGGAAGTTATGGTTTCTTGCCAAGTATGCATCCTTCACAAATGTGGTTTGGTGGCTTGATTATTAGTAAACCATTTACCATGCGAGCTATAGATAGTAGCTTTAACCCACTGAAATGTAGATGGCCAAAATGAAAATTCCACTTCCAAGTATCATTTTGCACGAGTCCTTGGAGGCACTTCTCGAATTGTGTGTTAAGGTGCAAGGGGAACATGCGATTGCTGGTCATTTGAACATGAGCCACAAGCCTTCTACTAACATCTCTCAAAATAAGAGAGTTGCACTTCATATGTATTATGTACCCATTTTCAAGCAGTTGCCTAATGCTAAGGATGTTACTTTTCATGTTAGGCACATAATAAACGTCAGAGATATATTCTTTCTTACCATCCTTCTGATAGATCTTGATCTTCCCTTTGCCTTCAACGGGGAGTTTAGAACAATCTCCTAAGCTCATATTTCCATGCACTCCATTTATGAGTTCTATGAACAGATCTTTCTTCCCACACATGTGATTGCTCGCACCTGAGTCAAGATACCAAGCTTCATGTTGTGCACCTGAATTATCATGAGTGAGAAGAAGGATAGTATCATTACCCTCACTATTTATTGTTTCTAAAATATTGGCTTGTTCGTTGGCTTTGTGCCAAAAATCCGAGGCATAGTGCCCAAATTTTTTGCAGTTGTAGCACTGGATGTTTTTGGTGTTTCCTCTTCCAGGTGTGGATTCGTCCTCGTCCACTAGAACTTTGACACTCCTCTTGACTTTGCCAATTTCGTTGGTGTGTCCCTCACCCCCTGCCTCTAGCACCACCGTGGTTAAAACCGGGGTTGCATTGATCATTTAGAGTCAGTTTTGACTCTAGCGCTTGTTCCAAAATAGTGGAGCTAGCATTCTTTTGCATTCCTTGCTCATGTACTTGAAGAGAACCCATTAATTCCTCGATCGTCAGCGTCTCCAAGTCCTTAGACTTTTCGATAGCTACGACCACATGCTCGAATTTAAGTGAGAGTGATCAAAGTACCTTTTCAATAACACGGATGTCATCGATCTTCTCACCGTTTCTCTTCAAGCCATTCATCATCACGAGCAATCGTGAGAAATAATCGGACACCACTTCGCCTTCTTTCATGTGAAGGGCCTCAAACTCGCCTCGTAAATTTTGGAGGCGGATCTGTTTCACCCGATCGACTCTTTGGAAGATGGTAGCAAAGATCACCCATGCTTGCTTGCTGTTTGTTGCTTCGACAACCTTCTCGAAGGTAGAATCGTCCAACCCTTGATAAAATAAGAACAAAGCTTTTTTGTCCTTCTTTCTTTGCTCCTTAAGAGCCTTCTTCTCATCGGCAATGTATGCAACTTCTTTTTGTAGAGTGGGTTCCGTATACCCATCAGTAACAAGCTCCCATAAATCTTGAGACCCAAACAAAGCTTTTATTTGGATCGACCAGCTCTCATAGTTATCTTTTGATAACCTCAGCATTTGCTATTAGAATAGTGTGTTGGCCATTTTTGAGAAGAAAAGAAAGATTAGGACTTGGGTGGGACAGCCAGGCTCTGATACCATAGTGCAAGTGACAAAGTTTTCAAACTAAGCACCTGTTCTTCTCTTTACACTCTGCTCAAGTAAATGAGAACTCAGCAACTCTATTCATATATATTTTTAAACTACAAAGAAATAGGCCCTATTTATAGACTATGAAAACAAAATATAAGGCTCTCTACTTTAAGACCTTTAATTGAGAAAATAAAGCCCCAAAATTACTCTACGTTTCAAAACCAAGGTCCTTATTTATTCCATCAGCTTAAAAGCTCAATAGCCTCACATTTATTCCACCAGATTTGACGGATCTGCTTTGACCACTTCCAACAAATGGCTGTTTTGTACAATTACTACAGAAAAACCATTGATGAAATCCATGTTATACAACTATTAATAAAGTCAAGCTTTACAATTATTTGGTGACATTGTGACCTCAACCCAATATACACTATTTTTTGGTCTGCCAGTCTGGTCCTTTGTTGCCGGCTATACTATTATTTTGTTTTATTAGTTTATGGTTTAATGGGTTCTCAAAACTTTCTCTATTTCCTGATCATTCATAAGTTGAAACTTGGTGTTGGAATTTCCATCTGACATTATTTGGCTGTAGTTCTTTTTTAAAAAAAAAAAAAAAAAAATTCCCTCAAATGATTTTCTTTGTGCTCTGTTCTGGAAATTTATAAAACTAAAGGTCATTTAGTAATTATTTTAATTAATTGTGGAATTCACCTGGGTTTAACCACTTAGATTCTACCAAGTTAACAATTAATTTGTTTAAGAATCTTTGCTATACAATTTGTTTAATTAGTCATGCATCTTCAGTTGAATTAATTTTTTTTTTTCCATTTCTTCTTGCTCTGGATTGTCTAAATCTTATGGTTACACAAGCATCATTTCTATAATTTTGTTTAATTAGTCATGTATCTTGATGATTTGTTTTCTTATTCTTTTCTTGTGGATTGTTTGAATTTAATGCTTGTTAACACCAGCATCACTTGTATAATCGGATGTAGGATAAAACTATGCTTAACATCTAATTTTATTAAAGGTGTTTTACACGTTAATATGATAGTATTGTATTAATTTTACATCACATTATGTTAATATTTAAAACTGTCATTTAAAACTACTTTTATGAAAACGTTAACATAAATGTCTGATTACTTGTGACTATGTCATAAATATTTAATGCTTTTGTATTAGTAAAAAAAACATATATTTAAGCTCCGTATGTGTATGATATACCACAAACTGACAGAACCAGTCACAGTCTGACACGTGTAATTACAAAGCTCGGCCGTCTCCGACCTTCAAAACAGACTCGTTCATCCAGGGCAGGCTCGAGTAATTATCCCCCAGAGGTCATTGATCCAGGCATGGGCCCTTCAGACCAGATTTGCTTACAGAACTTATAAGTCTGAGCATGAACCTTCAGAGCACTTTCCGTGGTTCAGAGCTCACTACCGCCTTAACACCCTGCCGAGTAGAGTATAAAAAAGTAGTCTTCAACAAGGAAACTACCATTCCCAGATATTCTTCACGTGCAGTATTCCACAAGGTAATTGCTATTTCCGATGATCAGATCCCTCTATTCATGGCTCCGAATCCTAATCAACTCAGAAAAGTTACTGCCTATAAATTATTAAATCCTAAAGGTACACTTTATTTTCATGCTCATTCTTTGGCTTACATTACTGTCTTTCAATTCAGTTTTATTAACTTAAGCATCAGAACGGCTACCGCCGAAGCCAATCCGGTGGTCCTCTGATTGTCTTTTGAGTGTTCCTCAGGCAACGGAGTCTGGAGTTCTCAACAGCCCTAGCGAGAGCCAAAAAGTGCAGCATCAGTTTGGCACCGTCTGTGGGAAACGATAATCACCAAGTGCTTTACTTACCCAAAAATTCATTCTCCTTTTACTAAAAGATTATGGCTCCAAATCTCCGTCCAAGGAAGAACGCTCAAAATCCTCAAAATCCTCAAGACCCTCAACCCCGACAGCCAATCGGACGGTGAAGAGGACGAAACACTGATCCCGTATAACAAGAGCTTGATTAGGTCAAGCGACAGAATCGGTTAATGCAAGAACAACTTTTGGCCATGTTTAGAACTTTGGCAATGCTTACTCAGAGTCATGGAACCAATCCTCAGAATCCACCCGTCAATACGACTACTCAGGAGGCATAACCTCCTACTGCTGTTCACATTCATGGAGATCCCTAGCCATCGGTAGCCGCAGGTAGAAGGATACCAGCCTTCATTCCAGAAGTTCATTATCAAAGCACCACAAGGGCTCCAACCCCTGGGGTTTTGGGAGTGAATCCAGCACTATAAGAGTCTCAACCTCAAGTAGCTCCTGCACCTTCAGTTCAAGAGGATCAAAGTAACCCCCCGGCCATGGGTCAAGACTATCCAGTTCATACAGGCCCTGAAGCCGTAAGGCTTGACTCACAACAACCAATCCTGCCTAGGGCCCCGCAAAGAGCTAAAGAAGTTGTGGACTCAATGGATCGCACCATGGCTATGAAGAGAGTTCAAGTCCCACCAGAGCAGGATGAGCTAGCAAGGCTGCTCAGAAGGCTAGCCACACCGTTCACCCCTACCATAATGGCAGAGGGGAGGCCCAAGAAGTTTATAGTCCCGAAATTCACCCCTTATTATGGGACTGGGGACCCTGGGGACCACCTTTCCCATTACCAGCACACCATGGCCTTACATGGGCTTCTGACGCCTTTATGTGCCGCACCTTCATAACCAGCCTCACTGGCACAGCTCTGAAGTGGTTTTACCACCTTCCACCGAACTCAGTCACCAGTTTTTATGAGCTTGGAAGGCGATTCCTTGATAGGTTTATGACCAGCCGAAGGCTGAAGAGGGGTCCTGAGTTCTTGTTGAATGTAAAGCAGGCCAAGGAGGAGTCCCTCAGAGAGTACATTGCATGTTTCAATACTGAGCTCATTGAGATTACAAACTGCAGTTTAGGCTTCCTGGTGGCTGCACTGACCTCTGGCCTTGCCCAGGGAGGTTTTAGGGACTCCTTGACAAAGAGCCCTACCACCGACATGGCAGCCCTTATGGATAGGGTCAAGAAATACATAAATTTGGAGGAAGCAAAAAATACCTCCTAGAAGTCTAAGGAGCAAGCTCAGAAGGATGATATGAAGAAAGAGGGCCAGAAAAAAAATGATCAAAAAAGGGAATCTGGTACGGCCAGAAAAAGAGACAAAAACCCAGAAAAAAGAGCAGTACCCAAAGCTCCCTTTAACACCGCTCCAAGGGGATTCACCAGCTTCACTCCACTGAATGCCTCCCTGAATCACATACTTCGGCAGGTTCGATCTCGGGAGAATCTAAGGTGGCTAGAACTGCTAAGAGGAGATCCAAACCTCCGAGATCAGACCAAGTACTGTGACTTCCACAAAGACTAGGGGCACACGACTAATATGTGCCAGGCCCTCAGACATGAAATCGAACAGCTTATAAGGAGGCGTCGTCTGTAAGAATTTATAAGGTAGGACGAAGGGCAGAACCCCTGTAATGAAAGGCCTCAGTAGGAGAGACCCAACCAAATGCCCGATTAGAGACAGAAACAAAGGGAAGGGCAGAATGAGCCTCAGTGACAAAACAATGAGGTTATCTTTGTCCTCCATAGAGACACCCTGACGACAAGGACTTCCAACAGGGCAAGAAAACGATATGTTCGAAAGGCCAGAACTATTCCCAGCATCCTACCGATCTTCCATATTGAGAAAAGACTGAATCCAATACCTGAGATCCAATTCTTAGATCAAGATCTTGCAGGGGTACACTGTCCTCACAGTGATGCCCTCATCATCTCTCTCAAGATTAACAACTTCGAGATCCGAAGAGTCCTAGTGGACACTGGAAGCTCTGCAAACATCTTATTCTACGAGCCCCTCAAACTAATGAAGCTTAATCCCAACGACGTCAAACCCACAGCTGTGATCATGGCAGGATTTGTTGGGAATCTCAACACTCTATTGGGAAGGATTGACCTCCCTACTACGGCAGGAGAAAGAGATGGACAAAAGACCACCATGACTGAATTCATGGTTCTGAGTGCCAAGTCCCCTTATAATGTCATAATCGGGAGACCCTGGCCACATCAGATGGGAGCAGTCACTTCAACCCTCCACCAGTGTCTAAAGTACGTCCATAATCAGGTTGTCTATTCTATCAAAGGGTGTCAACCAACTTCTAGAGAGTGTCATGCTCTCGCTCTTAAGGAGAAGGCTCCCAAATAGCAATTACTGCACGCTCGTGAGTGCGTGGATCCGATCCTCACCCACCATCACGAGACAGAAGACTGCTCTTCCAGAATTGACGAGCCATTAAGCTCTAGATGAAGGGACAGCAGGGCCAGGCCCATTGGCGACCCCATTAAAGTACTAGTAAGCTTGGAATCGCAAGGGCACTATCTACAAATAGGTCCAGACCTAACACCTCACGAGCAGAATGAGATGATAAAATTTCTGAAAGACAACCTCTCTGTGTTTGCTTGGGAAACAAAGGATATGGAGGGCATAGATCCAGGACTAATCACTCACAGACTAATGGTAGATCCGGACCACCCATCTGTGAGACAGAAAAGAAGGCCACTCGCTCCAAAGCGGCACCAAGTCATTTATGAGGAAGTCTAAAGGTTGCTTGAGGCCAAGATGATATGAGAAGTATTCTACCCAGAGTGGTTAGCCAATACCATTCTGGTCAAGAAAAAGAATGGCAAGTGGAGAGTCTGTGTCAACTATACAGACCTAAATAAAGCTTACCCTAAAGATAGCTTTCCTCTTCCGAGGATAGACCAGCTAGTTGACGTTACTGTAGGGCATGAACTCATGAGCTTCATGGATGCCTACTCGGGATATAACCAAATCCAGATGTACCCTCCAGACCAGGAGAAGACAACATTTATAACCGAACGAGGTCTCTATTGCTACAGGGTGATGCCGTTTGAATTAAAGAATGCTGGGGCCACATACTAGCGTCTGGTCAACAAGATGTTTAGCCTTCTGATCGGTAGCACTATGGAAGTCTACATTGATGTCATGTTGATAAAAAGCCTGTGGAAGAACAGCCACCTCCAACACTTAGCCCAAACATTTGACATCCTCAAGCAACATAAGATGAAATTGAATCCCTCAAAGTGCACCTTTGGTGTAACCAAGGGAAAGTTCTTGGGGTATATCGTTTCCCAAAGGGGCATCGAAGCAGACCTCACTCAAATCGGTGCTTTAATTGGGCTGGAGTCACCAAAGACCAAAAAGGATATCCAGGCTCCGAATGGCAGAATCACAGCTCTGAGCAGATTCATCTCTAAGTCCACTGATCACTATTTACCGTTCTTCAGAGCTCTAAAGGGAAACAAAGTTTTACAGTAGACAGAAAATTGTGAAAAGGCATTTCAAGAACTGAAGGAATACCTAAATTCACCTGAACTCTTGGCAAAGCCGGTCCAAGGGGAAAAACTACTTCTCTACCTTACTGTCTCTAAAATGCTGTCAGACAACATAGAGGAATCCAGAAGCCCATATTTTATGTTAGCAGGGCATTGCTAGACATAGAGAAAAAGTACTCTGAGATTGAAAAACTGGCCCTTGCGCTAATAGTATCTGCTCGGAAGCTCCGGCCTTATTTCCAAGCGCATCCTATTGAAATCCCAATTGCCTACCCCTTAAAATCAGTACAAGGAAGCATGAAGTCTTGGGGCAGTTAGTAAAATGGTCGGTGGAGTTAGGGGAGTTTGATATAACCTATGTTCCACGGATTTCAATTAAAGGGTAAGCTCTTGCCGATTTTGTTGCTAAGTTCACTCTGGTACTATAGAGCAGGGCACAACTTTGTGAAAGCTGGGGAACGTGGCAGCTTTATACCAACAAATCTTCCACGGATCATGGATCAGGTGTTGGTTTAGTATTGATATCCCCTGACGGGCTTGTGGTAGAAAAGGCGGTCAGCCTTGGATTCAGAGCCTCTAACAATGAGGCAGAATACGAAGCCCTTATCCTCGGCGTAAAGCTGGCACTAGAATATGAAGCTCGAAACCTTGAAGTCTTCTCAGACTCCCAATTGGTGGTAAGCCAGGTCTTGGGGGAATTCGTTACCAAGGATAACAAGATGCTTCGGTATTCAGAACTGCTCAATTCACTGAAATGCTTTCCAAAGGTTCTCCATCTAGAAAATAGAAAGAATCCAGAACTGCAGAGCTGATGCTTTGGCAAGCATGGCATCCCACTTGAAGTCAGAAGAGGACTCTACGATAAAAATCTCCCATCAACCAAATCTGAGCATAGAGGAGGCTCAAGTTGCCCAAGTTACTGAACAACCTCAAAACTGGATGACCCATATTTTTCAGTACTTGGAAGGAGGACTCCTCCCAAAAGACAGAAACAAGGCTAGAAGAATCTGAATCAGGGCAGCTTGGTACCTGATTCTGAATGATAAGCTATACAGAAGATCCTATTCCCAACCTCTGCTACGATGTTTAACTCTAGAAGAGTCTCAATACGTCTTAGTAGAGATACACGAAGGAATTTATGGGAACCATAATGGGGGCAGGACCATAGCCCACCGAGCTCTGACACAAGGCTACTATTGGCCAAGTATAATGAGGCAGGCCAAGGAATACGTCCGAAAATGTGATAAATACCAACGGTTTGCTCCCTACCAGCACCAGCCCCACCATGAGCTCATCCCCATTGTCAGCTCCTAGACCTTTGCTCAGTGGGGGATAGATATCATAGGCCCCTTTCCTAAAGCCACACCAAACAAAAAATATTTACTAGTGGCCATTGACTACTTCTTCAAATGGGCAGAAGCAGAGCCACTAACACATATTACGGAGAAAGAAGTCAAGAATTTCACTTGGAAAAACATTGTCTGGAGATTCGGCATACCACGAGTAATCGTCTCTGACAACGGTACACAGTTTGCTGGCAAAGTTTTCAAGAAATTCTGCCAAGACTTGTGTATCAGTCAACATTTTTCCTCCCTTAGTCATCCCCAAGCCAATGGGCAAGCAGAAGTTACCAATCGAACAATACTTGATGCCCTTAAAAAGAAGTTGGAAGAAGCCAAGGGAAGATGGGTTAAAGAGCTCCCTGGTGTACTCTGGCCTACAGAACAACTAGAAGGATGCCGACCTCTGAAACTCCTTTTTCACTTACTTACGGTACCGAAGCAGTAATCCCTGTCGAGATCGGTATGCCTACTCTAAGGACTAAGCTTTCAGTCAAGAGGCCAACGATCAACAGCTTGCGAAAAATCTGGACTTACTTGAAGAGAGAAGGGATCAAGCCAGGATCAGGATGGAAGCATACCAGCACAAAATGGCCGACAAATCTAAGTTGGGACTAAAACCCATCAGCTTTCGAGTTGGAGATCTTGTTTTAAGAAAGGTATTTTTGAACACCAGAGATCCCACTATGGGAAAATTATCGCCAAACTAGAAGGGCCCCTACAAAGTAACAAAGATAGTTAGGCCTACCACTTGCTGGTTAGAAAATATGGGTGGGAAACCTGTTCCCAGACCTTGGAATATAGAACACTTGCAAAAATATTATCAATAAAGAACTTTTTCTTTTCTCTATGAAGTGCTCTCCAACTAAATGTACAAACCTCGTGTCTGGTCCATCAAAATGTACAAACTTCATGTCTAGTCCAACTAAATGTACAGACCTCGTGTCTGGTCAATCAAAATGTACAAACCTCATGTCTGGTCCATCAAAATGTACAGACTCCGTGTCTGGTCCAACTAAATGTACAGACCTCGTGTCTGGTCCAACTAAATATTCAGACCTCGTGTTTGGTCCATCTAAATGTACAGACCTCGTGTCTGGTCCATCAAAATGTACAGACCTCATGTCTGATCCAACTAAATGTACAGACCTTATGTCTGGTCCAACTAAATGTACAGACCTCGTGTCTGGTCCATCAAAATGTACAGACCTCGTGTTTGGTCCATCAAAATGTACAGACTTCGTGTCTGGTCCATCAATGTACAGACCTCGTGTCTGGTCTAACTAAATGTACAGACCTCATGTCTGGTCCAACTAAATGTACAAACCTCGTGTCTGGTCCAACAAAATGTACAAACCTCGTGTCTGGTTCAACTAAATGTACAGACCTCGTGTCTGGTCCAACTAAATGTCCAAACCTCGTGTCTGGTCCATCAAAATGTACAGACCTCGTGTCTGGTCCAACTAAATGTACAGACCTCGTGTCTAGTCCATCAAAATATACAGACCCCATGTCTGGTCCATCAAAATTGTCACGACCCCAAATCCGGCCCATGCGGATTAGCAGTCCGTGATCGGCCACCGATGCCTTTTTGCCAATGATCATAATTCTCATTAATCAAACGCAGCGGAATAAATTTTTCTTTTTCTATTGCGGATGCGCTAATCAATACACAAGTTAACATCAGTCATCTATTTCTACATTCCATAGCAATTACAAAAGTACATGATGTAATTTTTCCCCAGCCTGCTGATGTCATATTCAATATACAGTCCAAAGTTTCCAAAAGTAACTACATCATGACTAGTAAAATCCTATTACAAAAAGGGTCCATAGCTTTACAAACTTTCAACTAGTTTGACTGAACCTGCTATTTCTTGTCCGATATCATCACCTGAAATAGGATAAAAATATCCTATGAGCTCAACAGCTCGTGAGTATCACAGCTCGTAAGCATTCCATAACATACCAGGGGTTTCAAAACTACTATGTAATTTAATATAGAAATGTCAATGATCAGATATCATATGTTATCTTAATTTATTGTACAGGATAACGGCACTAATATTCAGTTCCAATATATCTCAATTCAAAGATAATGGCAAATCGATAATCAATAATATAACTCAATAAATCAAAATCACAGTTCAATATCATGGTTCAATTCCCAAATTCAAAGTTCAATAATTCGGATTCATGGTTCAATAACCCAAATTCATAGTTCAATAAATAATAGTTCAATATCTCAATTTCATAGTTCAATAATTCAGATTCATGGTTCAATAGCCCAAATTCATAGTTCAATAATTCAGATTCATGGTTCGATTTTCCATATTCATATTCAAAATGATATATTCCACTTCTATGGCCAGCAAATTAGAACCTCGCTGACTGAGATCGATGGGCTAGCTAGTTCGATATGCCGTTTCAACACCGGCTCACCACAATATACCTTGTGGGATGGGTTCGATAAATCACAACCTATTCAATAGTGACCAATCATAGAAGAGTGTTCTATTCAAAGCATCAAAATCATATCCAAAATCAATAATCATCAATAGCAGTTCAATTATTTCAAATCAAGGTTCTTTATTTGACATTTAGTTCAAACATTTGTAAGAATATCGTAAAACATTTGAGTATCTTTCGAACACATTTTCTGAAGTCAAAGAAGACAATATAGTTGTCAATAGATCATTCAAACGTATACAGTATAGTACGATAAATCATAAAAGAGTTCAATATTTACATCTATACTGAAATTGTCTACCTCAATATGGTATGAAATACTCACCTGAATTCCAACAGCTTAACTCCAAAAAATCCGTCCTTTGAAATTCCCTAAAATCACATTTCAAAGTCCGGTCATATTCCATAATATCACTCTGATTTAATTATCATTAAATTCTTTTCCTGTTTTAGTTACATTTCTTGGGTAGCTTCTTTAAGTTTTAAAGTTTGATTTATATTACCTTATATATATTTACGTGTCATATTATTTCGTACCTTATTCCATAATACGGACCTCACCATTGAGTCCGGAACGTCGAAGAAAGTCAATTTGGACTCCCTCTGACTTCCATTTGGTTTTAGAGACACTAAGGGTAATTTGGTAATTTACACTCTAACGTGTCTTATTTTTTCGGAGTTTCGTCTCATGAAACGGACCCTATCATTGGGTTCAGAACGTCCAAAATAGTCAAAATACACTATTTGTTTATTTTATTTGGCCTTCGTTTGACTTGGTTTAGGACTCGGGCCGTTTCATAAATTATTAATTTTTTCTGTTGGGCCTTAATAGGATTATTCATAAATTCTGGGGTTGGTTTATAATTTCTAACAGTTTTGGTTTGAACCAATGGGTTCACTGGCCTAAACTATAAACCGGTCTAGCCCCACACTGAACCGACCGGTTCAGTTTAATCCCAAAAAAAACTCCCCCCCGTTTTTCCGGTCATCCCTTCCGACCACTCGCCGGCGCTAGAACAGTGTTCTACCCACTATCTTCTCCCATTTTGTCACCTTTTTAACGTCCAAATTTTCCCATTTCTTCATCAATTTAATCCTGAGGTTTTAAGAAAACTTTTAAACCAAGTATTGATCTTAAACTAACTGGTTTTTCCAACACCCAGATCATTTTCCGGCGAAGAATAATTGGCTATAAAACGGCCATTTCTCAACCGTTTTAATTGATTCAACTTGCGTTGAACTCCCAGAGGAAATATCTACTGATTCCTATCCTCAAAATTGAGATTAATCTAACGTACAAAAACCTAACATTGTTGACCGAAGCTAACAGTTCCTGTTTTCCTGATTTCTCTTTATGTTTTTGATTTCTAACAGTTCCTACTAATTCAAAACTAAAGCTACAATAACATGGAGATAATTTAAAGCAAACCCAAACGTAACCAGTTACCTGTTTTTAGCAAAATTTCGCTTTACAATTTCTTTCAAAATCAGCTTCCTCTCTCTCTCTAGATTTTCCTTCTTTCTTCTGTTCTTTGCGCCTTTGTTTTCATTCTCTTTTATTTCCCTTTTTCTCCATTTTAATCCTTATCAACCGACCTTGAGTCGGTGGCCCTTGCCACCTGTTCAAAATCCCTTCCACTAAGATGCAACGTGCATGCCACCACTTCACAGATGGCACCATTATATTACACGTATAGCTATATATATATATAAACATATACTGATATATATATATATATATTTATTTTTGTATAACTATATATATATATATATTTTATTCATTATTATTAGTTATCTATTTATTTTTATTTATTTGTTTGTTTTTTATTATTATTATTATTATTATGATTTTTATTATTATTATTATTATTATATAGTTTATTTTAACTTAACTCACGTCATTTTAGTTTATGGTTCAGATTCACAGGTCATAGCCCGGTTTACCGGGTCGGGTACCGACTCACTCGGGTCGGGGTATTACAAAAATAAACAGACTTCGTGTCTGGACTATCGAAATGTACAGACCTTATGGTCTGGTCCATTTAAAAACAGAAGTTCTGAGTTGCCCCAAATCACTTTTCAGTTATGATCGACTCAATTATTTACACAAGTCTCTTGGCTCGGCGAGCGTAGCTGTTACCACCACATATTTACTCGAGTTATTGCAAGCTACCTTACTCGGAAGGTCTCTCTTCAGAACTGATTTAAATAGTTCATGAACAAATTGGCCTACAGACAAGCTGAAGTATTACCAAACAGGGATGACTTAGCCTAGTGCCAAGCCAAACCTAGCATTTGTCATAGCTCGTGGAATTTACAAAGTATTTCAATTCGGGGAAGGCATCGGTGTTATATAAGTCTGTCTGGTCTACTCCCGAAATACATAAATATAACCATTGATGGAAAGTAGTTAGCAACAGTATTCAGAAAAGCGTTCTAGTTCTGAAGAAACACATTTCATCAAATGTACACCGAATTTAATGGAAAAAACTCAATTTTATTGATAATTCATAAAGAGTTACATCAGTACAAGAAGATTGACAAAGAAACAAGGCGCAACCCTAAAGTTACAATAATTCCGGACAAGTCATAGTCCTGCATCATGCCATCATGGCTTTCTTCCTCTAACTCCTCCAGTTCAGGGGTGAAAGTCCTAGATCCCAAGTCACCGTTACCGCCGCCATCGGCTCCCATTTGAAAGGAAGGAACCTTAGACCCCAAGCCATCATTATCACTTGCCCGGGCATCGATGAAGGGAGAGGGCTCTGAATCTCATGACACCTTCATTCTCCGCCCTTCTCCTCAAATTTGGCACGACACCTTGGCTAGCTTGTGCAAGGGTCTCTGCGAAGGGAAGAAGGAGAGGAGGCGTTCCACCATCATCTTCATCATCAATGTTACAAGCCTCGGTTGAATCAAGGGGGGCCCATCTCCAAGCAAGGAAACCTCAATCGAATGCTAAGATGGACAAGGAAATCTTCGCCACCTTCGATCTTTCCTTGGGAACAGAGGCAAAAGAATGGGCTGTCTTTAGCCATAGTTTGATCACTCCCAACTCAGACTAAAGATTGTCAATCATCTCCAGACAATGGTAGCTTCTATAGCGATTCAATGCTCCCTGACAGGGAAACATCGTGAAGACAAAAAACAGGAAGATTGGGTGTGGAAGCACCCCCTCATTCCCTTATATATATATATATATATATAGATCCTTGAAGACAAAGAATCATCTAGCCAAACCGTCGCGACGGTTGGGAAAAAGTGGCCTCGAAAGCCCAAACGACGAAGCGGATCATTAAATGACGCGCCAACAATCATCTGGGAATACTAAAAGATGGAGCACATGGCCTCTCTAAAAGTCACGGCCTTAGTTACGCTTCTATCTCAAACTAAGGCTTGAAGGGGGAGTAATTGATATACCACAAACCAACAGAACCAGTCACCATCTGACATGTGTAATTACAAAGCTCGGCCGTCTCCGACCTTTAGAACAAACTCATTCATCCAGGGCAGGCTTGAGTAATTATCCCCCAGAGGTCATTGATCCGGGCATGGGCCCTTTAGACCAGATCTGCTTACAGAACTTATAAGTCTGAGCACGAACCTTCAGAGCACTTTCCGTGGTTCAGAGCTCACTACGCCTTAACACCCTGCCGAGCAGAGTATAAGGAAGTAGTCTTTAACAAGGAAACTACCATTCCCGGATATTCTTCACGTGCAGTATTCCACAAGGTAACTGCTATTTTGATGATCAGATCCCCATATTCATGGCTCCGAATCCTAATCAACTTAGAAAAGTTACTGCCTATAAATTAAACGCTAAATGTACGCTTTATTTTCATACTCATTCTTTGGCTTACATTACTGTCTTTCAATTCAGTTTTATTAACTTAAGCATCAGAGCGGCTACCGTCGGAACCAATTCGATGGTCCTCTGATCGTTTTTTGAGTATTCCTCAAGCAACGGAGTCTGAAGTTCTCAACAGTCTTCATGAGAGCCAAAAAGTACAGCATCAGTGTACCTTATATATTAATCCCAATGGTCCGGTGATGTTACATAAACTGACCGAGACTATTTAGTGGCACGTGTTGACTAATAAGGCAGTGTTTGGTTTATACATTAATCATCTATAATTATTTGTACGTCTGGTACAATGTGTCTTAAATAAATGCTTTCTTTAATCGCGTGAGTAAAGAAATTTTCTTTGTGATTAAAATTATTCTCAAATCGTCTGTTTGCCGACACCGATAATAGGGGTTGACCGCTATATAGCTACGCATAGCCAAAAGACCTGTGCTCTGTGGGATGTGGAGGCTACGTGGACAAAGGACTGATGCTAGGAAGCTCCGTCTTTTATTATACGAGACACGTGGCGTGTCCTTCTCCCACACGTGAGACTGATTTAGACTATACCCTCCAACTGCTCGCATAGATGGGGCCTTCTTATTGGTTCAACTTTTGGATATCAATGTCTTTTTACCCTGTCTTCACACAAACCCCGCCTCTTTCAGCGGAGAAATTATTTGATGGTACGGTTAGTTTAAATGATAAGATGCACACTCTGCGTCCGACAATTATAGTTTCTGTTGAGCATTCACAATAAAGATAATATATATTTTATAATAAATAATAATAAAAAACTCTTAAAATAAGACGGAAAGAATAATTATTTCTTATATAACTAATTTATTACTAATTTTATAAAAAAAAAATTAGTTTATTTAAAAATTATGAAAACTTGTGAGACTAATTTTTTTTTCTATTAATATTATTTCTATCAAAAACTTTTATATATTATTTAAAATAAAATTAATATAATAATTTGATAAATTATTTTTTAATAAGAATAGCATATATAACCCTACAAATAAATTATGGTAAAATCGAGGAAATTACCCAAAAACAACTCTCGTCCATTGACATATATATCCCTATAAAAACTCCTCTTTTTCGTTCAACTTTTAAACCTAAATGCTACTCTTTTTAAAGTTTAGGCAAGTCTGATTATTATAGTAATGGACGGGACCATTCTGTTTTTACCACTTGTTAGCAAGTGGCGGTCACCAGTAGCGGATCTAAAAATTTTAGTTGACGAAATTAAATTAAAAGTATTAAAAATTAGGTAAGTTCTTATAAATTTATCAAAAAACTTAAAAGAGGAGGAAGTCCTATTTTGTTTAAATATTCTAACAAAATTAGGAGTAGAAAATATAAAATTAATTTTTTTAGGGGGCTAAGTCTTATTTTATTAAAATATTATAATAAAACTAAGGGAAAAAAATGAAATATCAAAATTTTGGGATGATCATGACCTTCACTTGTCCCCCTGCGTCGTCTGGTGGCCAGAAATAGAGGATAATTCATGTAGTTGATGATATTTTGTTATGTTTAAAAGAAATATTATTTTTTCTCTTCTTATAGCTGATGAGGGTTGAACATTACCATATATATGCTCCATATGTAGCCTCACTTACCATTAGACCAAGCATGTTTTTTTGCTCTTCTTATAGTTCACTTTTTGATATTTATTTTTTAATTTTTTTTAAAGTTGGGGATGCCACTTTATTCTTTTTCCAAATGCAGATTATTAATAACACATATTCTATAATAATTTTTAATAAAATTTTAGGTAAGTGAAGAATCCTTAGTTTTTCTTTAAAAGAAAAAAAGAAATAAAGAGGCATTGAAGTAGCAATCTCCTAATCTCTGTTCTCTTGTAAAATTAAGAGAGAGTTGAATAACGTGAGGAAATAAAAGATATTTATTAGTCGGGAATTAAAAGTGGTTTATTTTTATGAGTAATAAAAGTATAAAGGGTACTTTTGTCATAATAATAAAAGTATAAATTAAAAAATATCCGTGTTTTTATATATAATATAAATAAAAATATAAATGTCGAATGCTTGCTTCTTGGATTGGTAATATGATATTTAAATTCTCTAACTTAAAAGAGCTAATACAGTGGCGAATTTAGGAGTTATGTAATTATGTTTAAGAGATTAAAAATAAATACATTATAATTTTGAGTTGGAACTCTTACGAAAAAGAAAATTGGGAGAGTCAACCCCTAATTCTTTTTAAAAGAATTAAAAAAAATAATAAGGTAAAAAATAGAAATTTCATATCTTTAGGTAGAAATGGCCTGGCTAACCTCTTAGTACACTTGTCAATATATTTAATGATCCAGATCCGATTCGATAACCCGAATATGGCGTAGAGGATTGTGATCCGCAACTCAATCCAATTTAAATCTAACAGTTTTATTAGTTAAAATAATTGAATGAAAGTTAAGTCAATTCGTTAAGTCTTCAGTGATCGAGTAGTATTTTGAGCCTCTTCTCAAGAAGATGTGATGGTTTCCAATATCGTCAAAGTGAGAGTGCGTAATATTATATTAATTTTTTAGTCATGAGTTGAGCTCGTTGATGGTTGATATGATTAATTTTTTTTTGTAAAAATATGAACTTGTTTGTAAGGAATATTTGTAAATAGATACTGTTTCTTTTTTTTAAAAAAAAGGACTTCAACTAATTCGATTTGTTAAAGAACCAATCCAATAATAAACAGCATCCCCTTAGCATCCCCTTTCAAGATACAAAATTATGTAGAATTATACTAAAATATTATACCCAAATACAGAATGCATGTATTTCCTCTTCAATAATACATATTGTCCGAATTGACAAGGCCTACACAAATACATAAACAAAACACTAATCAATTTAAAATTAATTACATGAGGTGCCATTGTATTTGACAGATTAAAAACTAGATAATTTATTTGAATTAAAAATCACACAAAAAAGAAAAAGAAAAAGACCAACGAAAAAAGAACAAACAATTGATTCATTTGGGAATATGAAACCTTCTTGTTGCAACAACTCAGGGTTTCTTGGAGCTGTCCACATATGACCTGACAGTTAAAATGATGAGAGTGCAACGGGATCAACAAGAGTTGCAAAATATTATTATTAGTGCATAAAATTTAAAACAAAAGAAAACTCACATGACGTGATTGGCAGTGAGCAAAACTTGAGCACTCTAGCTAACTCGGTTCATCCCTAACACAATCAAGAAGCGTAAAGAAATTTAGAACTCAAAATAACATTAAATTGACCATGCAAAATCATTATAATTATATAGCACTTTAGCACCTGTTTGAATGGAGTAATGCATTCATATGACCGATGTCCATCCTCGCTCTTATAATAGCAAAATACTGATGGAATATGCTTGACGACTTGACAATCTTGACCTTCGTTTTGCTTCATTCGAGCATTCAATTCATGTGGCATATCAAATAGGTGGAGATTCCTGAGGTTTTTCAGGTGTTGAATGTCAGAGGGCACATTCTTCAGTTGCCGGCATGACGCAATGACTAGCAATTGTAGAAGAGGCAATGCTCCATTGTCGATTATCACCGAATTTAATGCATTCAAGCATAGAAGGCGAAGAGTCTTAAGTTTCTGAAATCCTCCTTCCTCAAAGTACAAGAGCTCGCCATCATATGCTCCATAGAGACCTAGCTCCAATAAACTAGGTAGAGCTTGAAGGAATTTTAGGGGATCCTCTATCAACCCTGAGGAAAGCAAACGAATTCTGGTCAAATTTTCAAGTTCAGAAATCCAGTTGGGGAACTTGCCTAAATGCCCTCTCAAGCTGAGACGTTGAAGGGATCGAGGCAGAGACGAAATAAATTGTAAATCAAGAATGTCATCTCTATTTCCTGAACTTATATCCAAAGATGCGAGTTGGCTCATATTTTCAATTGCTGCGCACAGAGCCCTCCCATCCTCACTTTTCAGTTTCTTAATGCCTAATTTCCTCAATTGCCTTAGCTCTCGTAGCTCTTTCATTAGGTTATGTCTGTGATTTGCTTCCACAAAGTATAGCTTCTGTAAGGCCTTTAAACAGCCAAACCCTTCATGTATTTTCACTCCTTGTTGACGATCCCGTGGCAAGTAAATTTTCTCATCAATATGGTATGCTAGAAGATGGCGCAACATATGGAGCCTGTTAATCTCAATAGGTAGTTCGGACACAAGGGACATTTTCAAATCCAATGTCAGTAGGTTGCATAGTCGACCAATGGACCTTGGAAGAGTCTTCACTTTTGTATTCGTCACACTTAGATACCTTAAATGAAATAGATTCCCCACTTCTTCAGGGACACAATCCAATGGAGCGTCTTCAAAATCTAGTACCTTCATAAGCTTGAAATTTGTAAATAATGTTCCCATAAAAGGCTCTGGCAATTTATCCGCTTCAAAAATAAAGACAGAACGGATCCTAGACTCAATAATGTTTTTGAGAACAATATGTTCTCTATTGTGAATCGATAAGCGCCTAGTTTGTTCATCAAATTTAGAGTCCTCTTTGGCCAAGAGCTGACAGAAACTCAACCCCTCAGATTTTGAGATGATGATCTCACGCAACAAATCATGGACTTTACAGGTTCTAGCTTTTCCATCAAAATCAACCAATGACACTTGAACCAAGCTTCTGTGGATGAGCTCTGTCAAATACTCTTCTCCAACCTCTTCCAATGTTTTGCCTTTGTTTTCTTTACAAAACCCTCAGCTATCCATAACCGAATTAGTCTTACACAACTAAAAGAGTAGTCCTCTGGAAATATGCATAAATACAAGAAACAGGGTTTGAGGATGTAAGGCAGATCGAAATAACTCAAGGATAGAATTTTTGTAATGTTTGTAAGACGGGAGTTGTTTTCTAACTCAGAACTAAGGCTATTATGAAACTTTTTCCACTGGGACTCGTCTTTGGTTGACAGAAGACTACCAATCGTCACAAGTGCTAATGGTAATCCACCACATCTATTGATAATACCCCAAGACAATTCCTCCAAAGTCGAGGGGCAATGCCCTCCGTAGTCAGATTGGAAAGCCTTTTTACAAAAGAGTTCCCAGGCCTTTTTTGGGGCCAGGGTCGGGAGTTTGTAAACTCGATCAAATGGCGATTCTTTAGAACAAGAAGCCACAACTTCATCACGCGTAGTGATAATTACCCGACTGCCTTTGCCATTATCAGGCAAAGCTGGTTTTATACTTCCCCAAAAATCTGGGTTCCATACATCATCGAAAAGAACCACGTACCTTTTTTCGTGTAGATATTCTCTTAGCTTGCTGATCAGTGACGCCTTCTCCATTGAGTCAATTTCTTGTGGAGCAGACCCTTTTCCGTCCTCGTAGAACTTCTTGATCATAGTTCTCAGGATCTCCTTTACTGTGTATGATTTAGAGACACAGATGCAAGCATGACAAGCAAAGCTTTGAGTCACAATCTTGTCGTCGAAAACTTTTTTGGCAAGAGTAGTCTTGCCAAGTCCACCCATGCCAACGAGTGAAATCACCGTCCGTTTTGATGCCGCCTCTACAAGCCAGCTTCGCAGTTCAGCTCTTTGAGATTCAATACCCACAACTTCAGCTTCCTCTATAAAAAGAGCAGCGACTTGAGAATCATTTGTATCATTCTTCTCAGCACTTCTGCCCGACGCTTCTGATAAGGCCGAACTGAAACCGTATTCAACACCTAGTCCCTTCAACTCACGAATAGTTGTCCTGATATCTTGAATCTCAGAGTCAATCTTATGTCGTGGTTTAATTTTTATGATCAAGTGACCAACTTTGTGGATGAATCCATGACGCCCAGGACGTTGTGCCACACGAAGTATGTTTTCATCGATGACATCCTCCATTTGATGAGAAACCCGTCTTAGTTCTTTCACCCAAGCTTTCACTCCATCATTGATCTCTCTTTTTTCAGCCTTTTCATCTGCATCCCCTAGCCACGGCTGAATGAACTGCAGTTCAATTCTGATGCTTTCAACTTCTTTGTGTAAACCCTTCAACAATTTCAACTCTTGTTCAAGCAATGGAACCAACTTGTCAACAGCCAAGTTCACTGCAATCTCCGCCATTTCTCCTCTCTTCTATCTAATTGTTTCAAACACACTGTTATGTTATGTTTAACCTTACTTAAGGGCCGGCTAAAGGTAAAGTCACTAAAGTCCTGGCTTTAGGCCTTAATTTTTTATGTTTCATAATTTTTTTATATTTAAAAAAATATATTTATTATAATAAAATAAATAAATCTTTTCGTTTTCTTAATTTCTCTCTTTTATTATACAACTATCACCTAATAACTACTTTTTGATAATATTTATTATTTTCCCATTTATCTCATTTTTCTTTTTTCAATAATTAATGTTCTTATTTTTTTATTTATAAAATTCTTTCTTTAAGTCTAAAAAGAATTCTGCAACCTAATAACTTGTTATATTTTCTGAAAAATACTTTACAACCTGACATTTTGATAATCACTTCTGAGCTTTTCTCTTTTGTTCTTTTCTTTTTTTCTTTTCCTCCTTTCTCTGTTCAGCGCCCAACCACTTTTCTTTTTTTCTCTTTTCTTTTCCTGCTCTGCGCACCAGCCACCTTCTCTTCCCCTTTTGCTTCACTTCAGCCGTCCTTTTTTCTTTATTTTATTTCTTTTAAGTCTAGCCACCTGCTCCTTCTTTTCTCTTTTTTTTTTTTTTCTTGCCCTTTAATTATTTTATTTCCTTTAGGTTTAGCCGCCTGCTCCTCCTTTTCTCTTTTTTTTTTTTTTTTTTCCCTTGCTCAGCCGCACCGTAGCTTTATTTTATTGGCTTTGGGTCTTGTATTAGATTTTAGCATTTTGCAAGTGAAGCCATTTGGAGTTGGCGAGTTACTGTGCGTGAGCCGTGAAGTATTAGAAATTTTGATTAGCTTCTTTTATGCTTGCTGAATCTGAACACTAAATTGCTTCATAATCAAATTCTATTGTTCTAACATTGAATTTTTTAATTTAAAATTTATATTATCTTTTAAGACATATATAATTAGATTGTCTCTATTTTGTTTACTGTAATTAGCTCATTGAATCTTTGATTATTAATTTTGTATTAGCTATTAAAAATATATAAAATAATTGTTGTAGATACATTTTAATTTTTTGTATATCAAAATAATTTAAATGTCAACTCGAAAATATGAATCTAGTTATTCAAAACTTCAAAAAAAGAAAAGAATTGAAAATTTAATACAATCTCAAAAAGGAGCTTTTGATAAGTTTTTTACAAATAATAAAAATAAATCAGAAAATATTAGTTATTGTTCCTTAAATGAACAAGTTAGTAATGCAGTTAAGTTAGATGATAATAAAATATTAGAACAAGAAGATATAATTGAAAAGACTCATATTAATCCTCAAACTCATGATGAAGAGGTAGAGGACCAACCTGTTAATGAATTAAATGATTCTATTCCTAAAAATATTTATGATCCAAGTCAATGGACAAATATTGATACAAATTTGAGAGATTTATTAGTAGAAAGGGGTCCAATTAGAGTTAGTGATATGAATTTTCCTAAAGATAAATTCTCAAGACATTTTTCCACTACAAATTATATTCAAAAGTTGGCAAACGGTGAAAAACATGAAAGAAGATGGCTAGTTTATTCAAATGACTTGGATAGAGTATTTTGTTTTTGTTGCAAATTATTTAATAATGTTTCCAGTACAAGTACAAGTAAATTAGCTAATGGTGGCACTAGAGATTGGAGAAATCTTAGTGCCAAGCTTAAGAGTCATGAGACAAGTAATGAGCATATTACTAATATGAGTTTATGGATTGATTTAGAAATGAGATTGTTGAAAAATAAAACAATTGATAAAAATATTCAAGAACAAATAAATAGAGATAAAGAACATTGGAAAAATGTATTATCAAGTATTATTGCTGTAATAAAAACTCTTGGTAAAAACAATTTGGCTTTATGGAGAAAAAATGAAAAGATTTATCAAGAAAGTAATGGAAATTTTTCAAGTCTAATTGAAATGATTGCAGAATTTGATCCGGTAATGCAAGAAAATATTCGACGCATTAAACAAGATGAAATTCATAACCATTACCTTGGACGTAATATACAAAATGAATTGATAAATTTGTTAGCAAATGAAATTAAAAATAAAATTGTTAAACAAATTATCAAAGCAAAATATTTTTCAATAATACTTGATTGCACTCCAGATGCAAGTCATCAAGAGCAAATGTCTTTTATATTGCGATGTGTGGATGTTTCATCAAGTCCAATTATAATTAACGAATATTTTTTAGAATTTTTAAAAGTAGATGATACAACTGGAAAATATCTTTTTGATGCTATCGTGGATGAAATAAAAAATATTGGACTTGATATTAATAATTTAAGAGGACAAGGGTATGATAATGGATCTAATATGAAGGAGAAACACCAAGGACTGCAAAAAAGACTTCTAGATATAAATCCTAGATCGTTTTATACACTATGTGGTTGCCATAATTTAAATTTAGTACTTTGTGACATGGCTAATTCTTGTACTAAAGTTATATCATTTTTTGGAGTAGTACAACGTATATATTCATTATTTTCTTCTTCTACCAAACGATGAAAATTTTTACAAGATAATGTACATGGTCTAACTCTTAAACCATTGTCACAAATACGTTGGGAAAGTCGTATTGAAAGTGTAAAAGCAATAAGATTTCAAACCCCACAAATAAGAGATGCTTTATTGAAATTAGCAGAAGTTAGTGAAGATCCTAAAACTAAAAGTGAAGCTAATTGCTTAGCAACATATGAGTTTGAAAATTTTGAATTTTTATTAGGCATGACTATTTGGTATGATATATTATTTGCTATCAACTCGGTTAGTAAAAATTTACAATCAAAAGATATTAGTATTGATATTGCTATAGAACAATTAAAAGGTCTGCTTTCTTTTTTTTGAAAAATATAAAGAAGATGGATTTGCATCCGCTATGATTTCTTCTAAAGAAATTGCATTTGAAATGAATATAGAACCTGTATTTCATGAAAAATGTATCATTCGTAGAAAGAAGCATTTTGATGAGAATGATAATAATGAAACAACAAAATCACTTGAAGAATTATTTAGAATTGATTATTTTATATACATAATAGATCAAGCAATTTTTTCACTTCAAAGTAGATTTGAACAATTTAAAATATATGAAAATATTTTTGGTTTTCTTTTTAGTGGTAAAAAATTGAAGTCACTAGACAATGATAGTTTAAAAGAACATTGTCTTAATTTTGGATGTTCCTTAAAATATAATAATTACTCAGATATTGATGGTTTAGATTTATTTTCAGAATTGAAAGTTTTAAAAGAAGTTATACAAATAGGAAATAATACTTCACTCGACACACTCAATCATATAAAAAGATTTGATTCTTTTCCAAATGCATATATTGCTTATAGAATAATGTTAACAATTCCCGTAATCGTTGCTTCGGCGGAAAGAAGTTTTTCAAAACTAAAATTAATAAAATCTTACTTAAGATCAACAATGTCTCAAGAAAGATTAAGTAGATTGGCAATACTATCAATTGAAAAAGAAATGATAGAATAAATTCATTATAAGAATTTAATTAGTAATTTTGCATATCAAAAAGCTAGAAAAATAAATTTTAAATAAAAAATTTATAAAATTTTAATAAATAAAAAAGCCTCATTTTACAATTTTGCTTTAGGCCTCTGAATATGTTGAGCCGCCCCTGCCTTACTTTCCCCGACCGCTTATGGTAGGCATGCATCGATAACTACACGGCTGCAATGGTGCATGTGTGGTGCAGATTAAACATGGATAAAGTCAAATTTGGCAACTCAGAGAATTCCAAGTGGAAGCCTACTTATATCTAATTTGGTTTTACAACTCTTGTTGAATGTTCTTCGTCAATTCAAGAGACCCTCCATATCAAACTAGGCAACCAATGCAACACGTGAAATTAACCAATGATTGGCTTTGATGCTTCTATCTATATATATACCAAAGGAATTGGTCCAATAATGGAATAGTCTTGTTCCATATAAATGCTATAGCTAAGCAGATAGCACAGAAGTTTACCCAACAGATTCACATGGTACACAACTGTACAAACCATTACTAGAACTACTAAGATGCTTCCATGGCACCTTGGAGAACCTAATTGACATGCAAAAACAACTCTTATTTTTCAAGGTTTCATTAATGTAAGAATGTTTGCATATATTGTCACATACGAAAATATTATATATATTGATGCTGCACTTTTTGATCGGCAGGGGCTCCACTCTCTATCGCCTGTTGAACACTCAAAGAAAGTGATTAGAGGGCCACCGGGTTGGCTCCGGCATTAGCCACTCCGATGTTTAAGTCAAAAAAACTGTAATGAATGACTGAAAGTAAGAGTAATTGAATGACACTCATCGAAATCGCGTACCTTAGGGTCCAATTTATAGGCTTTGGATTCTCCTAAGTTGATTAGGATTCAACCTCGTGAAAATAGGGATTTGATTGTCATCAGAGAATGACAGTTACCATGTAAAACACTGCGCTCCATAGAAAGTGGAAGCTATCTAGGAATGGCAATTTCCTCGTAGAACACTGTTTCCTTATCTTAAGCTCGGTAGGGCACTTGAGGCAGAAATCAATTCGGGATTTACTTGCGCATGTGCTCGGTACCCTCTGAGCTGAAGGTGAGCCTAAGGGTTGCGCAGGGTTCCAAACCGAAGAGCTCTAGAGCCCATGTGGGTAAGCTTGCTTTAGATAGACGGCTCCGTCTGTTTTGTGTGTACACGTGTCATGCGGGGACTGGTTTGTCACTTTATGGCTTATCAGCTACTCCTCCCCCGAGCCTTAGTTTAGCACAACGCGTAACTAGGGTTGTGGGCTTTCGAAAAGTCACGCGTCTTGTCACTTCATCTTCCCAGGCGACCGTTGATGTGGCATTTACTGCGTACCTACCGTTTGGGCTTTCGAGGCCATCATTGCCTTCAACAACCATAAAGGTTCGGCTGGTTGGGCCCCCATTTTGGGAACCTATATAAAGAGGGGAAGGGGTACGCGTACGCCCTTCCCTCTATCATTTTCATTGCTTCAAAGAAATACCTCACTATTAGAGTGATCATGCTCAGGCTCGATTTAGCTTCCTTTTTTGTTTATTGTTCTTTCTACTTGCTTCTTGTTCTTGTTCTTCTCCTTCTGTTTCTTTTTATCGACCATGTCAGTTTTTGATGCCCTGTCTGGCATTGGTTATGGCATAGAAAGCTCCTCAGAGACGACTGTGCCATCCCTAGTCCTTGTTGTTGGTAGTAGTTCTTTTGGTGGTGTCGGGAATTGGGCAGTAGAGTCCCCCTCCAGTCTTGGGGTTAGGATTGTGGATGCCTTCATTGAACCTAGGAACAGAGTATGAGAGACCTCTGGCAGGCCGTCCCAAAGAGAGGAAGGAGAAAGCGCCTGATGAGTGCGCGAAAACGCACTCTAAATACTCCATTATTAGATTAAAATGCTAAAATGTGAATAGAAATGTTGGGATATAATTTATATTATATTTAATATTTTTAATTCCTTTATATTTAGTTTTATGACATATTTTCTGTTTAAGTGAACTGATTAATATATTTATTGAATTAGGGAAGCATCGAAGGTAAAAGAATAGATATGGGTTATATTGTGCAATTTTTAGCTTTTAGGCGAATGCGATCTATGGAGCTTCAATTGAGGTTTGGATGGCGTTAGAGTTTCAGAATGAGAAAGTGGTCTTCATGAAGTCTTTAGAGGACGTCTTAAGCTTTTCAGAAAGGTATGGTTTGCAAAAATCTGAGTTCGTTTGGGCCCCCAAACATTGTTTCAAAGTCAGGCTTGGAAAGCTGATCCGAATCTTGATTGGAGTTAGATTCCTATCCGAACCAGTAAACTTCAGTGGGTCATAACTTGAGTTTCTAAAGTTCAAATCAGGTGATTCAAAAGCCTATATTTATCTACACATCCAGGGATACAACTTCCATCAAGAACCTAAATCAAGATTCAGTCGTTATCTGATAGAAAAACGGCTCACAAGTTCCAGCACAATTTTTATTTCCTGAAGTGAAGAAAAGGTGACGTGAGGGCTGGATCAAAAAGGCTTTAGGCTTGCAGTAGGATTTGAAGAAAAGAAAGAAAAGTGAGGAAAAGCAAAAAGGTGGGTCCAGAAGGCAAGTGAAAGGAAGAAAAAAGAAAGAAAGAAAGAAAAAAAGAAGAAAAAAGGAAAGGAAGAAAAGTCAACAAAAGTGGCTGATCAAAGAAAGAAAAAAGAAAGAAAAAAAGAAAAAGGAACCTAAGGGCGTGCGGTTGTGTGGGCCAGGAGAGAAGAAAAGAAAAAGAGAAAAAAAGAAGAAGGCTTGGGGCGTGGGCTGCATCGTGCGGCGAGGCTGGGCTTAGGTTTGTAAGACGCGAAAGAGAAGAGGCGCTGAATGGGTTTTAGGGTGAAGCAAAGAAAGAATAAAAGAGTGATTGGCTGGTGCAGCGCGGAATGGGCTTGGCTGGTGCGGCAGGGCTGAACCAAATTCAAGTCGCTAGGTTTAAAAGGAAAAAAGGGTAAGAAAAGTGGGGCGGCGCTGTTTTCCAGAAAAGGGACAGCTCAATATATTCAGAGGCCTAAAGTAAAATTGTAAAATGAGACTTTTTTATTTATTAAAATTTTATAAATTTTTTATTTAAAATTTATTTTTCTAACTTTTTGATATGCAAAATTACTAATTAAATTCTTATAATGAATTTCTTCTAACATTTCTTTTTCAATTGATAGTATTGCCAATCCACTTAATCTTTCTTGAGACATTGTTGATCTTAAGTAAGATTTTATTAATTTTAATTTTGAAAAACTTCTTTCCGCAGAAGCAACAGTTACAGGAATTGTTAACATTATTCTAATTTTAAAATCTTAGGTTTTAAAATTAGAGCAACACGAGAACCACAGTTCTTTACAATAATCCAGGAACGAGACCAAACTTTGATTTTTTCACAGCTTTGATAAATTACTCCAAGATCAAAACTGTCTCTCCCAGAACTGAACTTGGCTCTAATAAGTTACCTCAAGATCGTAACTGGCTCTGATAAATTACTCTCAAGATCATAACTGGCTCTCCCAAGATCGAACTTGACTTTGATAAATTACCCTCAAGATCGTAACTAGCTCTCACAAGATCATAACTGACTCTCCCAATATTGAACTTGGCTCTGATAAATTATTTCTAGATCGTAACTGGTTCTAATACCAAATGTAGGATTTTAAAATTATTATGACGTCAACTGTAGAATTTAAAATTACTCTGATACCAATTGTTGAATCTAAAAAGACATAAAGCATAAGATAAAAATTGATTAGAAAAAAATTTCAATTCAAAGAACAATAGGTCAGTCAAACTCACTCACGGTTATTCACACAATCATGGGCATCAATCACCTTTGGCAAATTACTTAATCATGACCACCACTCTCTTGGCCACACACGACCACTATTTTTAATTGATCACCACTCTTTTTATATTATTTTGTGGCTTACAACTCAATGTGACAGAGACTCACATATATATATATATAATATTAACTCTAAGTCCTATACTGATAAGGACATCTAATCCCACACAAATTAATAATATTATTCCAACTAGGATAAAAATTCTTAGTCTCACTAATAATTAATTACACAACTCCTATTTAAGATAAAGCTTATCCAAGATATATCAAATACTACTGGGACTCAAAAATAAAAATCATACTAAAACTCTACTAGCTTGGTTTAATTGCCAACCTAAAACACACCACTATGTTTTAATTGGAACTTGAACTCAGTGATCATTTCAGCACTATTTCTTGTGCAAAGTAAATCATCAACATAAAGGCAAATGATTAGAGATTCGCCCTGATAGTTCTTCTTAATGCAGATGGCATGCTCAAATAGATATCTGGTGAAGCCACTTCGATGAAGAAAACTATCAATGCGTGCATTCCAAGCCCCTAGTGCCTACTTTAAATTGTACAAAGCTTTCTTCAGATGATACACTTTGCGCTCCTCTCCTTCTACCAAGAAACCTTCTGGTTGTTGTACGTACACTTCTTCCTCTAGAATGCCATTGAGGAAAGCTAACTTGACGTCAAGTTAGTATATCTTCCAACTGTGGTGAGCAACAAGTGAGATCAACAATCTTACTATGTCAAGTCGCGCAACTAGTGCAAAAACCTCATCATAGTCGATGCCATACTTTTGTTTGTAGCCTTTAACTACTAGTCTTGCCTTGTAACGATCAACTTCACCATCTGGCGTGCGCTTGATCTTGTACACCCACTTGATACCAATCGCCTTTTGGTTTTGTGGGAGTGTTGTTAACTCCCAGGTATCATTCTTCTCTATGGCATGGATCTCCTCTTCCATCATCGATCTCCAACAATCTTCTTCCATGGCCTCTTGGAAGGTGAGAGGCTCATAATCTGCATATAGGTAGAAAAAATTGGTTTCTCAATCTTCTGTTTGTGAGTAGATCTCCTTAAGCCTTCTCATTCTGATGGATGTGGAGGATCTATTGCTGCTACCTCCCACAGAAAGTGGGGATCCTCTCTGGACTGTAGAAGGTGTAGCAGGTTGAGGAGATGGTGGTGCAACCTCTGGTGAGGGTTCTTCTGGTTCCTCCATGTCGGGTTGTACTTTGGGCGTCTCTTTATTGCTCTAGCTCAACACTTCTTATTCGTTGAACACAACATCTCTACTAACCACTACTTTCTTTTTTAGAGGGTTGTAGAGTTTATATGCCTTCGACTCTTCGTTGTATTCTATAAAGATACATTTCTCACCATGATCATCAAGCTTTTTCCTCTTGGCCTCAGGAACTTGGGCATATGCGAGACACCCAAAAATCCGTAGGTGTGCCACAGTAGGCTTGTAGCCGCTCCATGCTTCCTGAGGTGTCACATTCTTGACACTTTTTGTTGGGCATCAGTTGAGCAAGTATGTAGAGCACGCTACAGCTTCTGCCCAAAACTGCTTTGGCAGTCCTTTCTCCTTCAACATGGTTCTTGTCATATTCAAAATAGTGCGATTCTTCCTTTTTGCAATCCCGTTCTGCTGTGGTGTATAAGCAATCGTGAATTGATGCCTGATTCCTTGTTCCTTGCAATACTCTTGAAATACATTTAAGGTGTGCTCGCCACCTGGTCAGATCGGAGAGTTACAATCTTATGGCCACTCGCTGTTTCAACAAGAGCTTTAAAATTCTTGAATGTAATTAAAGAGGTAGATTTTTCTTTAAGAAAGTAAACCCAAAACTTTCTACTGAAATCATCAATGAAAGTAATAAAATATCTACTACTCTCCAAATGAAATGGGCTCCAACGGACCACAAATGTCTGTGTGAACAAGTTGCAACGATGCCTTTGCTCTCCAAGATTTTCCACTAAGAAAAGGAAGTCATGGTTGCTTGCCAAGTATGTATCCTTCACAAATGTGGTTTGGTGGATTGATCATTGGCAAACCATTTACCATGCGAGCTGTAGATAGTAGCTTTAACCCACTGAAATGTAGATGGCCAAAACAAAAATGCCACTTCCAAGTATCATTTTACACGAGTCCTTGGAGGCACTTCTCGAACTGTGTGTTAAGGTGCAAGGGGGACATGCGATTGCTAGTCATTTGAACATGAGCCACAAGCCTTCTACAAGCATCTCTCAAAATAAGAGAGTTGCACTCCATATGTATTATGTACCCCTTTTCAAGCAGTTGCCCAATGCTAAGGATATTACTTTTCATGTTAGGCACATAATAAATGTCAGAGATATATTCTTTCTTACCATCTTTCTTTTCATGTTAGGCACAAAATAAACATCAGGGATATATTCTTTCTTACCATCCTTCTGATAGATCTTAATCTTTCTTTTACCTTCAACGGGGAGTTTAGAAGAATCTTCCAAACTCACATTTCCATGCACTCCTTCTGTGAGTTCCATGAACAGATCTTTCTTCCCACACATGTGATTGCTCGCACCCGAGTCAAAATACCAAGCTTCATGTTGTGCACCTGAATTATCATGAGTGAGAAGAAGGATAGTATCATTACCCTCATCATTTGTTGTTTCTGCAATATTGGCTTGTTCGTCAGGTTTGTGCCAACAATCCGAGGCATAGTGCCCAAATTTTCTGCAGTTGTAGCACTGGATGTTTTTGGTGTTTCCTTTTCCAGGTGTGGATTTTCCTCGTCCTCGTCCTCATCCTCGTTCACTAGAACTTTGACACTCCTCTTGACTTTGCCAATTTCATTGGTGTGTCCCTCGCCCCTTGCCTCTACCACGACCGTGGTTAAAATTGGTGTCACGCCCCGATTTCCCGCGAACCCGAGGCGCGACTGACGAGACAAAAGGAAAATAAAATAATAAAAGAAATAAAGGACAATCTAACGGGTTCAACTTAGCTTACATTCATTTTCATCAATATACATACAACATGTCATCTTGGGCTTAAGCCCTACATCACAAAATATGCCCTCACGGGCCAAATATCCTCCTAAGCTCATATCTCCTCCACTCTGCAAGACTTCCTCAAGTCTCAAGTGCCGGGAGCGTCATTTGAAATGTTTGTCCCATGAATGGGTCAGCTCAATTGCTGGTACAATATAATGCTATTGCAATAAACAAAATTAAAGGCGTGGCATGTGCGAGTGTACAGTTATATCTACATGTCATTCAATGTCATCCATAAAATATACTAGCAATAATCTACGTGCCATCCAACTCATTAACATCATCTAAGGCGTCGCATTGCAAGTGTACAGTTATATCTACATGCACAATTATAACCTACATGCCATCCAATTCATCCATACAATGCATCAACAAGATTCATCACACATTCATGAATTCATTAATACAATGCAATGAAAATATGCGTGACACACCCATGCAAACTCCATGTCACACCCATGACTCACTTTACGAACCTTCCCCGACGGCCTGAGTAACCAGTATGTCTCACTTTACGGACCTTCCCCGACGGCCTAAGTAACCAGTATGCACAACACCAAATGCTCAACTCACACCATGTTCCAAGAAATCACACTATGCTAATATGCTCTGATTCCACCATGTCATAATGCAATTTCAATAAGGCATCTTATCCACATATGAAACATGCTTTAAACAATATATTACACAATAACAGTCCAATCACAAAATCCCTCCATCAAGGGTACATGTATACATAGTTCACTTAAACACATGCTTTAAGTTACACATTCCATAATCTCAACAATTCTCGAAAATATAATTCACACATTATGCTAACTCATGCGATATATACAGTCATGATCCTCATTCATCACTAAACTTCCAAAAAGATAACTTGGAACACATAGACATATGAACAATCAAACAAATATGGAGATCATCAAGTCAACATGGCAGTTACTCCTAAGCTTAATTCTATTTCTTACTTAGCACAATATATCGTACCTGGATGGGTTGATCTCAACCCTAAGATGTAGTGCTCGCTATGTAGTGGAACTAACAGTGATATATAAAAGGTCAAACCACATTCTCCTTGCCTTTCCGTGTCCCTAAAATCATGAAACATGACTCAGTCTATTGCCACTTGAATTATGCTATTCATCAAATTTTATGCCTTTAATTCATTGGTTTCTATTTTGCCAAAATAAATTCTACCATTGGGTCCGGAACATCAAAGAAAATAAGTTTAGGCTTTCGCGAAATTTAATTTGGACATCCGGACTAAAAAATGCAAAACAATCATTTTGCACTTCATAGGTTCCTAATTCTCAAGGCATCCTTTCATAAATCAAACTCTACAGTTGAGTTCAGAATATTCGAAATAATAAGAATTCACTATTCTTTTATTTAAACCGGGTTCATTTAACTACCCTTTGACTCAAGGACATTTTGGTCACTTTAGGGTTCTTACGGGTCTTTTATTTTTCGGAACCTCGCCTTGCAAAACGGATCTCACCTTTAGATTCAGAATGTCTGATACATAAAGAAAACACTAATGACTTGTTTAATTTGGACTCCGAGTCATTTCGGTATTATTTAATTAAATAATATTTTATTCACTTAGGGTCAAAATATACTTATTATAGCTTCTAGATAAAATTTATAATTTTCCAAAGTCTTATTCCATTAATTCATCCTATTTAAAAAAGCTCCAAACTGCACCTTAAAACCCCTTTCAATTAACCCCTAAAAATCCATTATACTTGAGAACGAGACCCACACGGATTATCACCACTGAAAAAAAAAAAAAAAAAAAAAACGAAGGTAACTGATAAATGGCACTTCACCTTCAGCCTACAGGATGATCATCTGGATATATCTCACTGCACCTCCAAAAGAGTATATCTCACTTGACAGTTGAAATTTGAAGACACATCAGAAGTGCACTACATTTAAGAATCACACTAAGGAGATTTGTTCCAAGATAGAAACAACCCAAGAAACAGAGAAATCTAAACTCATCTAACAATTTGACCATCACTACACCATACCAAAAAAAAAATAAAAATACCTCCTGTCATACCCCTCCCGTCCAGAGATCATTCCTAGAATTCCCCTTCTTTTTTTTTTTTTTCAGTTTGGTTCAGCCATAAAGAGCAATGGCCAGCACATATTGGGACATGGCCTGATCAAAGTTGCTGCACCACTACACATGAATATATATATATATATATACATTGATCTGCTGTCCTTCAAAACTCAATGCACATGGAAATCAATGAATCTAAAAACCACAACTTGTCTCTCTAGATTCAACCCTTCATTCCCATAATTTGCCAAACGCCCAATCTGCTCCTCCTATCGTCTCACTCCATGTGGCTGGAGCACTGCCACTGCTGCCATCTTCCATTTCTCCCTCTCTTTTTCAATCTATTTCCTTTTCTCTTTTCCTGCTACACGTTACACACACATGCATAATATATATATATATAGACAACCTGCAATTCCATTTCTTTCACTGATTTCCCCACCATTTTAATCTCATTCTTTTTGCATTTATTTTCTTTTGGATTAAGCCACAAGACCCTATGGTTTTTAGCATGAAAACTATTCAAAAACTAAAACTAACAAAATGATGAAATTAAATTCAACTTACTTGTTTCCTGTGGCCGTTTCTCTCCCTGCTTCCTTTTTCTTCTAAATTTCACTTCCGAATCCTTTGTAACTTTCTAAACTGCTCCCAGCTTCTACCCAAATGATCCTTCCTCTCTGCTTTTTCTCTCTAACCCAACACACCCACGTATACATGTGTAACACACACCCACGACCAACCTTTCTTTCTCACTTCTTTCTCTCTCTACCTATCCCCTCACAGCCCAGCTGTTACAGCCCCCTTTTTGTTGACTAAACCCTCTGACCCCTCTGCTTTCATTTCAACTTTACTTTTCTTTTTCTCCCTTTTCACGCAACCTGCACACACTTGATATATATATATATATATATATATATATTGATGCTGCACTTTTTGACTCGCAATAAGTGTGGGCTCCGTGACCTGTAGAACACTCAGAAAGACGATCAGAGGTCCACCGGATTGGCTCCGGCAGTAGCCGCTCCGATGCTTAAGTAAGTAAAAGGAATTGAAAGACTGTATTGAAAGCCAAAGAATGAGCATGAAAATAAAGCGTACCTTTAGGGTTTAATTTATAGACAGTGGCCTTCCTAAGTTGATTAGGATTCGAATCCATGATTGTAGGGATTTGATCATCGGAGATTGCAGTTACCTTGTTGAGTATCGCATAGAGATAACCATAGATGGTAGTTTCCTTGTTGAAGGCTGTTTCCTTGTTGAAGGCTGTTTCCTTGTTGAAGACTGCTTCCTTATTCCCTGCTCGGCATCCGCTAAGGCGGTGACGAGGTCTGGAATGTTGGTCTGGACCCTGTGATCAGTTCTAAGACCCTTGTCCGGATATATGTGCTCTGAAGGCATATGTTCGGTTACTTTCGACCCTTGTCCGGATATATGTACTCTGAAGGCTTATGTTCGGTTACTTTCGACCCTTTGTGATGATCTGGATGCTTGAGTTTTTAGTCATTGGCTGAGTGAGAACCGCGTTGGCCGAGCATGAGTTGGATTATGGTCATACGTGTCACGTGCTGATTGGCCTGCTCTTTTATGGTATATCAGTTACTCCCCCCCCCTAAGTCCCAGTTTGATGCTAGCAAGCAACTAGGGCTAAGCCTTTTCCGGAGAGTCATGTGTCCTGCTTGTTCGCCTTCCAAGGCAACTGTTGGGGCGCCATTTATTGCGCAGCCGATACTTGAGAATCCATCATTATTTTCAACCGTTGCGTTGGCTCGTCTTGGAAGACTCATATTTCGGATGTATATATAAAGGGAGGGAAAGGTCTTTCATACCTTTTTTCTGCTCTTGCTTCTACAGTACCAGACCGCCATTTGACATATTTTGAAGTTTGAAGGATATCCGGTGTTCATAGTCCTTTCTTGATCTCAGGTTCGATTTTAGTCCCCTTCTACATTCCTTCTTATTTGTTTCATTTCTTTCTTTTGTTCGCCATGTCCGGCTTTGGATCACACTCTGGTTCGGGCAGTCCTTCTGAGACCGTTCCTCAACTACAGTTAGCGAATCTTCCTTCTGTAGATAATGATGAAAATAGATTGATAGAACCCCACTCTAGTCCGGGAGTTAGGATTGTTGATGCATTTGATGAGCCCCCAAATAGGGCTGGTGAGACTTCTGGTCGATCCAGTTACAGAGAGGAGGGCGAGAGTGTTATCACCGAAACCATGTTGGAGGAATTATGGGCGAAATTCAAACTTCCCACAAATGTGACTTTTAGGGTCCCAGATTCTCGGGATCGTCCATGCAATGTTAGAGAGGGGGAAATCTGTGTCTATCTGGCCTGGTTTGAAATGGGTCTTACACTCCCCCTTCCTGATATTATAAAACAATTCTTTTGTTGGTTTGACCTTTGCCCCGCAGACCTGAACCTTAACAGTTGGAGACATCTGTTGAGCTTTATTGTGTTGGGGCATAGGAATAAGGTCAATGTGTCCCTTGACCTGATCCGTAGTAATATGGATCTAAAACTTCAGAAGGCGGAAGGCTTTTATTATATGTCTTTTGATAGTGGGTTCAAACCCCTTACCTCTGTGCCCTCTTCCAACAAGACCTGGAAGAAGTGGTATTTCTTCATAAAAGGAGGATGGGAATTCAAGGATTTCGAAGGCAAACCTTCATCATTCCCTCGAACCACTGGGCGAAAGGGTGAGGCCCAATTTTCCTGTGGCTGCATTGATTCTGTTTTGTACGCCGATTGCTGAACTGATCAATTTCTGTGTTTGCTTTGCAGTCAGGAGTGCGTGAAAGAGGCCGGCCGTTTCTCCCGTGCTGCAGGAGCAATATAAGAAGTTCTTAAAGCCCAGCAATCGAGACCATTCCTCCATTGTTAACCCTGCAAGATTGATGGCTGCCAGGGGGAGTGTTGAGGAGGTTGCTAATAGTGTGATGGCTCGGTGGGAGACCGGGCCATCTTCGTCTGTGGCAGCGGGGGAGGCTTCTTCCCCATTAGTCCCTCCCGTCCAAAAAAGGCGGAGGTTAGTTCAGTCCTCTCCTGAGCCTGCTGAAGGGGGAGAGAGAGGATCCAATCCCCATTTCGGTGGTCCTCCCGGCTCCGTCTGGCGAGCGGTCAAGAGGGCATCGTCATCGGTGGCTCCTGATGCTGCTGATCAGGGGGCCACGAGGATTCTGAGGGACTTTTGGGCCAAAGGCTCAGTTAAGCTCAAGCCCCAGAAGTCGGAGAAGCTTCTTGCTGATCTGACCGCTCTTCAGGTCAAGGTGAGTTCGTCGGATCCTTTATTTCTTTTTCCTTTTTTTCCAAGTGTTTTGGCCGGTACTGAACTGTTTACTTCGTACTTTGCAGACCCTGCATACCCTTTCTGCTCTGGTGGAGGTTTCTCCCCCTGCGGAGGAGTTTGACCAACTCAGGACCGAGCTGGACGATCTTAGGCTTCAGCTTGGTACTGCTCAGTCGGAGGCTCACGACTCCGCAGAGAAGCTGAAGGAGTCCTAGAACTCCTTGATCGTGATGGAATCGGAGAGGAACCTCGCCGTTGAGCAGGCAAAGAGGTTGCAGGCGGAGATGAATGGCATGCGGTATCAATATCGTAAAAAGCTTGACGACGCCATGGAGCAGGCCTTGGTAGATAATGAGGAGGAAATGAGGTCAGAGCTGGAAGGAATGACTACTCGTCTGATTACGTTTGGGTTCAACAACTTCCGATCCCGGCTTCTTGCCAAGTTTCCTGACCTTGATGTCTCCTCAATTGTGCCACCTGGATCTGAACCTTCAGAGGTTGCTATCCAAAATGAAGTGGCTGATATCGTACCTGCCGATCCCACTGAAGTGGTCGTACCGACTGAGACGGTTGATGCTGCCCCTGCCGATCCTTCTCCAGTCGTTGATCCTGTCCTGCTGATCAGGCTTAGGATGTATATTTTGTTATTTTTGGACTTCCAATGTACTTGAAATATACATTTGTTAATGGAACAGTCTTTTGCTTGATGCTCTTGTCTCCTTAGTTACATTGCTCTATAGTGTTTGTGCATGACTCGAGTTATAATGCTCTGTAGTGTCTTAACTTGTAGTTGATTGTGGTCATTGTTGCATATAGCGTTGCTCTGGAGCTTAGTATATACCAGACCAGATTTTCTACTGTAGGTGGTTGCATTCCGAGCTGCTTTACCTACCGTAGGTCCGTAATTAAAGACTTCTTTTGAAACATTTCAAAGCTAGCTGTTCTGAATCTGGAGATCTATAATAATAAGTGGGTATTCCGTGACTGTAGTTCGGTTGATCAGAACTTCTGCCTCCAACTCTGTTAAAACAAGGGTCAAGGTACATCAAAGTTGATGGACCTTCGTTGTATACGTGGCCCATCAAGCGTTAATGTCCTTGGAGAAACTGTCACGTCTACATATATGTGGATAAGACTGAAAAGTCTATATATTGCGTGTATGGCTCTGCCTTTTGCTTCTCCCGAGAGGGCGGTTTAATGCCTTATTTATTGCACCACCGTCGTTTGGGATTTTGAAGCTAACTTTTCGCCTAACCGTTGCGACGGTTTGACTGGGTGGCTCTTGGGCCTCGAAGGTCTATATAAGTGAAAGAGGAGCGTACGGTTGCGCCCCATCTTCTTACTTTACTCTCAGACTGTTTCAGTTGTTGGAGAGGTTTTTAGATGTTTTTTTTTTTTTTTTTCAAAAAATTCCATCTATTCGGAGATGATCGACGATCTTCAATCTGAGTTGGGAATGATTAAACCATGGCCTGAGAGTTATCTTCTTTTTGATTTAGTCTCCAAGAAAGGATTAGAGGAGGCTAAGACCTTCTTGTCCATCTTAGCATCTGGTCGAGATTTCTCCGATGGGAGGTGGTCCCTCCTTGATTCAACCGAGGCTTGGAGCATCGGTGATGAAGACGAAGGTGAGATGCTGTCTTCCCTCCGTATTCTGGCAGACACCCTTGCTCAAATCGGCCGGGGTGTGACAACTGCTTTGAGGGAGATGAATGTGGGCTGCCTCCTCCCCCTTGTGACTTGGCAGAGGCCCTTGCTTCAATCTGCTGGGGTGTCATGCCGATTACAAAGGTGGAGAATGAAAAGTCTCCTGAGGCCCAGAGCCCTCATCATCCGTTGGTATTGAGATCATTGATAGCGATGATGGAATGGCCTGGGCGCTCCTTGATGCAGATTGGGGTTCAGGGTTCCTTCCTTTCAAATGGAGCCGGCGGCGTCGGTAATGGAAGGTTGGATCCTGTGCCCTTATATTATCCGAGGAAGAAAGCCGTGATGCTGCAAATAGTAGTGATATAGTAGCTTTCTGTAGTAGCCTATGTAACGATGTCTTTATTTTAGCCTCTGTTTTATTTCCAGTCTTTGTTGTACTGATGTAAATCTTCTGAATCATCAATAAAATTGAGTTCCCTTTTCTCAGATCTGATGTTCTTTTCTGTTTGAATGTGCTTTTCTGAGTTAGATCACCCTTTTGTGCACTTCTGATGAATAACTCCTCTTTATGCCTCAAGAATAGATCAAAGCAACTTTGCGCAAAACTTTGAAGTTTCGAAATAGTATTCTTCAAATTTGTTCGGCACTTGTAATGTTTGTTGCTAGATAAGCAAGATAAGTTAAGTGTCAGCTTTGGGGAGTTCAGACCTGGGAGACTTGCGTGAGTCTTGGTCGAAGATGCTTAGAACTTCTGCCTTTGGATGGACTAGATCACAGAGTTTGCTAATTGAAGATGGGTCAAGCTCAGAAGGCCTGTGCATTAGGGTGGACCAGGCTCTGGAGGACTGTGCATTAGGGTGGACAAGGCTCTAGAGGCCTGTGCATTAGGAGATGGACCAAGTACTGAGACTTGTGCATTATGGACCAGGCTCTAGGAGGCCTGTGCATTATAGATGGACCAAGTACTGAGACTTGTACATTATGGACCAGGCTCTGAAGGCCTGTGCATTATAGATGGACCAAGTACTGACATTTGTACATTATGGACCAAGCTCTGGAGGCCTATGCATTATAGATGGACCGAGTGCAAAAACTCGTACATGATGGACCAAGCTCTAGAGGCCTGTGCATTATAGATGGACCGAGTGCAAAAACTCGTACATTATGGACCAGCCTCTAGAGGCCTGTGCATTTATAGATGGACCGAGTGCAAAAACTCGTACATTATGGACCAGGCTCTGAAGGCCTGTGCATTTATAGATGGACTGAGTGCAAAAACTCGTACATTATGGACCAGGCTCTGGAGGCCTGTGCATTATAGATGGACCGAGTGCAAAAACTCGTACATTATGGACCAGGCTCTGGAGGCCTGTGCATTCATAGATGGACCGAGTGCAAAAACTCGTACATTACGGACCAGGCTCTGGAGGCCTGTGCATTTATAGATGGACCGAGTGCAAAAACTCGTACATTATGGACCAGGCTCTAGAGGCCTGTGCATTTAGATGAACATTCTATGGAAGTAAAAGAAACATTTCTATTGATAATACTTCCATAAGTGTTCCACGTTCCATGGCCTAGGAACAGGCTTCCCGGTCATGTCTTCTAGCCAGTAGGTGGTAGGCCGAACAACCTTTGTTACTTTGTAGGGGCCTTCCCAGTTTGGTGACAACTTTCCCATAGTGGGATCCTTGGTGTTTTGAAAGACTCTTCTTAAGACATAGTCTCCGACTTGAAAGCTGACTGTCTTGAGTTCTACCTTGGATTTGTTGACCATTCTCTGTTGATAGGCTTCCATCTTGATGCTGGCTTGATCCCTTCTCTCTTCGAGCAAATCCAAGTTTTCCATCAGCTGCTGATCATTGGATTCTTGCTCAAAGGCTTCTGTTCTCAGGGTTGGCATACCGATCTCAACCGGTATTACTGCTTCTGTCCCATAGGCTAGTGAGAAGGGAGTTTCAGAGGTGGGGGTTCTTCTGGTTGTTCTGTAGGCCCAAAGGACTCCAGGGAGTTCTTCTGCCCACTTTCTTTTGGCCTGTTCCAACCTTTTCTTTAACCCGTCAAGGATTGTTCGGTTGGTGACCTCTGCTTGCCCATTTGCTTGTGGATGGCCTGGAGAAGCGAAGTGCTGCCTAATGTTGAAATTTTCACAGAATGTCTTGAAGCCTTTACCAGTAAATTGTGTCCCATTGTCGGAGATAATCACACGTGGTATGCCGAACCTGCACACAATGTTCTTCCAGGTGAAGCTCTCAACTTCCTTTTCTGTGATATATGTTAAAGGCTCAGCTTCGGCCCATTTAGAGAAGTAATCAATGGCCACCAATAGATATTTCCTGTTCGGAGGTGCCTTTGGTAATGGACCCACGATGTCCATCCCCCATTGAGCAAAGGGCCAAGGACTAGGAATCGGGATGAGCTCGTGATGAGGCTGATGTTGATATGGGACAAATCTTTGGCATTTGTCGCACTTCTGAACATACTCCTTAGCCTGTTTTAGCATGCTAGGCCAGTAATAGCCCTGAGACAGAGCTCGGTGAGCTATAGTTCTGCCCCCATTATGATTTTCGCAAATTCCCTCGTGTATTTTAGCCAAGACATATTGTGACTCTTTTGGAGCTAAGCATTTTAACAGAGGTTGAGAATACGACCTTCTGTAAAGCTTGTTGTTCAGGATCAGGTACCGAGCCGCTCTGATTCGGATTCTCCTGGCTTTATTTTTGTTTTCTGGAAGGAGCCCGGATCTTAGGTACTAGAGGATTAGAGTCATCCAGTTCTGGGGCTGTTCATTAATTTGAGCAATTTGGGCTTCCTCTATGCTGGATCCTGGCTGAAAGGAGATCTTTATTGTGGAGTTTGCTTCAGACTTGAGGCGGGAGGCCATGTTAGCAAGAGCATCTGCTCTGCAATTCTGGCTTCTCTCAATTTTCTGTATAGTAAATGTCTGGAAGGAATGCCTCAAGTGGTTCACCAGTTCGGAGTACCGGAGCATCCTATCATCTTTAATGGCAAATTCTCCCAAGACTTGGCTCACCACCAATTGGGAGTCAAAGAAGACATCGAGGTTCTGAGCCTCGCATTCCAAGGCAAGCTTCATGCCTAAGATTAGGGCTTCATATTCTACTTCATTGTTAGAAGCTTTGAATCCCAGGCTGACTACTTTTTTTGACGTGAGCCCATCAGGGGACTATAGTACTAGGCCTACTCCTGAACCTTGATCGGTTAACGATCCATCAATGTACAGCAACCAGGTTCCCGAGGTTTTGGTGAGTTGTGCCTTGTTTTGAAGTGCCGGGGTGAACTCGGCAACAAAATCAGCTAAGGCCTGCCCTTTGATGGAGTTTCGGGGTACATATGATATGTCGAATTCCCCCAGCTCCACAGACCACTTCACCAATCTTCTCGATACCTCAGGTTTCCTCAGTCTTGACTTTAGAGGATAGGCAGTTGGGATCTCGATTGGATGGGCTTGAAAATAAGGTCGAAGCTTCCGAGCTGATATGACCAGGGCATAGGCCAGTTTTTCTACTTCCGGATATCTCTTCTCTGTGTCAAGTAGTGCCCTACTGACGTAGAATATAGGCCTCTGCACTCTCCTGTCCTGTCTGATTAATGCGGAGCTGACCGCGTTTTCAGAAACTACAAGGTACAAAAATAGCTTTTCTCCTTGTACTGGTTTTGACAGGAGCTCTGGAGAGGCTAGATACTCCTTTAGTTCTTGAAAGGATTTCTCGCATTCTTCTGTCCACTGCGAAGCTTTGCTGCCTTTCAGAGCTTTGAAAAAAGGTAGGCAGCGATCAGTGGATTTGGATATAAATCTGCTAAGTGCCGCAATTCTGCCATTCAGTGCCTGAATTTCCTTTCTGGTTCTTGGTGACTTCAGTCCAATCAGAGCTTGGATCTGAGTAGGGTCTGCTTCGATACCCCTCTAAGAGACAATGTATCCTAAGAATTTTCCCTTCGTAACCCCGAAGGTACATTTCGAGGGGTTGAGCTTCATCCTGTGCTGTCTGAGGATATCGAAGGTCTGGGCTAAGTGCTGGAGGTGGCTGCCTTTCTGCAGACTCTTTACCAGCATGTCGTCGATGTATACCTCCATGGTGCTGCCGAGCAGTGGGCTGAACATCTTGTTCACCAACCGCTGATAAGTGGCTCCAGCGTTCTTCAAACCGAAAGGCATTACTCTATAGCAGTAGAGCCCTCGTTCGGTTATGAAGGTTGTCTTCTCTTGGTCTAGAGGGTACATCTGGATCTGGTTGTACCCAGAGTAGGCATCCATGAAGCTCATAAGCTCATGCCCCGCAGTGGCGTCAACCAGTTGGTCTATTCTTGGCAATGGAAAGCTGTCCTTGGGGCACGCCTTGTTGAGGTCTGTATAATCAACGCAGACTCTCCACTTGCCATTTTTCTTCTTGACAAGCACGGTGTTGGCTAGCCACTCGGGATAGAACACTTCTCGTATCATCCTGGCTTCCAGTAGCCTTTGGACTTCTTCATTTATAATCCGATGCCGTTCAGGAGCAATCGGCCTTCTCTTCTGTCTGACTGGCGGGTGATCCGGATCCACCATCAGCTTGTGAGTTATAAGATTGAGGATCTATTCCCTCCATGTCTTTGGTCTCCCAGGCAAAGATAGAGAGGTTGTCTTTCAAGAACCTGACTATCTTTTCCTGCTCGGTGTGTGTTAGGTCTGGGCCGATGTATAAATAACGCCCCTCTGATTCTGAACTGACCAACACTTTGATGGGCTCGCCAATGGGTTTGGCTCGGCTGTCTCGCCCCCTTGGGCTCAGGGTTCTTCAATGCTGGATGGGCAATCCTCTACCTCGGGAGAGTGAGTGAGAGCCGGATCTGCACAGTCCCGAGTGTACTGTAATTGCTATTTAGGAGCCTTCTCCTTGAGAGCAATAGCGTGGCACTCCCGAGAGGTTGGCTGACACCCTTTGACAGAGTGAACGCTCTGGTTGTGGACGTACTTCAGACACTGATGGAGGGTTGAAGTGACTGCCCCTATCTGGTGCAACCAGGGTCTCCCGATTATGACGTTGTAGGGAGATCTCATGTTTAGCACCATGTACTCCGAGATGGTGGTCTTCTGCCCTTCACCCTCTCCTACAGTGGTAGGAAGGTCGACTCTCCCCAACGGGGTGCTGAGATTGCCATCAAAGGCCGCCATCACGGCAGTAGTGGGCTTGACGCTGTCATGGTCCATCCCCATCTGTTTAAGTGGCTCATAGAACAGTATGTTGACGGAGCTGCCAGTATCGACCAGGACTCTCCTGATCTCGCAGTTGGCGATTTTGAGTGTGATAACAAGGGCATCACTGTGAGGGCAGTGTACCCCTGCTAGATCTTGTTCAGTGAATTGGATCTCCGGTGCTGGCTTGAACCTCTTTTCTACGTTGGAGATCTGTAATACGTTCGGGGCAGCTCTGGCCTCCCGAGCATATCTCTTTCTTGCCCTGTTGGACATTCCTGTGGTAGGGCAGTCAGCATGGAGGACGTAGATGACGTGGTTGTTCTGCCTCTAAGGCTCGTTTCGTCCCTCCCTCTGCTCCTGCCTCTGTTCGGGCCTTTGGTCTGGCCGTTGTTGAGGCTTATCTTCTTGGGGGTTCTGTCTTCCGTCTTGCTTGACGAACTCCCGAAGACGCCCCTTCTTTATGCGCTGCTCTATCTCATATCGGAGGGTCCTGCACGTGTTAGTTGTATGTCCATGATCTTTATAGAAATTACAATACTTACTTTGGTCCCGAAAACTGGGATCTCCTTTGATTGGCTCCGGCCACCTCAGGTTCTCCCGATCTCAGATCTGCCGGAGTACCTGGTTTGGTGTGGTGTTTAAGGGAGTGAAGTTAGTGAACTCCCTTGGTCCGGAATTGTACACAGCTCTGGGAGCTGTTCTCTTCTCTGGGCTCCTGGCCCTCTTTTTGTTGGAGTCTCTTCTGTGATCTTCCTTCTTGTGGTCCTCCCTCTTCGGATTGTCCCTCTGGGTCTGATCTTTGCCCTTCTGGGATGTGCGGTTGGCTTCTTCCAGGTTGATGTACTTTCTGGCCCGATCCATTAATGCCGCCATATCGGCTGGAGGGCTCTTTGTCAAGGAGTCTCTGAATCCACCTTGGGCAAGTCCAGCAGTTAGGGCTGCTACAAGGAATTTCGAGCTGCAGTCAGTGATCTCCGTGAGTTCGGTATTGAAGCGCGCGATGTAGGCTCTAAGGGATTCCTCCCTAGTCTGCTTGACATTTAACAGGAACTCTAGGCCCCTTCTGAGCCTCTTGCTGGTCATAAACCTGTCCAAGAACTGTCTACCTAGCTCATAGAAGCTGGTAATTGAGTTCGGAGGGAGGTTGTGGAACCACTTCAGAGCAGTTCCCTTCAAGCTGATGATGAAAGTTCGGCACATGAAAGCATCAGAGGCCCCATGAAGGGCCATCGTATGCTGGTAGTGCGAGAGATGATCTCCTAGATCTCCAGATCCATCATATAGGGTGAACTTGGGCACCATGAACTTTCTGGGCCTCTCTTCTGACATGATGGCGTGAGTGAACGGAGTGGCTAGTCTTCCGAGCAGCCTGGCCAATTCGTCTTGTTTTGGAGGGTTCTGAGGTCCTCTCAAGGCGATTGTTCGGTCCATAGACTCGGCAATTTCCTCTACCCTCCATGAGTCTCTGAGTCTGACATCTTGCGAACCCTGCCTGACAGCCTCGGCTTCAGGGTAGTAGGGTTGAGTACGCCCTTCGGACGGAGGAGGATTCCAAACCGGAGGGATTGGTGCTGCATAGGGATGAGGCTCCTGCGATGCCGGATGTGCTCCCGAGGCCCTTGAAGTTGGGGCCCAAGTAGTACTCCGATAATGGACATCAGGAACGAAGGCTAATGTTCCCCAGCCTGGAGCTGCTGACGGTTGGGGATCTCTGCCAACGCGGGCAACGCCCGGGGGGTGCCCAGGCTGGTTAGTTGGAGCCTGCTCATGGAGTTCTTCATTCTCCGTGGCAACAGGAGGTTGCGTTCCCGCAGCGAAGTTGACCGGCGGGTTAGGAGAACCCGCTGCTTGGTTTTGTGTGAGTGTTGCCAGCGTTCTAGTGATGGCAAACAACTGTTCTTGCACCAGTTCATTGTGTCGTTTGATCGATTCGATCTCTTGTCGCATGGGGTTAACCGCTGGTCCCTTTGTACGAGGAACAGGCGGCTGACGTTGAGAGTTTTGCGAATTCTGAATATTCTGTTGCGGTCGGAGATTTGGTGCCATGGTTTTTCGGTGAGGAAAGAGATGAGTTTATGAATAGAGCACTTGGAGATTAGTCGTTCCCACAGACGGCGCCAAACTGATGCTGCACTTTTTGACTCGCAATAAGTGTGGGCTCCGTGACCTGTAGAACACTCAGAAAGACGATCAGAGGTCCACCGGATTGGCTCCGGCGGTAGCCGCTCCGATGCTTAAGTAAGTAAAAGGAATTGAAAGACTATATTGAAAGCCAAAGAATGAGCATGAAAATAAAGCGTACCTTTATGGTTTAATTTATAGACCGTGGCCTTCCTAAGTTGATTAGGATTCGGAGCCATGATTGTAGGGATTTGATCATCGGAGATTGCAGTTACCTTGTTGAGTATCGCATAGAGATAACCATAGATGGTAGTTTCCTTGTTGAAGGCTGTTTCCTTGTTAAAGACTGCTTCCTTATTCCCTGCTCGGCATCCGCTAAGGCGGTGACGAGGTCTGGAATGTTGGTCTGGACCCTATGATCAGTTCTAAGACCCTTGTCCAGGATATATGTGCTCTGAAGGCATATGTTCGGTTACTTCCGACCCTTTGTGATGATCTGGATGCTTGAGTTTTTAGTCATTGGCTGAGTGAGAACCGCGTTGGCCGAGCATGAGTTGGATTATGGTCATACGTGTCACGTGCTGATTGGCCTGCTCTTTTATGGTATATCATATATATATATATATATATATATATACCTACCTGCCACACTGCCCCTATCAGCCTCTTTTATTTGACTTCAGCTTTCTATTTTTTTTTTTTTTTCCTTTTGTTTTCTTATCTTCCTGCTTTGCTTGTTATTTGTAGGTATGTATAATATATTATATATATAAGACACACTACCCCATCCGTACAACACACTAATTCACATCAGCCCACTTATTTCACTTTTCACTTCTTTCTTTTTCTTTTGTTCTTTCTTTGCTTTTCCTGTTTCACTTGTCTACTTTAAATATTATATATATTATATTACAATATATATTACAACCACACACCACACATACTTCACACGCTGCACCCTTTTCATTCCTTTTTCTATTCTTCTTCTGTTTCTTTTCTTTTTACTTTCACTTTAGTTCACTTGGTATATATATATATATATATATATATATATATATATATTATAATAAATATTTTACATAATACCACAAACCACACATCACACATGGCCACATATCAACTCCATTTTTTTTTCCAGTATCACTATCACATTATCATTATTGTTATGATTATTGTTATTATTATTATTATTTTTAATTTAATTTAATTATTTTTTTATTTTTATTTTTATTTTTTTTCATGTCTCTACAATTGGGGTTGCATTGATCATTTAGAATCAGTTTTGACTCTAGCGCTTGTTCCAAAATAGTAGAGCTAGCATTCTTCTGCATTCGTTGCTCATGTACCTGAAGAGAACCCATCAATTCCTCGATCGTCAACGTCTCCAAGTCCTTAGACTTTCGATAGCTACGACCACATGCTCGAATTTAGGTGAGAGTGATCGAAGTACCTTTCAATAACACGGATGTCATCGATCTTCTCAGCGTTTCTCTTCAAGCCATTCATTATCACGAGCAGCCATGAGAAATAATCAGACACCATTTCGCCTTCTTTCATGTGAAGGGCCTTAAACTCGCCTCGTAAATTTTGGAGGTGGATCCGTTTCACTCGATCGACTCCTTGGAAGATGGTAGCAAGGATCTCCGATGCTTGCTTGCTGTTTGTTGCTTTGGCAACCTTCTCGAAGGTAGACTCGTCCAACCCTTGATAAAGTAAGAACAAAGCCTTTTTGTCCTTCTTTCTTTGCTCCTTAAGGGCCTTCTTCTCATCAGCAGTGTATGCAACTTCTTTTTGCAGAGTGGGTTCCATATACCCATCAGTAACAAGCTCCCATAAATCTTGAGACCCAAACAAAGCTTTTATTTCAATCGACCAGTTCTCATAGTTATCTTTTGACAACCTCGGCATTTGCTATTGGAATAGTGTGTTGGCCATTTCTTGAGAAAAAAAGGAAAGATTTGGACTTGGGTGGGACAGCCAGGCTCTGATACCACAGTGTAAGGTGACAAAGTTTTCAAACTAAGCACCTGTTCTTCTCTCTACACTCTGCTCAAGAAAATGAGAACTCAACAACTCTATATATATTTTTAAACTACAAAGAAATAGGCCCTATTTATAGACTATGAAAACAAAATACAAGACTCTCTACTTTAAGACCTTTAACTGAGGAAATAAAACCCCAAAATTACTCTACGTTTCAGAACCCAAGGGTCCTTATTTATTCCATCAGCTTAGAAGCTCAATAGCCTCGCATTTATTCCAACAGAGTTGACGGATTTGCTTTGACCACTTCCAACAAATGGCTGTTTTGTACAGTTACTACAGAAAAACCATTGATGAAATCCATGTTATACAACTATTAATAAAGTCAAGCTTTACAGTCAATTGGTGACATTGTGACCTCAACCCAATATACACTATTGTTTTGTCTGCCTGTCTGGTCCTTTGTTGCCGGCTATACTATTATTTTGTTTTATTCGTTTATGGTTTAATGGGTTCTCAAAAATTTCTCTATTTCCTGATCTTTCATAAGTTGAAACTTGGTGTTGGAATTTCCATCTGACATTATTTGCCTGTAGTTTTTTTTTTTAAAAAAAAAAAAAAAAAACCCTCAATGATTTTCTTTGTGCTCTGTTCTGAAATTTATAAATCTAAAGGTCATTTAGTCATTATTTTAATTAATTGTGGAATTCACCTGGGTTTAACCACTCAGATGCTACCATGTTAACATTTAATTTGTTTAAGAATCTTTGCTATACAATTTGTTTATTTAGTCATGCATCTTCAGTTGAATTAATATTTTTTTTTTCCATTTCTTCTTGTTCTGGATTGTCTGCATCTTATGCTTACACAAGCATCATTTCTATAATTGTGTTTAATTAGTCATGTATCTTGATGATTTTTTTTCTTATTTTTTCTTGTGGATTGTCTGAGTTTAATGCTTTTTAACACAAGTTGTTTTACATCTAATTTTACCAAAGGTGTTTTACATCTTATGTTTTTTAACACAAGGTGTTTTACAACTTGTATAATCGGATGTAGGATAAAACTATGCTTAACATCTAATTTTACCAAAGGTGTTTTACACGTTAATGTGATAGTATTGTATTAATTTTACATCTCATTATGTTAATATTTAAAACTACTTTTATGAAAACATTAACATAAATGTCTGATTACTTGTGACTATGTCATAAAGATTTAATGCTTTTGTATTAGTAAAAAATATAAATTAATTTTTTTGGGAAGTCAAGTCTTATTTTTTTAAAATTTTTTAAAGTTGGGGATGCATGTTAAAATAACATTTTTGTGTTATATGGCCAAATTCTAAAATCCCCAATACTTACACCAAAATAAAGAACTAAATACATATTTAGAGATTTAATTTGATACTTAATCTTCCCTTAACATAATACAAAATTACTTGTTGAACAAATATATAAAAAAAATGTAATTAAAATCGAAACTTCTAAAATAAAAAATAAAAAATAAAAAGAAGCAACTTTGGTTCAAATTATTTAAATTTATTATAAGTAGTTGTAACATGTGTTGTAAGAACATTGCCACTTTATTCTTTTGTTCTATGTTTGAAATAGAATTATAATTTTGGTGGAATACTTGTTGCTTGAAACAGAATTATAATAATAATTAATCCACAGGCCTCTTTCATAATATACTCGCTTTTCTTACGCCCGCTTAATTTTTTAGTTTATCCAAAATGCAGATTATTAATAACACATATTCTATAATAAATTTTAATACAATTTTAGGTAAGTGAAGAATCCTTAGTTTTTTTTTTTTTTTTGAAAAAAAAGAAAAAGAAATAAAGAGGCATTGAAGTAGCAATCTCCTAATCTCTGTTCTCTTGTAAAATTAAGAGAGAGTTGAATAATGTGAGGAAATAAAAGATATTTATTAGTCGGGAATTAAAAATGGTTTATTTTTATGAGTAATAAAAGTATAAAGGGTATTGTTCCTGATATACCACTGTGTGACACACCAACCACTGTATGACACGTGTAACTGCAAGATCGGGTTCACGACCAATAATACAGCTCATGCTCGGTCATATAACTTGTGCTCGGTCGCTCAGCTCAGGCTCGGCCATATAACTTGTGCTCGGTCGCTTGGATCATATTCGGCCTAATAATCTGTGCTCAGTCATTCAGTACACGCTCGGTCATATATCTCATCCTCGGTCAGTCAAGGGCATAACCTACATGGGCCGAGCTCATAGTATCAAAGCAGGACTGCTCTCCCATAAAGACTAACTTGTATAGATGCAAGCCTGCAGTACAACACATCGATGATCAAACCTAATCACCGCCTCAGTGAGCTCCAAGCAGGAAATAAGGAAGCTATCTCCAACAAGGAAACTGCCACACTGAGTTACTATATTCAACAAGGTAACTGATATCTCCGGAGATTCAATCCCTATATTCATGGCTCCAAATCCTAATCAACTTAGGAGTACATTACCTATAAATTCAACCCTAAAGGTACGCTTTATTTTCATGTTCATTATTTTGGCTTTTATTATAAGTCTTTCAATTTAGTTTATTGACTTAAGCATCGGAGCGGCTACCGCCGGAGCCAACCCGGTGGTCCTCTGATCTTCCGTTTCGAAGTGTTTCGCAGGGAGCCGAGCTTGGATCTCACGTGGGCCAAAAAGTGCAGCATCAGTTCCCTTGTAATAAAAGTATAAAAGGTATTTTTGTCACAATAATAAAAGTATAAATTAAAAAATATCCGTGTTTTTATATATAATATAGATATAGATATGCTTGCTTCATGGATTGGTAATATGATATTTAAATTTTCTAATTTAAAAGAGCTAATAGAGGGGCGAATTTAGGAGTTATGTAACTATGTTTAAGAGATTAAAAATAAATACATTATAATTTTGAGTTGGAACTCTATGAAAAAGAAAATTGGGAGAGTCAACCCCTAATTTTTTTAAAAGAATTAAAAAAAATAATAAGGTAAAAAATAGAAATTTCATATCTTTAGGTAGCAATGGCCTAGGCTAACCTCTTAGTACACTTGTCAATATATTTAATGATCCAGATCGGATTCGATAACCCGAATATGGTGTAGAGGATTGTGATCCGTAACTCGATCTAATTTAAATCTAACAGTTTTATTAGTTAAAATAATTGAATGTAAGTTAAGTCAATTCGTTAAGTCTTCAGTGATCGAGTAGAATTTTGAGCCTCTTCTCAAGAAGATGTGATGGTTTCCAATATCGTCAAAGTGAGAGTGCGTAATATTATATTAATTTTTTAGTCATGAGTTGAGCTCGATGATGGTTGATATGATTAATTTTTTTTTGTAAAAATATGAACTTGTTTGTAAGGAATATTTGTAAATAGATACTGTTTCTTTTTTTAAAAAAAAAAGACTTCAACTAATTCGATTTGTTAAAGAACCAATCCAATAATAAACAGCATCCCCTTTCAAGATACAAAATTATGTAGAATTATACTAAAATATTATACCCAAATACAGAATGCATGTATTTCCTCTTCAATAATATATATTGTCCGAATTGACAAGGCCTACACAAATACATAAACAAAACACTAATCAATTTAAAATTAATTACATGAGGTGCCATTGTATTTGACAGATTTAACACTTGATAATTTATTTGAATTAAAAATCACACAAAAAAGAAAAAGAAAAAAAAAAGACCAACGAAAAAAGAACAAACAATTGATTCATTTGGGAATATGAAACCTTCTTGTTGCAACAACTCAGGGTTTCTTGGAGCTGTCCACATATGACCTGACAGTTAAAATGATGAGAGTGCAATGGGATCAACAAGAGTTGCAAAATATTATTATTAGTGCATAAAATTTAAAACAAAAGAAAACTTACATGACGTGATTGGCAGTGAGTAAAACTTGAGCACTCTCGCTAACTCGGTTCATCCCTAACACAATCAAGAAGCGTAAAGAAATTTAGAACTCAAAATAACATTAAATGGATAATGCAAAATCATTATAATTATTTAGCACCTCTGTGAATGGAGTAATGCAGTTCATGTGACCGATGTCCATCCTCGCTCTTATAATAGCAAAAGTACTGATGGAATATGCTTGACGACTTGATAATCTTGACCATTCGTTTTGCTTCATTCGAGCATTCAATTCATGTGGCATATCAAATAGGTGGAGATTCCTGAGGTTTTTCAGGTTTTGAATGTCAGAGGGCACATTCTTCAGTTGCCGGCATGACGCAATGACTAGCAATTCTAGAAGAGGCAATGCTCCATTGTCGATTATCACCGAATTTAATGCATTCAAGCTATCCAAGGTCGAAGAATCTTAAGTTTCTGAAATCCTCCTTCCTCAAAATGCAAGGAGCTCGCCATCATATGCTCCATAGAGACCTAGCTCCAATAAACTAGGTAGAGCTTGAAGGAATTTTAGGGGATCCTCTATCAACCCTGAGGAAAGCAAACGAATTCTGGTCAAATTTTCAAGTTTAGAAATCCAGTTGGGGAACCTTGCCTAAATGCCCTCTCAAGCTGAGACGTTGAAGGGATCGAGGCAGAGACGAAATAAATTGTAAATCAAGAATGTCATCTCCATTTCCTGAACTTATATCCAAAGATTCGAGTTGGCTCATATTTTCAATTGCTGCGCACAGAGCCCTCCCATCCTCACTTTTCAGTTTCTTAATGCCTAATTTCCTCAATTGCCTTAGCTCTCGTAGCTCTTTCATTAGGTTATGTCTGTGATTTGCTTCCACAAAGTATAGCTTCTGTAAGGCCTTTAAACAGCCAAACCCTTCATGTATTTTCACTCCTTGTTGACGATCCCGTGGCAAATAAATTTTCTCATCAATATGGTATGCTAGAAGATGGCGCAACTTATGGAGCCTGTTAATCTCAATAGGTAGTTCGGACACAAGGGACCTTTTCAAATCCAATGTCAGTAGGTTGCATAGTCGACCAATGGACCTTGGAAGAGTCTTCACTTTCGTATTCCTCACACTTAGATACCTTAAATGAAATAGATTCCCCACTTCTTCAGGGACACAATCCAATGGAGCATCTTCAAAATCTAGTACCTTCATAAGCTTGAAATTTGTAAATAATGTTCCTATAAAAGGCTCTGGCAATTTATCCGCTTCAAAAATAAAGACAGAACGGATCCTAGACTCAATAATGTTTTTGAGAACAATATGTTCTCTATTGTGAATTGATAAGCGCCTAGTTTGTTCATCAAATTGAGAGTCCTCTTTTGCCAAAAGCTGACAGAAACTCAACCCCTCAGATTTTGAGATGATGATCTCACGCAACAAATCATGGACTTTACAGCTTCTAGCTTTTCCATCAAAATCAACCAATGACACTTGAACCAAGCTTCTGTGGATGAGCTCTGTCAAATACTCTTCTCCAACCTCTTCCAATGTTTTGCCTTTGTTTTCTTTTACAAAACCCTCAGCTATCCATAACCGAATTAGTCTTACACAACTAAAAGAGTAGTCCTCTGGAAATATGCATAAATACAAGAAACAGGGTTTGAGGATGTAAGGCAGATCGAAATAACTCAAGGATAGAATTTTTGTAATGTTTGTAAGACGGGAGTTGTTTTCTAACTCAGAACTAAGGCTATTATGAAACTTTTTCCACTGGGACTCGTCTTTGGTTGACAGAAGACTACCAATCGTCACAAGTGCTAATGGTAATCCACCACATCTATTGATAATACCCCAAGACAATTCCTCCAAAGTCGAGGGGCAATGCCCTCCGTAGTCAGATTGGAAAGCCTTTTTACAAAAGAGTTCCCAGGCCTTTTTTGGGGCCAGGGTCGGGAGTTTGTAAACTCGATCAAATGGCGATTCTTTAGAACAAGAAGCCACAACTTCATCACGCGTAGTGATAATTACCCGACTGCCTTTGCCATTATCAGGCAAAGCTGGTTTTATACTTCCCCAAAAATCTGGGTTCCATACATCATCGAAAAGAACCACGTACCTTTTTTCGTGTAGATATTCTCTTAGCTTGCTGATCAGTGACTCCTTCTCCATTGAGTCAATTTCTTGTGGAGCAGACCCTTTTCCGTCCTCGTAGAACTTCTTGATCATAGTTCTCAGGATCTCCTTTACTGTGTATGATTTAGAGACACAGATGCAAGCATGACAAGCAAAGCTTTGAGTCACAATCTTGTCGTCGAAAACTTTTTTGGCAAGAGTAGTCTTGCCAAGTCCACCCATGCCAACCAGTGAAATCACCGTCCGTTTTGATGCCGCCCTTACAAGCCAGCTTCGCAGTTCAGCTCTTTGAGATTCAATACCCACAACTTCAGCTTCCTCTATAAAAAGAGCAGCGACTTGAGAATCATTTGTATCATTCTTCTCAGCACTTCTGCCCGACGCTTCTGATAAGGCCGAACTGAAACCGTATTCAACACCTAGTCCCTTCAACTCACGAATAGTTGTCCTGATATCTTGAATCTCAGAGGCAATCTTATGTCGTGGTTTAATTTTTATGATCAAGTGACCAACTTTGTGGAGGAAATTGATGAATCCATGACGCCCAGGACGTTGTGCCACACGAAGTATGTATTCATCGATGACATCCTCCATTTGATGAGAAACCCGTCTTAGTTCTTTCACCCAAGCTTTCACTCCATCATTGATCTCTCTTTTTTCAGCCTTTTCATCTGCATCCCCTAGCCACGGCTGAATGAACTGCAGTTCAATTCTGACGCTTTCAACTTCTTTGTGTACACCCTTCAACAATTTCAACTCTTGTTCAAGCAATGGAACCAACTTGTCAACAGCCAAGTTCACTGCAATCTCCGCCATTTCTCCTCTCTTCTATCTAATTGTTTCAAACACACTGTTATGTTATGTTTAACCTTACTTAAGGGCCGGCTAAAAGGTAAAGTCACTAAAGTCTTGATTTTAGGCCCTAATGTTTTAGGTCTCATAATTTTTTTTTGTATTTAAAAAAATATATTTATTATAATAAAATAAATAAATCTTTTCGTTTTCTTGATTTCTTTCTTTTATTATACAACTATCACCTAATAACTACTTTTTGATAATATTTATTATCTTTCCATTTATCTCATTTTACTTTTTTCAATAATTAATGTTTTTATTTTTTTATTTATAAAATTCTTTCTTTAAGTCTAAAAAGAATTTTGCAACCTAATAACCTGTTATATTTTCTAAAAAATACTCTGCAACCTGACATTTTGATAATCACTTCTGAGCTTTTCTCTTTTCTTCTTTTCTTTTCCTCCTTTTTCTATTCAGCACCCAACCACTTTTCTTTTTTTTTTTTCTCTTTTCTTTTCCTCCTTTGCGCACCAACCACCTTCTCTTCCCTTGTATGCTTCACTTCAGCCGTCCTTTCTTCTTTATTTTATTTCCTTTAAGTTTAGCCACCTGCCTCTTCTTTTTTCTTTTTGGTTTCTTGCCCTTTATTTTATTTCCTTTAGGTTTAGCCGCCTGCTCCTCCTTTTCTCTCTTTTTTTTTTTCTTGCCCAACCGTGTCATAGCTTTATTTTATTGACTTTGAGTCTTGTATTAGATTTTAGCATTTTGCAAGTGAAGTCATTTAGAGTTGGCGAGTTGCTGTGCGTAAGCCGTGAAGTATTGGAAATTTTGATTAGCTTCTTTTATGTATGCTGAATCTGAACACTAAATTGCTCCATAATTAAGTTCTATTGTTCTAACTTTGAATTTTTTAATTTAAAATTTATATTATCTTTTAAGACATATATAATTAGATTCCTCTATTTTGTTTACTGTAATTAGTTCATTGAATCTTTGATTCTTAATTTTATATTAGTGATAAGAGCATAACATTTAATATTTTTAATTCCTCTATATTTAGTTTTATGATATATTTTCTGTTTAAGTAAGCTAATTAATTTGTTTATTGAATTAGGGAAGTATTGAAAGTAAAAGAAAAATATTGTGCAATTTACAACTTTTAGGCAGATTCGGCCTATGGGGTTTCACTTGAGATTTGGATTATGTTAGAGTTCGAGAATGAGGAAGTGGTCTTCATGAAGTTTTTAGAGAACGTCTTGAGCTTTTCAGAAAGGTCTAGTTCGTAAAAATCCGAGTTCATTTGGGCCTCCAAACATTGTTTCAAAATCAGGCCTGTTCTGAGTAATTAGAATCTTGTCCGGCCAGTCAACTTCAATGAGCCATAACTTGAGTTTTCAAAACCCAAATCAGGTGATTTAAATGCTCAAAATTATCTACTCTTCAACGGATACAACTTTTATGAAGAGCTTAAGTTAAGATTCAGTCGTTTTCAGATAGAAAAATAGCTTGCAAGTTTTAACACAATTTTAATAATTTTAGTAAATCAGCTTTGAAAAGTGGGCTGTCCAAAGGCTTGGCTTACGGCAGAGCAGAAAATAAAGCAACAAAAGTGAGCCCCGGAAAGAAAAGAAATAAAAGTTAAAGTTGACAAGGCTAAAGAAGAAAAGGACAAAAAACTAAAGAAAGAAATAAATAAAGCAAAAAAAGTGGGCTTGTGCGGCTGGGCGGAACGCAAGGAAAAAGTGGAAGAAAGGGGCCCACGCGGCTGTGTTTTGAAAGAGAAAAAGAGGGCAGCTGGTTTTGGGGTATAAAAAGAAAGTTGTGTGCGGCGCACAGGGGAGAGCGTACAGAGCAGATGTGAAGGCAACCGTGGTGCGGTAGGACATTGTGTGACGCTGCAATCAAGCGGTGGCGACGGAACAGAAACACCCAACACAAATAATTTATTAAATTTTTTTATTTCAAGTAAGTTAGGCTAGTTTTTTTAAATTTAGTTATAGGAGATTTCGAACTCTCATTATAGTTTAATGATTGAATCAATTCAGTAACGTTATTTCTCTTTTTTATGAATTCTGTTTATGATAATCTGTTTTAATTGTTTATTGATATTTGGTTTGATTGATTTAATTAAGACCTGTTAAATTGATCAGATTATTATCAATTGTTAGATTCAGGAAGTATATTACGTCATTGATATGGTTCCTAATCAATTGTGGTAAATAGTGATAGATGATTGTGGACAGGCTTTTGTTTATTGCTATGATTATCATGACCTGAGTTAAACAGTCCGAGCTTGTGTGATTGTTGCTTAGAATAATCTAATTTCCTTGATATTAATGCTACCATTATATTAAATTTAGAGAGCTTGTTCTAAATTGTCTAATGGTTAGAATCTAATGGAGAGCTTGTTTCATTAGTGAGGAATTAAGAGAAATTTCGGGTAGCAGAGCTTGTTGTTACCTAGGATTATTAGATTCATTGAAGAGTAGAATAATGTTATAATTGATTGATTGTTCGATTAACTGCGAGGGTGAGATTGAACCGAATAACTGAAGTTTTAATTCATTAATTTCTGTTATAAATTTAGTTTTCAATTGTAATTAGTTTGATCAAAATTCCAACCCCCCATTTATTGTTTTGTTATTAATTGAATTTCAGTTTATAATTGGTCAGAATAAATAGAAAATAAATTGTGAACACTCTCTGTAGGTTCGACCCTGTAACAACCTGAAAAATTTTTTTTTTAATAAAATCTTCAAGTTGTTAGTATTATTTTTTTTTATTATTATTATTATTATTATTAGTATTATTATGATGATGTATGTATATATGTGTATGTATATATACATATAGTTAAAAAATTAATTGTGTGTATATGTGTACAAAATGAGGGTATATTTAAATGTAAATATATATATATATGTATATATATATATATATATCAGGTTGTGTGAGGTGTGTGTGTGTACCCGGTTGTGTGTGTGTGTGGGTTTGAGTGTGATACACTCAAACAAGGCATGGGAGGCATGGTGTGTGTAAGAGAGTGGTTGGAGGTGTGTGAGTGTAGTCTGTATGTATATGAGTGTGTGGTGGGAGTTGAGAGAGACAGACTGGTCGTGGGATTTTAGAGAGAGAGAGAGAGAGAAGTGTAGAGAGAGAAAGTGAAAGGAAAGAGAGAAAGTGAGGTGTGTGCTCTGGTTTTTGAAAGAGAAGCAGAAAGAAGGAAGCTAAGGAGGCCAAGGGGGAGAACAGAGGCAAAGCAAGAGGAGAGGAGCACCATCACAGGGTTGGAAACCCATAACCGTGAGCTTTCTCTCTCTAGAAAATCTCTAAATTTTCCAACTTGTTTTGTAACGTTTTGCTTAGATTTAATTGTTAGAACTTATAGAGCATAAAATGTGGAGAATTTAGGGACAAGAATCAACCAAAATGGTTGAGAAATGAGGGAGAAAAATGGATGTGCAGGTCACGGCCATGGGGGAGAAATCTGATTTTTCATTGTGATTAAGAGCTTCAAAATGGTGTTAAAGGGTTCCAAAAATGTTTTAAAATAGTTTGGGATTGAAAGGGGCATCAAAAACACCAAGAAAATCAAGTTTGAAAACTTGATTTTCCTGAAATTCCGGCGACGTCGCCGGAGAAGACGACCGGAGGTCGCCGGAACCCTACCGGAAAAGCGGGGGGGGAAGATGGGCACTGTGCGGGTCGGGCCGGGTCGGTTCGGGTCGGGTCGGGCTTGGGGCTGACCCGCCCCTGCCACGTGTCGCCCACTGGTTTTAAATTAAAAACTAATTGGGGGCGTTTGGTTACAGAGATAAGAAATTAAAACTTTTAAATTAAAATAGGAACAGGGATATCCTATCCCAGTTCTGGATAAACCCTGTTTGGTTAACCTAATTTAGAATAACAAATTAAACTAGTTTTAATTTGGACCTTTTTGAAATTTGAACCTTTGAAAATTTGAACCTTTTGAATTTGAACCTTGACCTGAACTTTCAGAAATTACGAATTGACCCCCCAACTATTAGAAATCACACTTTGACCCACCTGATTAAAATATTAATAAAATATTAATTAAATTAATTAATTAATTATTTAATTTAATTAATTAAATATTCAAATAAATTCCGGAGTCCAAATGGGACAAGTCATTAGTGTATTTTGACTATCTCGGCCATTCTGAGACCAATGGTGAGGTCCGTTTTACGAGACGGGGTCCCGAAAAATAAAAGACACGTAGCAACGTGTAAAATTACCAAAATACCCCTAACTTGAAACACTGTCAGACGAATTCCGAATTAGGTAAACAAATAGTGGAATTTTATTATCTCGAACATTCCGGACTCAACCATGGAGTCCGATTTGTGAAAAGAGATCACGAAATGTAAGGACCCGTGTAAAGTGCAAAATGACTGTTTTGCCCTTTTTGACCCAGATGCCCAAATTGAATTCTACGAAAGCCTAAACTTATTTTCTTCAACGTCCCGGATTCAACAGTAGAGTTTAATTTAGCAGAGTAGAAGCTTATAAGATAAAGACGTAAAATTTGATGAATAGCGTAATTCAAGTGACGATTAAACTGAGTTTCATGTTATGAATTTTAGGGACACGGAAAGGCAAAGAGAAGGTGACCTGACCTTCAGTGTTCTTACGGTGGGTTCCCTTGACTACGAGCATACCTTTCCGGTTTGAGATCGATTACCAGGTACGATATATTGTGCTAAGTAAGAAATAGAATTGAGATTAGGAATGCTTGCTTTGCTGTGTAAATTGTTCACATGTTTGCCCGAATGTTCACATGTTTACGTGCTATGTGCTATCTTGTTTAGTTGAATAATGATTATGAGTATATCGCATGTATTAACGTGGTGTGTGAATTATCTGCTTGAAGAACTGTCGATGTTATGAATTGTACACTTGAAAGCATATTTTACGTATGACTGAAATGTATCATTGGGATTGCATTATGACATGATGAGATTAGTGCATATTGGCATGGTGTGATTCCTTGGGCATGGCGTGGGTAAGCACTTGGTGCTTTGCATTATGAGGGTGCAGATCCTGTGGTGAAAAACCCAAAATCGGCCATTAGGTACTTGCGAGCCTGACGGATTCCGGACCGTGAAGCGAGACATAAGTGGCGGTACTCATGCCAGCGGAGAATGACCGTATCATGAGACATGGGTGGCATAGAGTTGCATGGGTGTGTCATGCATATTGCTCATATACTGTATACTGTCTATATACTGTCATCATGATATAGAATGCCACGTAGAAATAACTGTACACTCGCACATGCCACGACCTTAGTTTTGTTTCTTGCATTAGCATTATATTGTACCAGCATGTTGAGCTGACCCCTTTAGTGGGGCAACATTTCAGATGATGTTCCAGCTGTGCGGGATATAGAGATGGTTTGATTGAGGATTATATTGGGCCCGATGGGCGCTTGTGATATTATGTAAGGGCATAAGCCCGAGACTGTATTTCATTTTGAATGTTGTGAACCAACGGACCAGACTTTATGTATGTATTAGAACTGTGTACGGAATGTATGAGAATGTCATTGTTATCTTTTATTTCTTTATTATTTTAATTTCCTTTGTTCCGTTACTCGCGCCTCGGGTTCGCCGGAATTCGGGGCGTGACAGACCCTTACTCGTCTAGCTATTGTGTTTATTGTATTAAGAAGTAAGATTAATTTATTTTTTGAGTGTTAACGACACGCTTCCAATTAGCTATTAAAAATATATAAAATAATTGTTATAGATATATTTTAATTTTTTGTATATCAAAAGAATTTAAATGTCAACTCGAAAATAGGAATCTGGTTATTCAAAACTTCAAAAAAAGAAAAGAATTGAAAATTTAATACAATCTCAAAAAGAAGCTCTTGATAAATTTTTTACAAATAATAAAAATAAATCAGAAAATATTAGTGAATGTTCCTTAAATGAACAAGTTAGTAATGTAGTTGAGTTAGATGATAATAAAATACTAGAACAAAAAGATGTAATTGAAAAGACTCATATTAATTCTCAAACTCATGATGAAGAGATAGAGGACCAACCGGTTAATGAATTAAATGATTCTATTCCTAAAAATATTTATGATCCAAGTCAATGTACAAATATTGATACAAATTTGAGAGATTTATTAGTAGAAAGGGGTCCAATTAGAGTTAGTGATATAAATTTTCCTAAAGATAAATTCTCAAGACATTTTTCCACTACAAATTATATTCAAAAGTTGACAAACGGTGAAAAACATGAAAGAAGATGGCTAGTTTATTCAAATGACTTGGATAGAGTATTTTGTTTTTGTTGCAAATTGTTTAATAATGTTTCCAATACAAGTACAAGTAAATTAGATAATGTTGGCACTAGAGATTGGAGAAATCTTAGTGCTAAGCTTAAGAGTCATAAGACAAGTAATGAGCATATTACTAATATGAGTTTATGTATTGATTTAGAAATGAGATTGTTGAAAAATAAAACAATTGATAAAAATATTCAAGAACAAATAAATAGAGATAAAGAACATTAGAAAAAAGTATTATCAAGAATTATTGCTGTAGTAAAAACTCTTGGTAAAAATAATTTGGCTTTTCGGGGACAAAATGAAAAGATCTATCAAGAAAGTAATGGAAATTTTTTAAGTCTAATTGAAATGATTACAAAATTTGATCCGGTAATGCAAGAACATATTTGACACATTAAACAAGATAAAATTCATAACCATTACCTTGGACATAATATACAAAATGAATTGATAAATTTGTTAGCAAATGAAATTAAAAATAAAATTGTTAAACAAATTATCAAAGCAAAATATTTTTCAATAATACTTGATTGCACTCCAGATGCAAGTCATCAAGAGCAAATGTCTTTTATATTGCGATATGTGGATGTTTCATCAAGTCCAATTACAATTAAAGAATATTTTTTAGAATTTTTAAAAGTAGATGATACAACTGGAAAATGTCTTTTTGATGCCAACGTGGATGAAATAAAAAATATTGGACTTGATATTAATAATTTAAGAGGACAAGGGTATGATAATGGATTTAATATGAAGGGCAAACACCAAGGAGTGCAAAAAAGACTTGTAGATATAAATCCTAGATTGTTTTATACACCATGTGGTTGTCATAATTTAAATTTTGTACTTTATGACATGGCTAATTCTTATACTAAAGTTATATCATTTTTTGGAGCAGTACAACGTATATACTCACTATTTTATTCTTCTACCAAACAATGAAAAATTTTACAAGATAATATACATGGTCAAACTCTTAAACCATTGTCACAAACACGTTGAGAAAGTCATATTAAAAGTGTAAAAGCAATAAGATTTCAAACCCCACAAATAAGAGATGCTTTATTGAAATTAGCAGAAGTTAGTGAAGATCCTAAAAATAAAAGTGAAGGTAATTGCTTAGCAACATATGAGCTTGAAAATTTTAAATTTTTATTAGGCATGACTATTTGGTATGATATAGTATTTGCTATTAACTCGGTTAGTAAAAATTTATAATCAAAAGATATGAGTATTGAAATTTCTATAGAACAATTAAAATGTCTGCTTTCTTTTTTTGAAAAATATAGAGTAGATGGATTTGCATCCGCTATGATTTCTTCTAAAGAAATTGCATTTGAAATGAATATAGAACCTGTATTTCATGAAAAACGTATCATTCGTAAAAAGAAACATTTTGATGAGAATGATAATAGTGAAACAACAAAATCACTTGAAGAATCATTTAGAATTGATTATTTTATATACATAATAGATCAAGTAATTTTTTCACTTCAAAGTAGATTTGAATAATTTAAAATATATGAAAATACTTTTGGTTTTCTTTTTAGTGGTAAAAAATTGAAGTCACTAGACAATGATAGTTTAAAAGAACATTGTCTTAATTTTGAATGTTCCTTAAAATATAATAATTACTCAGATATTGATGGTTTAGATTTATTTTCAGAATTGGAAGTTTTAAAAGAAGTTATACAAATAGAAAATAATACTCCACTCGACACACTCAATCATATAAAAAGATTTGATTCTTTTCCAAATGCATATATTGCTTATAGAATAATGTTAATAATTCCTGTAACCGTTGCTTCGGCGGAAAGAATTTTTTCAAAACTAAAATTAATAAAATCTTACTTAAGATCAACAATGTCTCAAGAAAGATTAAGTAGATTGGAAATACTATCAATTGAAAAAGAAATGTTAAAAGAAATTCATTATAAGAATTTAATTAGTAATTTTGCATATCAAAAAGCTAAAAAAATAAATTTTAAATAAAAAATTTATAAAATTTTAATAAATAAAAAAGCTTAATTTTACAATTTTGCTTTAGGCCTCTAAATGTGTTGAGCTGCCCCTGCCTTACTTTCCCCAACCGCTCATGGTAGGCATGCATCGATAACTACACGACTACGGTGGTGCATGTGTGGTGCAGATTAAACATGGATAAAGTCAAATTCGGCAACTCAGAGAATTCCAAGTGGAAGCCTACTTATATCTAATTTGGTTTTACAACTCTTGTTGAATGTTCTTTGTCAATTCAAGGGGCCCTCCATACCAAACTAGGCAATCAATTCAACACGTGAAATTAACCAATGATTGGATTTGATGCTTCTATCTATATATATACCAAAGGAATTGGACCAATAATGGAATAGTCTTGTTCCATATAAATGTCACAGCTAAGCAGATAGCACAGAAGTTTACCCAACAGATTCACATGGTACACAACTGTACAAACCATTACTAGAACTACTAAGATGCTTCCATGGCACCTTAGAGAACCTAATTGACATGCAAAAACAACTCTTATGTTGCTAGGTTTCATTTATATAAGAATGTTAGCATATATTGTCACATACGAAAATATTATATATATTGATGTTGCACTTTTTGATTGGCAGGGGCTCCGCTCTCTGTCGCATGTTGAACACTTAAGAAAGTGACCAGAGGGCCACCAGGTTGGCTCCGGTAGTAGCCACTCCGATGTTTAAGTAAAAAAAACTGTAATAAAAGACTAAAAGTAAAAGTAATTGAATGACACTCATAGAAATCGCGTACCTTAGGGTCCAATTTATAGGCTTCCGATTCTCCTAAGTTGATTAGGATTCAACCTCGTGAAAATAGGGATTTGATTGTCATCAGAGAATGGTAGTTACCATGTAGAACACTGCGTTCCATAGAAAGTGGAAGCTATCCAAGAATGGCAGTTTCCTTGTAGAACACTGTTTCCTTATCTTAAGCTCGGTAGGGCACTTGAGGCGGAAATCAGTTCGGGATTTACTTGCGCATGTGCTCGGTACCCTTTGAGCTGAAGGTGAGCCTGAGGGTTGCCCGGGGTTCCAAATCGAAGAGCTCTGGAGCCCATGTGGGTAAGCTTGCTTTGGATAGACGGCTTTGTCTATTCTGTGTGTACACGTGTCATGCGGGGACTGGTCTGTCACTTTATGGAATATCTGCTACTCCTCCCCCGAGCCTTAGTTTAGCACAATGCGTAAACTAGGGTTGTGGGCTTCCGAAAAGTCACTCGTCTTATCGCTTCATCTTCCCAGGCGACCGTTGATGTGGCATTTACTGTGCACCCACCGTTTGGGCTTTCGAGGCCATCATTGCCTTCAACAGCCAGAACGGTTCAACTGGTTGGGCCCCCATTTCTGCGAACCTATATAAAGAGAGGAAGGGGGTACGTGTACGCCCTTCCCTTCATCATTTTCATTGCTTCAAAGAAATACCTCACTGTTAGAATGATCAGAAAGCTTTTGAAGAGATCGTCGCCGTCCAAAACTCCCATCTCCAGTCATCCTCAGGTTCGATTTAGCTTCCTTTTTTGTTTATTTTTCTTTCTACTTGCTTCTTGTTCTTCTTTTTCTCCTTCTGTTTCTTTTTATCGACCATGTCAGTTTTTGATGCCCTGTCTGGCATTGGTTATGGCACAAAAAGCTCCTCGGAGATGACTGTGCCATCCCAAGTCCTTGTTGTTGGTAGTAGTTTTTCTGGTGGTGCCGGGAATAGGGCAGTAAAGTCCCCCTCCAGTCTTGGGGTTAGGATTGTGGATGACTTCATTAAGCCTAGGAACAGAGTAGGGGAGACCTTTGGCAGGCCTTCCCAACGAGAGGAAGGAAAAAACGCCTGATGAGTGCGTGAAAGTGCACTCTAAATACTCTATTATTAGATTAAAATGCTAAAATATGAATAGAAATGTTGGGATATAATTTATATTCTATTTAATATTTTCAATTCCTTTATATTTAGTTTTATGACATATTTTCTGTTTAAGTGAGCTGATTAATATATTTATTGAATTAGGAAAGTATCGAAGGTAAGAGAATAGATATGGGTTATATTGTGCAATTTTTAGCTTTTAGGCAGATTCGATCTATGGAGCTTCAATTGAGGTTTGGATGGCGTTAGAATTTCAGAATGAGAAAGTGGTCTTCATGAAGTCTTTAGATGACGTCTTAAGCTTTTCATAAAGGTCTAGTTTGTAAAAACCCGAGTTTGTTTGGGCCCCCAAACATTGTTTCAAAGTCAGGCTTGGAAAGCTAATCCGAATCCTAATTGGAGTTGGATTCCTATCCAAACCAGTAAAATTCAATGGGTCATAACTTGAGTTTTTGAAGCCCAAATTAGGTGATTCAAAAGTCTAAATTTATCTACACATCCAAAGCTACAACTTCCATGAAGAGCCTAAATCAAGATTCAGTTGTTATCTAATAGAAAAATGGATCACAAGTTCCAGCACAATTTTTATTTCCTGAAGTGAAGAAAATGTGACGTGAGGGCTGGATCAAAAAGGCTTTAGGCTTGCAGCAGGATTTGAAGAAAAGAAAGAAAAGTTAGGAAAAGCAAAAAGGTGGGTCTAGAAGGCAAGTGAAAGGAAGAAAAAAGAAAAAAAGAAAAAAAAAAGAAGAAAAAAGGAAAGGAAAAAAAGTCAACAAAGGTGGCTAATCAAAGAAACAAAAAAAGAAAAAGGAACCTAAGGGCGTGCGACTGGATGCGGCTGTGTGGGCCAGGAGAGAAGAAAAGAAAAAAGAGAACAAAGAAAAAAGAAGAAGGCTTGGGGCGTGGGCTGCATCGTGCGGTTGGGCTTGTGCGGCGAGGCTGGGCTTGGACTTGTAAGGCGCGAAAGAGAAGAGGCGCTGAATGGGTTTTAGGGTGAAGCAAAGAAAGAATAAAAGGGGGATTGGCTGGTGCAGTGCAGAATGGGCTTGGCTGGTGCGACAGGGCTGAATCAAATTCAAGGCGCTGGGTTTAAAAGGAAAAAAAGGGTAAGAAAAGTGGGGCGGCGCTGTTTTCCAGAAAGAAAAAGAAGAAAGTGAGGCGCTGTTCTGCAGTCCAAGCGGCAGGGAAAAAAGAGAAAAATTCTTGTGCCGCAAGCATGCGTCAATTTTATTTTTTCTTGAGATTTATGTTGTCCATCATTTGTATGGGTAACTAAACTTTCAAGTAGGGTTAGGGATGAACTTGCACATTAGATGATATTTTTGATTCATGTACTAGATTTTTATTTATTAAAATTTTTTTTTTATTATTCTCAATTTATTGTTGGTACTTTCTTCTCCGAATAATCATAGAGTTTATTCCATTTATAGATTCAGTCATGCTTTTTCTATTGAATGGATTAGTTCTTTGATTATGTTTGGATCAATCGATTATTTCTATTGATTTAATTCTTTGTTGCAATATTGTTTCCTGGGTATATTATCGTCGTTGAGTTTTCTCAATGTGGATAACAATTTGCGTGGTTTAAAAGTAATGAATGATTTTTCAAAATGTTACATTTGGTTTAATTTTAGTTTATAATTCTATATCTTCTAATTGGGATTTTTGGAATTAAATTCTCAATTGAGTTATCAGTGAATTAAGAATAATTTAAATACCAGATATGTGCAAGGGATTCCCAATGCTCTATTATTCATTAATTTGAGTACTTTTTTCGTTAATCACTTTGTTTAATTTTAATTTGCATTTAAAATCATTTTTTATTTTCTCGTTAATCATTTAATATTTTCTTCAACTTCTTTATTCTGTCTATTATTCTTTTAATCTGTCTCCCTGTGGAATTGACATCCCAAAGCTGCACTACAACTATCGCATTATTCTTTGGGCGTAATCAAATTTTTGCGCCATTGCTAGGGAGACGGTAGAAGAATCATTAGATAGTTTTTCTTTTCAGCAGTTTGTAAAGACGGTAACTTCGTTCCCTCTTTTTACTTACTGGATTATTATTTTATTTTATTTTTCTTTTCGTATTTTATTTTATTTCTTATTTCTTATTTTTTATTATTATCTTGCATGCATAATAGGTATAGGGATGCATTATGTCGATTTGCTTGTAGGCTTGTGTTAGAGTCAGATTTAGAGTCTAATTTTTCTAATTTTTCGTTTGATAATTCTTCTGACTCTGAAAATATAAGTGAACACGAGGATCAACCTATTAGGACCCTTCAGGATTACCTCTATCCTAGATGCACAGCCACACCATCATGCATCATGTTTCCACCCAATATGCGTCAACTTGATGTTAAAACAGGGGTGATACTGTTACTCCTTACATTTCATGGTTTGGAAAATGAAAATCCATATGTGCACATTAGGGAGTTTGAAGAGGTAGTTATGACTTTCCATAGACAAAATGCAACAGATGACATTGCGAGACTTAAGTTTTTTCCTTTCTCTTTGAAGGATAGAGCTAAGAGTTGGCTATACTCACTGAAACCACGGTCGATTGGATCATGGACTGAGATGACTCAGGTCATCTTTACTAAATACTTTCCCCAACATAAGACCAATGCTTTAAAAAGACATATCTCCACCTTCGCACAAAAGGACAGTGAGACTTTGTATCAGTCTTAAGAGAGATTTAAGGAATTATTGAGTATGTGCCCTCACCATGGGTATGAGAGTTAGCGTCTAGTGAGTTACTTCTATGAGGGACTTACACCTAGAGAGCGCCAATTTGTAGAGATGATGTGTAATGGTGAGTTTTTGCAGAAAGATCCTGATGAGGCCATAGAGTACCTCAATGAGCTTGCTGAAAAAGCTCACACTTGGACAGGACCTAGTGCTCTTGAGAGCACAAATAGGTCACGACTTTCAGGAAACCAAAATGGTGGTGGAATTTACCATCTTAGGGAGGAGGACAACTTGAAGGCTAAGGTGGAGATACTCACTAGGGAGTTAGAGGTGTTAAAGGCTAAGGACTTAAAGCCAACACACTTGGCTAATCATGCAGAGTCTTTTAGACCATGTTTGGTGTGTGGCAAGGTAGATCACCTCGCCCTAGAGTGTCCCACATTTGCTGAGATGAGAGGGATGTATGAGGAACAATGTAATGGCTTAGGTATGTACAAGAAGTCTTTCATACCCTTCTCTGAGACCTACAATCCGGAGTGGCACAATCACCCCAATTTTAGTTGGAAGTCTGAAAACCAGCCACTTGTACAACCCCCTAGATCATACCCTGCACCATATCATGCACCTTCATCTTCTAGGAATTCTTTAGAAGACACTTTGCATGCTTTTATTGAAGCACAGGGTAAGACTAATCAAAAGTTTAAATCTTTGATTACGCAGGTTGTGGAAGAAAACAAGGAGATAAAGAGCCAAGTGTCCAAATTGATGAGCTCTTTCAGTGTAAATGAGCGAGGTAGATTCCTTTCGCAAGCTCAGTCCACACCATATGGTCAACACATGGCGCAAGAGAATTTGAAGGATGCGAACGCAATTGTGACTCGAAGTGGTAAGTCATTACACATCCCAACAATGGACAACTCGGGGGATGTGAAAAAGGATCAAGATAGTAGTAATGTTGAGCTACCTAAGGAACTAGAGGTGACAAAGAGCCCTGTTAAGGTACCATTCCCACAAGCTTTAAAATCAAGCAAGCGAACTTTGGATCCTAACAATGAAATCCTAGAGAATCTTAGGCAGGTAAAGATCAATCTTCCTCTTTTGCATGTGATTAAACAAGTTTGTACTTATACGAAAGTTCTTAAAGATTTGTGTACAGTTAAAAGGAAGCACTATGTGAAGAAGACATCGTTCCTGACAGAGCAAGTTAGTGCCCTAATTGAGCAGAGGATCCCTCCCAAGTACAAGGATCCTAGTTGTCCAACCATTGCATGCAGCATTGGAAATCATGAGTTTGGGCAAGCTTTGCTTGATTTAGGAGCTAGTGTGAATTTAATGCCTTATTTTATTTATTTACAGATGGAGTTGGGAGAAATCAAACCAACTTATGTGGTATTGCAATTGGCTGACCGTTCAGTCAGAGAGCCACGGGGTGTGGTAAAGGATGTTCTAATTCAAATTGATAAATTTTATTATCCTGTTGATTTTATAATCCTTGACACCAGCTCTGTTGTTGACTCTACTTAAAAAATTCCTTTGATTTTAAGTAGGCCTTTCCTTGCCACTGCTAATGCTCTTATTAATTGCAGGAATGGGCTCATGAAGTTGTCTTTTGGGAACATGACTCTCGAGGTGAATATCTTCCATATTGCAAAATAGCTAGAAGAGGAGGACGAGTGCCACTAGACGTACATGATTAATTCACCCATGGATAGGGGAGTTCTTGCAACTCATGATTTTGATCCCCTTGAGCATTTTCTTGTTAATTTTGAGTTTGATTATATTACTGATCCATCTGATGTGGTTGATATTTATGCTTTTTTTGACAAAACTCAGGATTATGGAGCACAGGCATGGCAACCGAAGTTTGAGGAGTTGCCTAAAAAAAGTGAAGAGCAGATTCCTTCAAGTGTGCAAGCACCAAAAGTTGAATTGAAGCCTTTGCCCAAGGGTTTAAAGCATGCCTTCCTTGGTCCAGGTGATAATTTTTTTGTTATTATCTCATTTGAACTGTCTGAGTCTTAAGGTGAGAAATTAATTCAGACCCTAAGAAAGCATAGGTCAACCATAGGTTGGAGCATTGCTGATATAAAAGGTGTTAGTTTCCTGGTTTGTTCTCATAAAATCAATTTGGAGGAAAGAACTAGCCCTCATAGAGATCCCCAGCGTAAGCTTAATCCCACTATGAAAGAAGTGGTGAAAAATGAAGTGTTGAAACTATTAGATAGAGGAATCATATATCCTATTGCTGATAGTAAATGGGTTAGTACTACACAAGTTGTCCCTAAAAAGTCAGGCGTTACTGTGGTGAAAAATGACCTAGGAGAGTTAGTCCCTACAAAACTTGTGACTGGATGGCAGATGTGTATTGATTATAGAAAATTGAATGCTGCCACCCAGAAAGACTATTTTCCTCTCCCTTTTATTGATCAAATTCTTGAGCGTGTGGCTGGTCATCCTTTTTATTGTTTCTTGGATGGTTATTCTGGTTATTATCAAATTGAAATTGCATTAGAAGACCAGGATAAAACCACTTTCACTTGTCCTTTTGGTACTTATGCTTTTCGTAGAATGCCATTTGGATTGTGTAATGCACCTGCTACTTTTCAACGTTGCATGATAAGTATTTTTAGTGATATGGTTGAAAATTGCATGAAAGTTTTTATAGATGACGTGACTGTTTTTGGATCTTCTTTTGATACATGCCTACTAAATTTAGAGAGAGTGTTGACTCGTTGAGCGTGTGGCTGGTCATCCTTTTTATTGTTTCTTGGATGCTTATTCTAGTTATTATCAAATTGAAATTGCATTAGAAGACCAGGATAAAACCACTTTCACTTGTCCTTTTGGTACTTATGCTTTTCGTAGAATGCCATTTGGATTGTGTAATGCACCTGCTACTTTTCAACGTTGCATGATAAGTATTTTTAGTGATATGGTTGAAAATTGCATGAAAGTTTTTATAGATGACGTGACTATTTTTGGATCTTCTTTTGATGCATGCCTACTGAATTTAGAGAGAGTGTTGACGCGTTGTGAGGAGAAGGACTTGGTTTTGAATTGGGAAAAATGCCACTTTATAGTACCTTCAAGTATTGTCTTAGGGCATATTGTTTCTTCTAGGGGGATAGAGGTTGATTAATCTAAGATTGGATTAATCTCTAAATTGCCTAAACCTAGGATAGTAAAGGATATGAGATCCTTTCTTGGTTATGCAAGCTTTTATAGGAGGTTCATACAAGATTTTTTCACTATATCTAGACTACTATGTGACCTCCTAGCTAAAGATGCCCCATTTGAGTGGACACAAGCTTGTCAAGAGGCCTTTAAAACGCTAATTGGCAAGCTTACCTCAGCACCCATAATACAGCCACCTGATTGGACTTTGCCTTTTGAGGTTATGTGTGATGCCAGTGATTATACTTTAGGTGCTGTTCTTGGACAACAAAGGGAGGGGAAGCCCTTTGTCATTTACTATGCTAGTAGAACTTTAAATAGTGCTCAGATGAATTACTCTACTACTGAAAAAGAGTTGCTAGTTGTAGTATTTGCTTTGGATAAGTTTCGTGCTTATTTAATTGGTTCTCCTATTTTTATTTTCACAGATCATGCAGCTCTTAAGTACCTTCTCACAAAGAAGGATGCTAAGACGGGACTAATACGATGGATTTTACTTTTGCAGCAATTTGACATCGCCATAAAAAACAAGAAAGGAGTGAAGAACGTCGTGGCTGACCATATCTCGAGGCTCACATTTGAGGACACCTCTGACCACCTGCCAATCAGGGATGATTTTCCCGATGAGCATTTACTTTCTATTACTTCTCTACCATGGTTTGCTCATATTGTGAATTATTTGGTTGCAGGTGAGATACTAGTGGATTGGAGCGCTTAGGATAAGAGGAAGTTCATGATTGAGGTACGTAATTTCTATTGGGATGACCCTTTTCTTTTCAAATACTGCCCTGACCAAATTTTAAGGCGTTGCATCCTTGATGAAGAGATTGCTAGTGTTTTAGAATTTTGTCATTCCCAAGCTTGTGGGGGTCATTTTTCAATGAAGAAAACCATTGCAAAAATTCTACAATGTGTCTTTTATTGGCCTAGCTTGTTTAAGGATGCTAACATCTATTGTCACTCATGTGAAAAGTGTCAAAAGTTAGGAGTTATGTCCCATCGTAATATGATGCCCTTAAACCCAATTTTAGTGATTGAAATTTTTGATTGTTAGGGCATTGATTTCATGGAACCATTTCCTCCTTCCTTTGGATATCTATATATTATTGTGGCAGTAGATTATGTATCAAAATGGGTAGAGGCAGCAGCTCGCAGGAATAATGATAATAAGACAGTGATTAAATTTCTCAAAGAGAATGTGTTATCTCGGTTTGGTACACCACGTGCTATCATTAGTGACCGAAGCACACATTTTTGTAACCGTTCTTTTGAGGCTTTGATGAAAAAATATGGGGTGGTACATAAATTCTCTACTGCTTATCACCCTCAGACAAGTGGACAGGTAGAACTTGCAAACAGGGAAATTAAGCAAATTTTAGAAAAAATGATCAACCCGGATCGCAAAGATTGGTCTTTGAGACTAGTTGATGCACTTTGGGCCTACCATATAGCTTTCAATACTCCCTTAGGCATGTCACCTTATAGACTTGCTTTTGGAAAGCCTTGCCACTTACTTGTGGTGCTCGAGCATCGAGCCTATTGGGCCATCAAGCATTTCAATTTTGACATGGGAGAAGCAGGTAAGCTAAGAAAATTGCAATTGACCGAGTTAGAGGAGTTGAGAAATGATGCTTATGAGAACTCTAGAATCTATAAGGCTAAAATGAAAGCGTTTCATGATAAAAATATTTTAAGAAAAATGTTTAAGCCTAATGATCGAGTGTTCTTATATGATTCTCGACTCCATAAGCACCTAGGAAAGCTCAAGTCTAGGTGGACAGGCCCCTTTATAGTGAATACTGTTTTTGAAAATGGGGTAGTCTAAATAGAGGATCTTAAGGATGGTCGGGTTTTTAAAGTAAATGGTCAGCGCCTTAAAATTTTATTTGATACGCAAGTTCCGGAAGTGGAAGACATTCCACTTATGGACCCGGTCTATCAACCTTGATTGTGCTATGCAAGTATGTTTTCTTTCTTTCTTTATTTTGTTTGTTTTGTTTTGTTTTTGTTTTCTTTTATTTTGTTCTCTTTTTTGCTGTTTTTTTGTTTTTGTTTTTATTGGCAGGTTAATTTTATTTTGTCAGTTCAGGTTGCCATCTTTGGTGCTTAGCAAGCTGCCCATGTCACATATCAGGTGTATTCTCTCATTTTCAGTACCCTCCATTCAATTTTGATTGTTAAACATTGAGGACAATGTTTTATTTAAGTTGGGGGTGGTGGTGCAAATTCAATAATTAACATGCATGCTGGAACTCTGTGACACATGAAATTTTTTTAAAAAAATTTGCATCACACGTGCATCTTTTTCACATGATTACTCATTCTTATTTATAGCCATTTTCGTGAATTCACCGAATCCACCATAATCATTCTGCTAAGGCATTCACAGAACTTTTAATACACTATCCAAACTTTGTGTTAAGATAGTGGTTTGACACATGTAGTTAGAGAACTCTTTTACTTAAGTATTCATGTGAGTTTTGGAGAAAATTGAGAACCTACAAATGTAAGAAATTGTGATAAGAGTTCATTGATCTATTGAATTGGGCACTTCTTTTGAGAATATCATTACATGGTTGGTGGTATGACGACGGATATACTTGAGATATGATGAAGGTCAACTTAGGATTAACGTTTAAGCCTTTCAAGCTAGCCCTTTTCATCATAGACCCTTAGTAGCCAACTTTAAGCCAACAAACACATATAGTTTTTTTCATGTGCCCACATCATCCATGCCTCTCTACATTGGAGTACAACCTATACCCTGATTTTCCTACCCTTTTTGCTTCCAAGTGTGTATTAGGTGGGGAATTTGCATTCCTTTTCTTTTGTGTTGAATTGAAAGAAAAAAGAAAAAGAAAAAGGAAAGAATACAAGTGTAAAGTGTTCAATTGAATGAGCATCAAAGTCATGCAAAAAAAAAAGTGGAAAGAGAAGAGAAAGAAGTGCAAAGAGACGTATTGTTATTCAGTGATTTGAAGAGTTAAAGAGTACATCAAGTGAGAAGTTTGGTTTGCTATGATTCTTAATAAAATTCTCTTAGTATGTACTTTGAAGTTTTTGAATCCTTTTCTTCATATAGCCTCTAACCCGAGCCACGTTACAACCTTTTTATGTTGATCGTTCTGATCCTAAGTAAGCCTGTGGAAACAGTGGAGGAAGTCTCATATGTTAGTGCTCCTATCATAAGATCAATGTTTGTTTGTTGCTTGCACATAATTATCTAATTCTTCATTGAGCGTGTACACCCCTTGTTAACTCCGTAGAGAGAACCCCTATATGAAACACTTTTATACCCGTGAGATATGGAGTTGAACATTTTGCTTGAGATGTTCTTGATGTTACATGTGTCATGGTTTGTAGTTAGATTGTTATGGTTTGGAGCACACACACACTCTGCGAATTGCTATAAGTGGATTGATTGTTATAGGGTTATTGAATTCATGAAATTACTTTGATATGCAAATCTGAAAAGTGTGATTAGATACCTTTTGTGTGTGAGCTTCTTTGGTCTCTTTTGCCATTTTTGCATGAAAATTGCTAGGGACTAGCAAAAGCAAGTTGGGGGGTGTGATAAGTGCGCGAAAGTGCACTCTAAATACTCTATTATTAGATTAAAATGCTAAAATGTGAATAGAAATGTTAGGATATAATTTATATTATATTTAATATTTTTAATTCATTTATATTTAATTTTATGAAACATTTTCTGTTTAAGTGAGCTGATTAATACATATACTTATTGAATTAGGGAAGCATCGAAGGTAAGAGAATAGATATGGGTTATATTGTGCAATTTCTAGCTTTTAGGCAGATTCGATCTATGGAGCTTCAATTGAGGTTTGGATGGCGTTAGAGTTTCAGAATGAGAAAGTGGTCTTCATGAAGTCTTTAGAGGACGTCTTAAACTTTTCAGAAACGTCTGGTTTGCAAAAATCCGAATTCTTTTGGGCCCCCAGACATTGTTTCAAAGTCAGGCCTAGAAAGCTGATCTGAATCCTGATTGGAGTTAGATTCTTGTCCAAACCAGTAAATTTCAGTCTATCATAACTTAAGTTTTTGAAGTCCAAATTAGGTGATTCAAAAGCCTAAATTTATCTACACATCCAGGGCTACAACTTCCATTAAGAGCCTAAATCAAGATTCAATCGTTATCTAATAGAAAAATGGCTCACAAGTTCCAGCACGATTTTTGTTTCCTGAAGTGAAGAAAAGGCGATGTGAGGGCTAGATCAAAAAGGCTTTAGGCTTGCAGCAGGATTTGAAGAAAAAAAAGAAAAGTGAGGAAAAGAAAAAAGGTGGGTCCAGAAGGCAAGTGAAAGGAAGAAAAAAGAAAGAAAGAAAAAAAAAGAAGAAAAATGGAAAGGAAGAAAAGTCAACAAAAGTGATTGATCAAAGAAAGAAAAAAAGAAAAAGGAACCTAAAGGGGTGTGGTTGGGTGCGGTTGTGTGGGCCAGGAGAGAAGAAAAGAAAAAAGAGAAAAAAAGAAAAAGAATAAGGCTTGGGACGTGGGTTGCATCGTGTGGCTAGGCTTGTGTGGCGAGGCTGGGCTTGGGCTTGTAAGGCATAAAAGAGAAGAGCCGTTGAATGGGTTTTAGGGTGAAGCAAAGAAAGAATAAAAGGGGGATTGGCTAGTGCAGTGCGGAATGGGCTTGGCTGGTGCGGCAGGGCTGAATCAAATTCAAGGCGCTGGGTTTAAAAGGAAAAAAGGGTAAGAAAAGTGGGCGCTGTTGTTTCCAGAAAGAAAAAGAAGAAAGCGAGGCGCTATTCTGTAGTCCAGATGACAGGGAAAAAGAGAAAAATTCTTGTTCCGCAAGCATGCGTCAGGTTTTTTTTCTTGAGATTTATGTTGTCCATCATTTGTATGGGTAACTAAATTTTCAAGTAGCGTTAGGGATGAACTTGCACAATAGATGGTATTTTTAATTTATTTTTGATTCATGTACTGAATTTTCATTTATTAAAATTCTTTGTTTTGTCATTCTCAATTTATTGTTGGTATTTTCTTCTTCGAATAATCATAGATTTTATTCCGTTTATAGATTCAGTCATGCTTTTTCTATTGAATAGATTAGTTCTTTGATTACGTTTGGATCAATTGATTATTTCTATTGATTTAATTCTTTGATGCAATATTGCTTCCTGGGTATATTGTCATCGTTGGGTTTTCTCAATGTAGATAACAATTTGCGTGGTTTAAAAGTGATGAATGATTTTTCAAAATGTTATATTTGGTTTAATTTTGGTTTATAATTCTATATCTCCCGATTGGGAATTTTGTAATTAAATTCTCAATTGAGTTATCAGTGAATTAAGAATAATTAAAATACCAAATATGTGCAAGAGATTCTCGACGCTCTACTGTTTGTTAATTTGAGTACTTTTTTTCGTTAATCACTTTGTTTAATTTTCATTTGCATTTAAAATCATTTTTTATTTTCTCGTTAATCATTTAATATTTTCTTCAACTTTTTTATTCTGTCTGTTATTCTTTTAATCTATCTCCCTATGGAATCAACACCCCAAAGCTGCACTACAACTACCGCGTTATTCTTTGGGCGTAATCAGCGCCATTACTAAGGACATGCTGGATGAACTAAGGGCAGGTTTCGAATTCCCTTTAAATGTAACCTGCAGAGCCCCTAGCTCTTTAGATCGCCCTTCCGATGTCCGTGCAGGTGAGATTTGTATCTATCTCGCCTGGTTCGAGATGGGGCTTAGACTCCTCCTTCATTCTTTAGTTAAACAATTCTTCAAATGGTTCAACATCTGCCCTGTAGACTTCAATCTCAATAGTTGGAGGCACTTGTTAAGGTTTATAGTGCTAGAACATATGAATGGTGTCGAGGTAGATCTTGACCTGATCCGTAAAAATATGGATCTAAAGTACATAAGGTCGGAGGGCCTCTTTTACATGTCCTTTGAAAAGGGGTTCAGACCCCTCTCCTTAGTGCCCACTTCCAATAAGACTTGAAAGAAGTGGTACTTCTTCGTAAGAGGAGGATGGGAGCTAGAGGACTTCCAGGATCAAATCTCGACGTTTCCCCGGAGTACCGGGATTAAGGGTGAGACCGCCCTTCCTTGATACAAATTTGCCTTTGTTTTTGCATATTTTACTCCTTCGTTGCTTTGGCTAACGTCTGTGTATATGTATTCTGTGCAAATAAAAGTGCTTGGAGGAGGTCAATCTTCACGGTTGAGCTTCAAGACAAGTACCATCAGCTCCTTCAGACCTGCAACAGAGCTCACACTGCCGTCCTTACACCCAAAAACCTGATGGCTGCTCGTCTGACAACCTCCCAAGCTAACACCCTAAAAAATTCCCTATTGTCCAAATGGGCTCTAGGGAAGAAGAAGGTGGGGGAGACTTCTTCCCCTACTAATCCCCCCCTCAAGTGAAGAGGATGAGACTTCTTTCTAACTCCCTAGACCGGGCACCGGCTGAGGGTGAGAGGGAGATTGTTGTTGTTGTGCCTACCCCATCCCCCGCTCTTGAAGTCCTGAGCAGGCAAAGGGGGAAGGGGAAGGCGGCTGCTTATACTCCTCAAGTGCCTGATGACCCCGACTATCAATGTAACGCCCCGGCCCGTTTACCGGAAAATTAAGTTAGTAATTTAGTATTAGAAATTTGACGAAAATAAAATAAGGAGTTACGAGAAATTAAACAAAAAAAAATATATATATATATATAATGATAATAATAATGATAGAAATAATAAATAAATAAATAAATAATAACAAGTAAAATAAAATAAGATAAATTAAATTAAATTTCTAAACAAGGCCTAAAAGAAAAAAACAACAAGGAAGCCAAAATTGGAGCCAAAGGATTTGAACCCTTGACCAAGTGGGCAAGACCTTGTGTATCCAAAAAAATTACCAACTAGGCTAGTGGAATCCTTGTGTACCAATATACAAGGAAATGTATATAAATACAAATCTGATTTGGCCACCTCCCAAGTGACCAATAACCAAGCATGCAACACATCAGTCATGCATCACCCTATGCCCCATAGACCATAATGCCCATACACCCTATGACTTCATCTTCTCCCAACCAAAATCCATGCAAAGTAATCATGAACTTGGGAGATGTATTGAACAAGGAAATCTGATATTATTTACAAGTCTCCATATGTGCATTGGAGGGAAAACCAGACCTAGAGAGATCCTGCAAACTGATATTGGAAGAGAGGTTTAGAGAGAGAACCTTAGAGTGAGAGAGACATACACATAGTGAGTGCATGTTGTGTGGCCATTGAAGGAGCAAGGAGGAGAAGAGACTGACTTGAGGAGCACGACTGGACTGGACTTGCTCCATTGGAGGACTCAGCTTGAACACAAACCCAAGAGGAGACCACTGTACAAAGGTAAACAGTCCAAAATTTTTGAGAGTTTCTCTTTGGAATTTCGGTTACTGTTTTAGAATTTTGGAACGGTTTTGATGAATTGTTGAGGGTATAGATTACATGCATGGTAGATAGAAAATAAAACCTGGGTTGATTGCTCGTATTTTAGACCATCAGAACTGCCCACGACACCAAACAGAACCAAAATCCGCCATTGGAGGACCTGGACTGAGGTGGGTCTGATCTGACTTTCACCAAGCTTGGCTTGGATTATTTAGACTTAAAATAGACCTCAAGGGGACCTCAAATACCTAGACGCGCGACCCTAAAGACTCAAAATCGACCATCAACCCGCGAGTTGCAGGTTCGGGTTTAAAACCCAAACTCACGAAAGCCTTAGTTAAACTGGGATCTTTGGGCAGGGACTTGAACCCCAAGATCCATAGGTCACAACGCAAGAAACCCCATGAGTTTTGGACCAAAAACGGACCCTCACGAACCAGTTGCAGGTTTCGGATTATCATCTTGAAACGGGGCCATCGAGCTTGATTTGAAGCTCTAAATCGATGTTAAATAGTTAATGGGACTACCAGTAGTCGATTAGGACGAGAACCAGTGGAAATGGGTGCACGAAATATCACGAAATTGAAAAGAAAATAAAACAGGAAATTAGGGCAACACGGGGGAAGAAAGAGGAAGAAGATGAACAGTGTGGGTCGGGTCATGGAGCGGTATCGGGTCAGGCCCCGACCCGACCGAGAAACGGATAACCCATTTAAACCGAACTACGTCGTTTTGATGAAAATTGATTTTTTTTAATCTCTAGGGCTGACGTCATCATGACGTCAGCATTATTTCTTGAACCGGTTAAAACCGGATTGGCTCAGTCCGGTTCACTTAGGGGCCAACTGAACCCTTTGGTTCAGTTCAATACTTTTGGGAATTTGTAGTTTGACCCCAACTGTTCTGGGGAATTCCATTCTGGCCCAATTTCTGAATATTTGGTTCATTTAGGTCCCTGGAAATTTAATAATTAATAAAATAAATTATTTAATTAATTTATTAATTAAGTAAAATGACTAATTTACCCCTAGGTCAAATATAGATCAAACAAAGTCCGATTAAAGTAAATGAATAGTGTATTTTGACTATTTTGGGCATTCCGGACTCAACGGTGAAGTCCGATTTTTGAAATTAAGTCCCAAAAATTAAGACACGTAAAAGTGTAAATTACCATTTTATCCCCAATGATACCTAGGGCCAATTGAATATAAAGGGTAGTCCATTTTGACTATTTGGGGCAATCTAAACTCAACGGTAGAGTCTATTTTGGCAAACGAAGTATCAAAAAATATGACACGTAAAAATATAAAATTACCAAAAATACCCCTAGACTTAAAATAAACTACCGATACGCAAATTCAAATCTAGAAAAACCTAAACCAATTATCTTCTACACTTTGAACCTAACGGAGACAGCCTTGTGAGGAAATTGGAAGAGAGAGGGCTCTAAATTGACTGTTAAATTGTGTTATACTTTGAACGAGAAAATAATAAGGTTTTGAATGGTGATTATAGGGACCCTCGTTAAGGAAGGATTTTTGGGAAATTGCTTTTGGGACTTCAGGTGAGTATTTTCATACCATGTTGAGGTGGATTTTTATTATATATATAAATATCGAACTCTTGTATAATTTGAAAATAGATCCTTCTGCTTGAGATCGATATGAATGACATATTGACATTGCCATTCCTGGTAGTTTGTATAATGCTCATGACACTATAACAGTTTTTCTTACCAATCTTTGAACTGTTTTGATTAAAAGCTAAATATGATATTCTTAATTGAATGATTGAGATTGTTATTGATGTTATTGATTTTGGAAATGATTTGATGCTTTGAATAATTGAATCTTCTATGATCTGTCATTATCGAATAGATTGTGACTTTATCGAACCCTAACCACGGGGTATACGAGTGGTACTATTGAATTTGATCTCAGTCAGCGAGATTCTGATTTGCTGGCATTTGAACCCTAACCACGGGGTATATTGGTGGTATTATTGAATGTGATCTCAGTCAGCGAGGTGCTAATTTGCTGGCCATAGAAGATAAATTTTATTGATTTGAACTTTTATGAATATCGAATGTGAACTATGATTGAACCTTGAATCTTGAATTGAGAACTATTGAATTATGATTTTGATTATCAGACTATGAAATTTGTTATCGAACTATGTTACCGAACCATGAGGTTGATTTTGAACTATGACTATTGAATTTGAAAACAACTTTGAATCGTAACTATGATAGAGTTACAATATTATACTACAATGTTGATTTGATTATGACTATTGATATTGAAAACGACTTTGAACCATAACTATGATTGAGTTACAATATTATACTACGATGTTGATTTGACTGTGACTATTGATATTGAAAACGACTTTGAACCCTGTTTGAATTATAACACTAATCTTTAGTAACAACTTATTGGATCATTATTTTGATTGTGCTTTGTTATCGATTTTGATTTACGAATGTGATTGAACTGAGATTATGATAATGATTTTGATACCATTCACTGATCTGTTGTACTTGATATGACGTATTTTAATTCCATTTGAGTATATACATTTCAGACTGTACTACATAGTAGTTTTGAAACCCTTGGCATGTTATGGAAGTACTCATTGGGCTTGTTGAAGCTCACCCCATCCTCTTAACATTTTTCAGGTGAGGATTAGACAAACTTGCTTTCAGGTGATGCAGGATAAGTGCTTAAGGGTTGAAGCAAGTTCTTTTGATGGGTCCTCGACCGAAGATAGATTAGACATTTTGGATCTCGTGTATTAAGTTGTGTAATGTTATGCTAACTCTTGACTTGGAGACTACGACCTTTGATGATAGTATTTGAATCGACCGATTTGGTTATGTAACTTATTTTGTGAAGACAGGAAAGAAAAAAAAATATATATTCCGCTGCGTAAATGGTTATATTAAAAATATCATGATTATTGAATTGTGATTATTGAAATAGGCCTCGGTGGTCGATCACGAACCTTTAATCCGCATAAGCCGGGTTTCGGGTCGTGACAATCAAGTCTCAAAGAAAGCCTTTAAGGAGTTTTGGGCTACGAGCCTCTAGAGGTACAAGAGGCAGAAGACTGAGAAAGTCGTTACAGAGCTGATGTCCCTATAGATAAAGGTAGCTTCCGAACTCTCATTCTTCTTTCTAGAGTTTTGTTACTTTATCTTGTTCTAACCTGTTTATTTCATGTTTTGTAAACCATGCATGGCCTTGCCGCCATTATAGATTCTTCTACAGATCTGGAGATGATTGACAATCTCCAGTCCGAGTTGGATGAGACTAGGCTACAACTGAGGACCTTTAGAAAAGTTTGATGACTTCCAAGCCACCTCCACCCAGAAAACCAAAGAGACAGTCGAATCTGCCAAGGCCCAGACCGAAGCAAAAATGAAGGCTGAAGTTGAGGGGATTGGTGAAGAGTTGATCGAGCATGGGTATAGTACCTTCAAAGCCAAGCTCTTGGTGAAGTACCCCGACCTTGATCTGGCTGGGATTGACGATGTTGTAGTCCCTCCAACCGAGGCTGCGGTTCGGAAAGATGATGATGAGGTAGCCCCTCTTGACCTTCCTTTGGCAGAAACACCTACTCAAGTTGATATGGATGCAGTGTGCTGAATTTGAGAAAAACGAAGGAAAAGAACGGCAACGACATGGGATTCAAAGACCTCTTCCTCACTCAAATCAGTAAAACCAAAGGAAGAGAGTGATGATGGTGACTTGGGATTCAGAGACCTCTTCCTTATTCTGATCAGTAGAGCCAAAGGAAAAAAATGATGATGACATGGAGTAGAACATCTTCCTTGTTCAGACCAGTTGTAGTCTAGGATCCTTACTTTTGTACTTTGATTCTTTGTAAACCTTCTGAACGGATGTAATCCTTTATCAATTATCAATGAAATTGACTTCTTTCCAAAACTAGTGTACTTTCAAAGCACTTTTGTTTATTATCTCTTCAAAGCAGCATTATTTGTAAATTTTTGTGTATGTTAATAGCATGTCAAGCTTGCAATAGACTTCTGCATTGTACCACCCATTATTGCTTTGTAAAACAACCTTGGGCTTCTTGTAATTAAATCAAGTAAAGTTGTTCGGGAACTGAATGAACTTCAGATCTCCCCTTTAACTTTCAAATGAGCATGAGCTGAGTGCTAACTTCTGGATAGTGTGACTTGCGATTATATGTAACCGGATAAATCTTTCATAATCATAACTTCTCTCATCAGAGCTGATAATAACTGAACAAGAAGACTTGTAATGGAAATTAAATAAATCTTTTGTAACCAGAATTGGCAATAACCTGACTTCTAAATAGTGAGACTTGCGATTAAACAATCATAATATTTGAACAGGTTTTTTATAACCAGAACTGGTAATAACATAGGAAGACTATATTCGAATCCAGTAACCAACACTGTTAATCTTCTTTAAAAGATATCCCAAGCCTTTATTGCTTATAAGGTTCTTTTTTAGAAATCACTGATCACTTATCCAGACCTTTATTCTTATAAAAATTGTGGGGGCTCGCTTATTGAGATGGGCCAAGCCTATAGTACTTGTAATGGATTCAAGGCTGTATAGTTCATTGAAATGGACCAGACCTGGGGGTCTGTGCATTGAGATGGACCAAACCAGTAACACTTGCATGGGATGCAAAGTTTTTAGGGGTCTGTATATTGAGATGGACCAGACCAGTAACACTTGCATGGGCTACAAGGTTTTTAGGGGTCTGTACATTGAAACGGACCAGACCAGTAACACTTGCATATGATGCAAGGTTTTTAAGGGTCTATACATTGAAATGGACCAGACCTGTAACACTTGCATGGGCTTCAAGGTTTTTAGGGATCTGTACATTGAAATGAACCAGACTTGTAACACTCGCATGGGCCGTAAGGTTTTTAAGGGTTTGTACATTGAAATGGACCAGACCTATAACACTTGTATAGGCTACAAGATTTTTAAGGGTCTGTATATTGAAATGGACTAGACCTGTAACACTTGCATGGGCTGTAAGATTTTTAGGGGTCTGTATATTGAGATGGACTAGACCAGTAACACTTTTATGGGCTGTAAGGTTTTTAGGGGTCTGTACATTGAAATGGACTAGACCAGTAACACTTGCATGAGCTGCAAGGTTTTTAGGGGTTTGTACATTGAAATGGACCAGACCTATAACACTTGCATGGGCTGCAAGGTTTTTAGGGGTCTGTACATTGAAATGTGGGCTGCAAGGTTTTTAGGGGTCTGTACATTGAAATAAGGACATTTTGAAAAAATAAAGAAATAATTCTTATTGATAGTATTTTTGTAAGTGTTCTATATTCTATGGTCGGGGAACAGGCTTTCCAGTTAAGTCCTCTAACTAGTAGGTGGTAGATTTGACAATTTTTGTTACCCTATACAAGCCTTCCCAATTGGGCGACAGTTTTTCCATGGTAGGATCCTTAGTGTTTGGGAATACTCTTCTTAGGACGAGATCCCCAACCTAGAAACTGAGAGGCTTTACCCTTTGTTTGGAACTATTGGTCATCCTGTGTTGATATGCCTCCATCTTGATTCTGGCCTGATCTCATTTTTCCTCAAGTAGATCTAGGTTTTCTACAAGCTACTGGTTATTGGCCCCTTGGTCAAAGGCTTCCGTTCTCAAGGTGGGCAGACCGATTTTGATAGGAATCATTGCTTCCGAGCCATAGGCAAGTGAGAATGGAGTCTTAGAAGTTTGTGTTCTTCTTGTAGTTCGGTAAGCCTAGAGTACACCAGAAAGTTCCTCAACCCATCTCCCCTTGGCATCTTCCAACCTTTTCTTAAGAGCATCAAGGATTGTTCGGTTGGTGACCTCGGCTTGCCTGTTAGCTCAGGGATGCCCTAGAGAAGCGAAGTGATTACTAATGTGCAGGTCTTGACAGAATTTCTTGAAAATCTTTCAGAAAAACTGTGTACCATTGTCTGAAATGATGACTCGTGGTATGCGAAACCTGCAGACTATGTTTCTCCATGTGAAGCTCTTTACTTCCACTTCTGTGATGTGTGTTAGAGGCTCGGCCTCCGCCCACTTAGAGAAATAATCAATGGCAACCAAGAGATACCTTCTGTTTGGAACGGCCTTTGGCAGCAGTCCTACGATGTCCATCCCCCACTGAGCAAAAGGCTATGGGCTGGCGATAGGAATGAGCTCATGGTGGGGCTGGTGCTGATATGGAGTGAATCGCTGGCATTTGTCACATTTTTGGACATACTCCTTGGCCTACTTCAGCATGATGGGCCAATAGTAGCCCTGTGTTAAAGCTCTGTGGGCTATGGTTCTACCATTGTTGTGGTTGCCGCAGATTCCTTTGTGTATTTCTACCAATACATATTGAGATTCTTTTGGAGCCAGGCATCTCAGTAAAGGTTAAGAGTAGGATCTTCGATAGAGCTTCCCATTTAAGATGAGGTACCGAGTTGCCCTGATCTAAATCCTTCGGGTTAGGTTTTTATCTTCTAGGAGCAATCCTTCTTCTATGTATCTGAGGATGGGAGTCATCCAATTTTGGGTCTGCTCAAATACCTGGTAAGACTGCATTTCTTCCATGCTTGACCTTGGTTGATGAGAGATCTTTAGAGTTAAATCTCCTTCAGGCTTAAGGTGGGAGGCCATGTTTGCCAAGGCGTTTGCCTTGGGATTTTGACCTCTCTTGATTTTTCAGATGGCAAACTTATGGAAGGAGTGCTTCAGTAAATCCACTAGCTCTAAATACCAGAGCATTCTATCATCCTTGATGGAAAATTCTCCTAGAACTTGGCTTACCACTAGTTAGGAGTTGAAAAAAAATTTGAGATTTTGGGCCTCGTACTCCATAGCTAACTTTATCCCTAGGATGAGGGCTTCGTACTCGGCTTTATTGTTAGAAGCTCTGAACCCCAAGCTTATCGCATTTTCTACTACAAGCCCCTCAGGGGACTGTAATACCAAGCCGATGCCGGAACCATGATCTGTGGATGAACCGTCGGTACAGAGCTGCCATACTACAGAGCTTCTTCTAAGCTGTGCCTTGTCATGCAGTGCTGGAGTGAACTCAGCAACAAAATCTACCAATACTTGCCCTTTGATGGAGGTCTGTGGTACGTAGGATATATCAAACTCTCCCAACTCTATGGACCACTTGACCAATCATCCCGAGACTTCGGGCTTTCACAATACCGCTTTTAGGGGATAGGCAGTTGGGATCTCAATAGGATGCGCCTGGAAGTAGGTTCGGAGCTTCCAGACAGAGATTATCAAAGCAAAGGCCAGCTTCTCAATCTCTGGATACTTTTTCTCTTTGTCCAAAAGTGCCTTGCTTGCGTAAAACATTGGCTTTTGGACCCCCTTGTCTTGCCTGACCAGTACAGAACTAATAGCATTCTCGAAGACTGCTAGATAAAGGAGCAGCTTCTCCCCTTGAATTGGCTTTGAGAAGAGTTCAGAGGAGGCCAGATACTTTTTCAGTTCTTGAAAGGCATTCTCAAATTCGTCGAACCATTGTAAGGCCCTGTTTCCTTTCAAGGCCTTGAAGAATGGCAGGTAGCGGTCGGTAGATTTGGAAATGAATCGATTCAGAGCCGCAATTCTTCCATTCAGAGCCTGAATGTCTTTCTTAGTCTTCAAAGATTCCAGCTCAATTAAGGCTTTGATCTGAGTAGGGTCTACCTTGATACCCTTGTGCGAAACCAGAAAGCCTAAGAACTTTCCTTTCATTACACCAAAAGTACACTTCAGAGGATTCAGCTTCATCTTGTATTGCTTCAGGATATCAAATGTCTGGCTCAGGTGCTGGATGTCGCTGCCCTTCCGTAGGCTTTTGACCAGCGTATCGTCTATGTAGACTTTCACTGTATTGCCGATCAGAGGGCTGAACATCTTATTCACTAGTCGTTGATATATTGCCCCAGTATTTTTCAATCCGAACGAAATCACTCTATAGCAATAGAGACCTCGTTCGGATATGAAAGCTGTCTTTTCATAGTTTGGGGGGTACATCTGGATCTGGTTATATCCGAAGTAAGAATCTATAAAGCTCATGAGTTCGTGTCCTGTCGTTGCGTCAACTAATTGGTCTATCCTCGGAAGGGAAAAGCTATCTTTAGGGCAGGCTTTGTTGAGGTCTGTATAGTCGATGCAGACCCTCTATTTACCATTTTTCTTTTTGACAAAGACGGTATTGGCGAGCCATTCTGGATAGAACACCTCCCTTATCATCTTAGCGTCCAACAATCTCTACACCTCTTCATTAATGATCTGGTGTTGCTCTGGAGCAAACGTCCTCATTTTTTGTCTCATAGGAGGGTGGTCAGGATTTGTCATTAGCTTGTTGGTGATAAGGCCGAGATCTATCCCCTCCATATCTTTTGTTTCCCAGGAAAACACCGAGAGGTTGTTTTTCAATAATTCCACCATCTCTTCTTGTTCGGAAGGTGATAGGCCCGAGCTGATCTGTAAATATTGCCCTCCTCCCTTGGGGCTGACGAGTGCCTTAACAGGGTCCTCCACTAGCTTGGCTTTGTTGTGCCGTCCTCTAGGGCTCAGTGGTTCGTCAATCTTGGAGGGACACTCCTCGTTCTCATGAAGGTTTGAAAGGTTTGGGCTCCTACCTTCATAAACATGTTGTGATTGCTATTTGGGAGCCCTTTCTCTTAAAGCTTGAGTATGGCACTCCCAGGGAGTTGGCTGACATCCTCTGATGGAATAAACCATATTGTTGTGCACATACTTCAGGCATTGGTGGAGGGTCGAGGTGACCGCTCCCATTTAGTGAAGCCATGGCCTTTCGATGATGATGTTATAAAGGGACTTGGAATCTAGAACCAGATATTTTAAGATCATGGTCTTCTGACCGTCCCCTTCTTCAGCTGTTGTGGGTAAGTCAATTCTCCCCAGCGAGGAGCTGAGGTTCCCATCAAACCCTACCATTACCGTGGTGGTAAGTTTGACATTATTAGAGTTGAGCTTTATGTGCTTGAGGGGTTCGTAGAATAACTCGTTGGTAGAGCTCCCTGTATCCACCAAAACCCTTATGATCTCAAAATTATAAATTTTGAGTGAGATAACGAAGGCGTCACTGTGGGGACAGTGCATCCCTGCTAGATCTTGGTCTGAGAACTGGATCTCAGGAACTGGCTTTAGCCTTTTCTCGATAGCTGAGATCTAGAGGATGCTGGGAGTAGTTCTAGCTTCCAGAGCATAACGTTTTCTTACTCGATTGGACATCCCCGTGATTGGGCTGTCAACGTGAAGGACAAAGATGACCTGATTGTTCTATTGTTGTGGCTCATTCCGTCCGTCCCTTTGTTCAGGCCTTGGTTCTTGCCTCCTTTGTGGTTGCTTGTCATTACGGGGGTTTTGCCTCCCATCCTATCTGACAAACTCTCGAAGCCGTCCTCTCCTGATGAGCTGTTTGATCTCCTATTTGAGGGCTCTGCATTCATCGGTAGTATGCCCATGATTTTTGTGGAAATCGCAGTACTTATTCTGGTCCCGGGTATCAGGATTGCTCTTTAGTAGCTCAGGCCACTTCAGATTTTCACGTGCTTGGAACTGCCGAAGTATGTGAGTTAAGGAGGCATTCAGAGGAGTGTAGGCACTGGTCCTTCCAGTACTAGTGCTGCCAGGTGCTTTAGATGTCGTCCTTTTATCGGGACTTCTGACCCTCTTTTTAGTTACGTTGGAGTCTTTCTTTTGATCATCCTTCTGGGCCTGCTCTTTTATTTTTTGAGAGGAGATCCTTGCTTCCTCCAAATTTATATACTTTCTGGCCCGCTCCATGAGTGTTACCATGTCAATAGAAGGGCATTTTGTTAAAGAATCATGGAAACCCCCTAGCACTAAGCTAGAGGTCAGGGCGGCAATTAGGAAGCTTGGACTGCAATCCGTGATCTCTGTGAGTTCAGCATTAAAGCGCGCAATGTAATCTCGGAATGACTCTCCTCTGGATTGCTTAATGTTCAGCAAGAATTCTGGTCATTTCCTCAACCTTTTGCTGTTCATGAACCGGTCAAGGAAACGCCTACTGAGCTCATAGAAATTGGCAATTGAATTCTGAGGGAGGTGTTGGAACCACTTCAGAGCAGTGCCCTTGAGGCTGGTCACAAAGGTACGACACATGAAAGCATCCGTGGCTCCATGTAGTGCCATGGTGTGCTGATAATGAGAAAGATGGTCCCTTGGGTCTCCAGTCCCATCGTAGAGGGTGAACTTTGGGACAATAAATTTCTTTGGCCGCTCTTCTGCCATTATAGTAAGAATGAATGACGTGGCAAATATCCCAAGCAGCCTGGCTAGCTCATCCTACTCTGGGGGGAGATAAGCACTACTGGTAATAGCAGTATGGTCCATGAAGTCTGCCACTTCCTCTACCCTTGGTAGGGCGCTGGGCTATACTGGTGATGGCGGGCCTTACCTCGCAGCCTCAGTGCCTATATGGTTGGGACGATTCTGCCCCGCAGTAAAGAGAGGATGTTGGTCTTCGTGAAGTGGGGGAATCGGCGCCGCTTGAGGTTGAAACCCCTGCAGTCCCGGGTTGACCCCCGAATCTCCTGGGGTCAGAATCCTAGTCCTGCTGTGGTAGTGAACAGCCGGATTAAAGGTTGAAATCCCCCTGCCTGCGGCGGTGAATGGCTGTGAGTCTCCTCCTATATGAGTGGTGCCTTGGGGGGTGCACTGGTTGCTCGCTGGGAGTCTCCGCATGGGGTCCTCTGCCTATGGTGGCGACATGAGGCAGTACCCCCGCGTTGGCCGTGCTTGTAGGAGGATGAGTAGGGTTGCCCCAAGAGCCCTAGGTAAGCAATGCCAGAGTGTTAGAGAAGGCAATGAGTTGCTCCTGCATTTGGTCTGTTTGTCTTTGGACTCGATCGAGTTGCTGCTGCATGGGATCAGGCGCTTGTCCCCTTCCTCTTCCGGTGGATTGTTGACTTAGAAGGTTTTGAGGGTTCTTCCTTGGATGAAGATTGGGAGCCATTGTCTTCCGGTGAGAAGGATAATGAGTTTGCTTGCAAAGAAAGGAACTTTTAGTGAGAAACAATTTTTGCCTGCTGCATGGGATCAAGCGCTTGCCCCCAACCTCTTCCGGCGGATTGCCGACTTAGAGGGTTTTGAAGGTTCTTCCTTGGACGAAGATTGGGAGTCATGGTCCTCCGGTGAGAAGGACAACGAATTCACTTGCAAAAAAAGGAACTTTTAGTGAGAAACGATTTTTGTTCCCACAAACGACGCCAAACTGATGCTGCACTTTCTAATCGGCAGGGGCTCCGCTCTCTATCGCTTGTTGAACACTCAAAGAAAGTAATCAAAGGGCCACCAGGTTGGCTCCGACGGTAGCCACTCCGATGTTTAAATCAGAAAAACTATAATGAAAGACTGAAAGTAAGAGTAATTGAATGACACTCATCAAAATCGCATACCTTAGGGTCCAATTTATAGGCTTCGGATTCTCCTAAGTTGATTAGGATTCAACCTCGTGAAAATAGGGATTTGATTGTCATCAGAGAATGGCAGTTACCATGTAGAACACTGTACTCCATAGAAAGTGGAAGCTATCCAGGAATGGCAGTTTCCTTGTAGAACACTATTTTCTTATCTTAAGCTCGGTAGGGCACTTGAGGTGGAGATCAGTTCGGGATTTACTTGTGCATGTGCTCGGTACCCTCTGAGCTGAAGGTGAGCCTGAGGGTTGCGCGGGGTTCCAAACTAAAGAGCTCTGGAGCCTATGTGGGTAAGCTTGCCCTGGCTAGACGGCTCTGTCGTTCTATGTGTACACGTGTCATGTGGGGACTGGTCTGTCACTTTATGGCGTATCATATATATATATATATATATATATATATATATCTGTATGTTTGTCCACAAACAACTCAATTCAACCAATCTTATTCCAATTATTCATATTTAGTTGAAAAAATCTTGTATCATTTTTGCTAAGCCAAGGTAAGAGCTGAACTTGAAAGCCCTCTCTCTCTCTCTCTCAATATATATATATATATATATATAAATTTTTGCGTTTGAAATTCCTGAAATTTTTCCTAATAGAATATCTATAATAAAATTTCTTATGCCACCAAATAAATGGAATGTTGTATTGGACGTAGGGATGCCAAAAAAAGGCCTACTAGGCCGGGTCAAACTAAGAGGCAGTTCAGGCCAAGCTCGAGCTGGGTCATTGTAGGTTCTTGTCAAATTAGCAAGTCCGGTCAAGTTAAGAAAATAAGGTCCTAAACCCTAATTTCTAATGTGGGCTAAAAAATTCTTTTTATTATAAAATTGTAATTAAGTTATAGAGACTTCATATATTCTAAAATAATTTAAAAAATAAAAAAATTAAGAATGATACAATTAATTACACATTATTACATCAAGAAAAATTAAAAAATAAAATGTTAATGTACAATAAATTATAAAATTATAAAAGTTAAAATTGATGAATGATTTTTTGTTGTTTTGCAATTAACGAATGATTTAAAAGTTTGAATAGAAAGTATAGAGAAAAGTATTATATATATATATATATATATATTAAATAGGATGAACTAATATTCTTTAATATTTACATGTTTAGTAATTATTGTTATACCACAAACAGACACACCAATCACCTTGAGACACGTGTGCATACGGAGCTCATAATCTCGATCATACAGAGCAGTGACTAGCCTTCAGGGCATCCTCATATATATATCATTCAGAGCTGATAATCTCGATCGTACAGAGCAGTGACTAGCCTTCAGGGCATCCTCATATATATATCATTCAGAACCGATAAACTCAGTCATACAGTGCAGGCGAAGCCTTCAAGGCATTCTCATGCACATATCTCCCAGACCTTATGTTCTGGGCAATATTTATCCAACACTTCATATGGCTCCGACCTTATGCTTTCCTTAATAACTGCCAAGCAGGGAATAAGGAAACGGTCTTCAACACGGAAACTACTACCTATGGTTATCTCCGTCTACGACTCAATGCCCCACAAGGTAACTGCAATCTCCGGTGATCAAATCCCTATATTCATGGCATCGAATCCTAATCAACTTAGGAAGGCCACGACCTATAAATTAAACCCTAAAGGTACGCTTTATTTTTATGCTCATTCTTTGGCTTCAATACAGTTTTTCAATTCCTTTTACTTACTTAAGCATCGGAGCGGCTACCGCCGGAGCCAATCCGGTGGACCTCTGATCGTCTATCTGAGTGTTCTACAGGTCACGGAGCCCTCACTTATTGCAAGCCGAAAAGTACAGCATCAGTTTGGCGCCGTCTATGGGAACGAATAATCTCCAAGTGCTCTATTCATAAACCCATCTCTTCCTTCACCGGAAAACCATGGCACCAAATCTCCGACCACGACAGAATACACAGAATTCGCAAAACTCTCAGCGTCAGCCGCCTGCTCCTCGTACAAAGGGACCAGCGGTTAACCCCATGCGACAAGAGATCGAATCGATCAAACGACACAATGAACTGGTGCAAGAATAGTTGCTTGCCATCACTAGAACGCTGGCAACACTCACACAAAACCAAGCAGCGGGTTCTCCTAACCCGCCGGTCAACCTCGCCGCAGGAACGCAACCTCCTGTTGCCACGGAGAATGAAGAACTCCATGAGCAGGCTCCAGCTACCCATCCTGGGCACCCCCCGGGCGTTGCCCGCGTCGGCAGAGATCCACAACCATCAGCTCCAGGCTGGGGAACATCAGCCTTCGTTCCTGACGTCCATTACCGGAGTACTACTCGGGCCCCAACTCCAAGGGCCTCGAGAGCACATCCGGCACCGCAAGAGCCTCATCCCCATGCAACACCAATCCCTCCGGTTCGGAATCCTCCTCCATCCGAAGGGCGTGCTCAACCTTACTACCCTGAAGCCGAGGCTGTCGGGCAAGGTTCGCAAGATGTCAGAATCAGGGACCCGCGAAGGGTAGAGGAAATTGTCGAATCTATGGACCGAACAATCGCCATGAGAGGACCTCAGAACCCTCCAAAACAAGACGAGTTGGCCAGGCTGCTCGGAAGACTAGCCACTCCGTTCACTCACACCATCATGTCAGAAGAGAGGCCCAGAAAGTTCATGGTGCCCAAGTTCACCCTATATGATGGATCTGGAGATCCAGGGGATCATCTCTTGCACTATCAGCATACGATGGCCCTTCACGGAGCCTCTGATGCTTTCATGTGCCGAACCTTCATCACCAGCTTGAAGGGAACTGCTCTGAAGTGGTTCCACAACCTCCCTCCAAACTCAATTACCAGCTTCTACGAGCTTGGTAGACAGTTCTTGGACAGGTTTATGACCAGCAGGAGGCTCAGAAGGGGTCCAGAGTTCCTGCTAAACATCAAACAGACTAGGGAGGAATCCCTCAGAGCCTACATCGCGCGCTTCAATACCGAACTCACGGAGATCACTGACTGCAGCCCGAAATTCCTTGTAGCAGCCTTGACTGCTGGGCTTGCCCAAGGTGGATTCAGAGACTCCTTAACAAAGAGCCCTCCAGCCGATATGGCGGCATTAATGGATCGGGCCAGAAAGTACATCAACCTGGAAGAAGCCAACCGCACATCCTAGAAGGGCAAAAATCAGACCCAGAGGGACAATCCGAAGAGGGAGGACCACAAGAAGGAGGATCATAGAAGAGACTCCAACAAAAAGAGGGCCAGGAGCCCAGAGAAGAGAGCAGCACCCCGAGCTGTGTACAACTCCGGACCAAGGGAGTTCACCAACTTCACTCCTTTAAACATCACACCGAACCAGGTACTTCGGCAGATTCGAGATCGGGAGAACCTAAGGTGGCCGGAACCAATCAAAGGAGATCCCAGCCTACGGGACCAAAGTAAGTATTGTAATTTCCATAAAGATCATGGACATACAACTAACATATGCAGGACCCTCCGGTATGAGATAGAGCAGCTCATAAAGAAGGGGCGCCTTCGGGAGTTCGTCAAGCTGGACGGAAGGCAGAACCCCCAAGATGACAAACCTCAACAACGGCCAGATCAAAGGCCCGAACAGAGGCAGGAGCAGAGGGAAGGGCGAAACGAGCCTCAGAGGCAGAACAACCATGTTATCTACGTCCTCTATGCTGACTCCCCTATCACAGGAATGTCCAACAGGGCAAGAAAGAGATATGCTCGGGAGGCCAGAGTTGCCCCGAACGTATTACAGATCTCCAACGTAGAAAAGAGGCTCAAGCCAGCACCGGAGATTCAATTCACTAAACAAGATCTAGCAGGGGTACATTGCCCTCACAGTGATGCCCTTGTTATCACCCTCAGAATCGCCAACTTCGAGACCAGGAGAGTCCTGGTCGATACTGGCAGCTCCGTCAACATACTGTTCTATGAGCCGCTTAAACAGATGGGGATAGACCATGACAACGTCAAGCCCACCACTGCCGTGATGGCAGCTTTTGATGGCAACCTCAATACCCCTTTGGGGAGAGTCGACCTTCCTACCACCGTAGGAGAGGGTGAAGGGCAGAAGACCACCATCTCGGAGTACATGGTGTTAAACATGAAATCTCCCTACAACGTCATAATCGGGAGACCCTGGTTGCATCAGATAGGAGCAGTCACTTCAACCCTCCATCAGTGTCTGAAGTACGTCCACAACCAGAGCGTCCACTCGGTCAGAGGGTGTCAGCCAACCTCCCGAGAGTGCCACGCTATTGCCCTCAAGGAGAGAGCTCCTAAATAGCAATTACAGTACACTCGGGACTGTGCAGATCCGGTTCTCACTCACTCTCCCAAGGTGGAGGATTGCCCATCCAACATTGAAGAACCCCTAAGCCCAAAGGGACGCGACAGCCGAGCCAAACCTGTTGGCGAGCCCATTAAAGTATTGGTCAGTTCAGAAGCAGAGGGGCGTTATTTGTACATCGGCCCAGACCTAACGCACACCGAGCAGGAAAAGATAGTCAGGTTCTTGAAAAACAACCTCTCTATCTTTGCTTGGGAGACCAAAGACATAGAGGGAATAGATCCCACTCTTATAACTCACAAGCTGATGGTAGATCCGGATCACCCGCCAGTCAGACAGAAGAGAAGACCGATTGCTCCTGAACGGCATCGGATTATAAATGAAGAAGTCCAAAGGCTACTGGACGCCAGGATGATACGGGAAGTATTCTATCCTGAGTGGCTAGCCAACACCGTGCTTGTTAAGAAGAAAAACGGCAAGTGGAGAGTCTGCGTTGATTATACAGACCTCAACAAGGCATGCCCTAAGGACAGCTTTCCACTGCCAAGAATAGACCAACTGGTTGACGCCACTACAGGGCATGAGCTTATGAGTTTCATGGACGCCTATTCTGGGTACAACCAGATCCAGATGTACCCTCTAGACCAAGAGAAGACAGCCTTCATAACCGAACGAGGGCTCTACTACTACAGAGTAATGCCTTTCGGGTTGAAAAATGCTGGGGCCACTTATCAGCGGTTGGTGAACTAGATGTTCAGCCCATTGCTCGGCAGCACCATAGAGGTATACATCGACGACATGCTGGTAAAGAGTCTGCAGAAAGGCAGTCACCTCCAGCACTTAGCCCAGACCTTCGATTTCCTCAGACAGCACAGGATAAAGCTCAATCCCTCGAAATGTACCTTCGGAGTTACGAAGGGAAAATTCTTGGGATATATTGTCTCTCAGAGGGGTATCGAAGCGGACCCCACTCAGATCCAAGCTCTGATTGGACTAAAGTCACCAAGAACCAGGAAGGAAATTCAGGCATTGAATGGCAGAATTGTGGCACTGAGCAGATTTATCTCCAAATCCACTGACCGCTGCCTACCTTTCTTCAAAGCTCTGAAGGGCATTAAAGCTTTACAGTGGACGGAACAATGCGAAGAATCCTTTCAAGAGCTAAAAGAGTATCTAGCCTCTCCAGAACTCCTGTCAAAACCAGTACAAGGAGAAAAACTGCTCCTGTACCTTGCAGTTTCTGAAAACGCGGTCAGTTCCGCATTGATCAGACAGGACAGGGGAGTACAGAGGCCTATATTCTACGTCAGTAGGGCACTACTTGACATGGAAAAGAGATACCCAGAAGTAGAGAAACTGGCCTATGCCTTGGTCATATCAGCTCGGAAGCTTCGACATTATTTCCAAGCCCATCCAATCGAGATCCCAACTGCCTATCCTCTGAAGTCAATACTGAGGAAACCCGAGGTATCGGGAAGATTGGTGAAGTGTTCTGTGGAGCTAGGGGAGTTCGACATATCATATGTACCCAGAAACTCCATCAAAGGGCAGGCCTTAGCTGATTTCGTTGTCGAGTTCACCCCAGCACTTCAGAACAAAGCGCAATTCACTGAAATTTCGGGAACCTGGTTGCTATACATTGATGGATCGTCAACCGATCAAGGTTCAGGGGTAGGCCTGGTACTACAGTCTCCTGATGGGCTCACGTCAGAAAAAGCAGTCAGCCTGGGATTCAAAGCTTCGAATAATGAAGCCGAATATGAAGCCCTAATCTTAGGCATGAAGCTCGCCTTGGAATGCGAGGCTCAGAATCTCGATGTCTTCTCTGACTCCCAACTGGTGGTGAGCCAAGTCTTGGGAGAATTTGCCATTAAAGATGATAGGATGCTCCGGTACTCCGAACCGGTGAACCACTTGAAGCATTCCTTCCAGACATTTACTATCCAGAAAATTGAGAGAAGCCAGAATTGCAGAGCAGATGCTCTGGCTAACATGGCCTCCCGCCTCAAATCTGAAGCAAGCTCCACAATTAAAATCTCCTTTCAGCCAGGATCCAGCATTGAGGAAGCCCAAATTGCTCAAATTGATGAACAGCCTCAGAACTGGATGACCCTAATCCTCCAGTATCTAAGATCCGGGCTCCTCCCAGAGGACAAAAACAAAGCCAGGAGAATCCGAATCAGAGCAACTCGGTACCTAATCCTAAACAACAAGCTTTACAGAAGGTCGTATTCTCAACCTCTGTTAAAATGCTTAGCTCCAAACGAGTCACAATATGTCTTGGCTGAAATACACGAAGGAATTTGCGAGAATCATAATGGAGGCAGAACTATAGCCCACCGAGCTCTATCGCAGGGCTATTACTGGCCTGGCATGTTGAAACAGGCTAAGGAATATGTTCGGAAGTGCGACAAATGCCAGAGATTTGCCCCGTACCAACATCAGCCTCATCATGAGCTTATCCCGATTCCTAGTCCTTGCCCCTTTGCTCAGTGGGGGATGGACATTGTGGGTCCGTTACCAAGGGCACCTCCAAACAGGAAATATCTCTTGGTGGCCATCGACTACTTCTCTAAATGGGCCGAAGCCGAACCTCTAACACATATCACAGAAAAGGAAGTTGAGAGCTTCACCTGGAAGAACATTGTGTGCAGGTTCGGCATACCACGTGTAATTATCTCCGACAATGGGACACAATTCACTAGTAAAGGCTTCAAGACATTCTGCAAAAATCTCAACATTAGGCAGCACTTCGCCTCTCCAGGCCATCCACAAGCAAATGGGCAAGCAGAGGTCACCAACCGAACAATCCTTGACGGGTTAAAGAAGAGGTTGGAGCAGGCCAAAGGAAAGTGGGCAGAAGAACTCCCTGGAGTCCTTTGGGCCTACAGAACGACCAGAAGAACTCCCACCTCTGAGACTCCCTTCTCACTAGCCTATGGGACAGAAGCAGTAATTTCGGTTGAGATCGGTATGCCAACCTTGAGAACAGGAGCCTTTGAGCAAGAATCCAATGATCAACAGCTGATGAAAAACTTGGATTTGCTCGAAGAGAGAAGGGATCAAGCCAGCATCAGGATGGAAGCCTATCAACAGAGAATGGTCGACAAATCCAAGGTAGGACTCAAGACAGTCAGCTTTCAAGTCGGAGACTATGTCTTAAGAAGAGTCTTTCAAAACACCAAGGATCCCATTATGGGAAAGTTGTCACCAAACTGGGAAGGCCCCTACAAAGTAACAAAGGTTGTTCGGCCTACTACCTACTGGCTAGAAGACATGACTGGGAAGCCTGTTCCTAGGCCATGGAACGTGGAACACTTACGGAAGTATTATCAGTAGAGATGTTTCTTTTACTTCCATAGAATATTCATCTATAAATGCACAGGCCTCCAAAGCCTGGTCCATAATGTATGAGTTTTTACACTCGGTCCATCTATAAATGCACAGGCCTCTAGAGCCTGGTCCATAATGTACGAGCTTTTATACTCGGTCCATCTATAAATGCACAGGCCTCCAGAGCCTGGTCCATAATGTACAAGTCTCAGATCTTGGTCCATCTATAATGCACAGGCCTCTAGAGCCTGGTCCATAATGTACAAGTCTTCGTACTTGGTCCATTTATAATGCACAGGCCTCTAGAGCCTGGTCCATAATGTACAAGTCTCAGAGCTTGGTCCATCTATAATGCATAGGCCTCTAGAGCCTGGTCCATAATGTACAAGTCTCAGAGCTTGGTCCATCTATAATGCACAGGCCTCCAGAGCCTGGTCCATAATGTACAAGTCTTCGTACTTGGTCTATTTATAATACACAGGTCTCTTCAGCCTGGTCTATCTTTAAAACACAGATCCTATGAACCAGTCCATCCAAAGACAGAAGTTTTGAACATCTACAAAACTAAAGTTTCCTAGATCGGAATACCTCAGATCTAATATGTATATTATTTGGCTTATCTGTCAAACAAGCAACAAGTACTATAATACCGATCAGGAGTGAAGTACTTTGATTCAAGCATTCTTCTAAGTTTCTTTGATCTATTCTTAGAACATTCATATATCAGAAGTGCACGAGAAGGTATTTTAACTGCAGAAGAGTACATTCGAATACAAAGAACATCAGATCTGAGAAAAAGAAACTCAATTTTATTGATGATTCAGAAAGATTTACATCAATACAGAGACTAGAAAAAAAACAGAGGCTACAATTCAGAGACCATTACATAAACTACTACAGGAAGCTACTATATCACTTCTATTTGCAGCATCATGGCTTTCTTCCTCGAATGATACAAGGGCACAGGATCCAACCTTCCATTACCGCCGCCGCCGGTTCCATTTGAAAGGAAGAAACCCTGAACCCCAGTCTGCATCAAGGAGCGCCCAGGCCATTTCATCATCACTATCAATGATCTCGGTACCAGCGGATGATGAGGGCTTTGGGCCTCAGGAGACTTTTCATTCTCCAACTTTGTAATAGGCATGACGCCCCAGCCGATTGAAGCAAGGGTCTCTGCCAAGTCACAAAGAGGAGGAAGCAGCCCACATTCATCTCCCTCAAAGCAGTTGTCACACCCCAGTCGATTTGAGCAAGGGTGCCTGCCAGAATACAGAGGGAAGGAAGCATCTCGCCTTCGTCTTCATCACCGACGCTCCAAGCCTCGGTTGAATCAAGGAGGGACCACCTCCCATCAGAGAAATCTCGACCGAATGCCAAAATGGACAAGAAGATCTCAACCTCCTCTAATCCTTCCTTGGAGACTGAATCAAAGGGAAGGTTAACTCTCGGCCATAGTTTAATCATTCCCAACTCAGACTGAAGACCGTCAATCATCTCCAAATAAACGGCAGTTTTTTGAAGAACATCTAAAAACCTTTCCAACAACGAAGCAAAGTAAAGAGATAGGGCGCAACCGTACGCTCATCTTCCATATATATAGGCCTTCGAAGCCCAAGAGCCACCCTGATGAACCGTCACAACGGTTGAGCGAAGAGTTAGCTTCAAAATCCCAAACGACGGTGGTGCAATAAATGAGGCATTAAACCACCTTCTCGGGTGAAGCAAAAGGCAAAGCCACACACGCAATATATAGACTTTTTAGTCTTGTCCACATATATGTTGACGTGACAGTTTCTCCAGGTCATTAACGCTTGATGGGCCACGTATACAACAAAGGTCCATCAATTTTAATGTACCTTAACCCTTGTCTTAACAGATCAGAAGGCTGAAGTTCTGGTCAACCGAACTACAATCACGAAATATTCACTTATTACTACAAGTCTCCGGGTTCAGAACAGTCAGCTTTGAAATGTTTGTAAAAGAAGTCTTCAATTACTGACCTAGGGCAAGAAAAACAGCTCGGAATAAAACCACCTACAGGGTAAAATCCGGTCTGTTATACACTAAATTCCAGAGCAGCATTATTTGCAACAATTACCACCATCAACCACAAGTTAAAATACTACAGAGCAATATAACTAAAGAGACAAGCATCAAGCAAAATACTGTTCCATTCACGAATGTATATTTCCAGTACATTGGAAGTTAAGAATAACAAAATATACATCCTAAGCCTGATCAGCAGGAACAGAATCAAAGACCGGAGAAGGATCGGCAGGGGCAGCATCAACCATCTCAGTCGGTACGACCACTTCCGTGGGATCGGCAGGGAGGACATCAGCCACTTCACCCTGGATAACCTCTGAAGGTTCAGATCCAGGCGGTACAATTGAGGAGACATCAAGGTCAGGAAACTTGGCAAGGAGCCGGGAACGGAAGTTGTTGAACCCAAACATAATCAAACGATGGGTCATTCCTTCCAGCTTCGACTTCATTTCCTCCTCATTATCCATCAATGCCTGCTCCACGGCGTCATCAAGCTGTTTACGGTGCTGATGCCGCATGCCGTTCATCTCCGCCTACAACCTCTTTGCCCGCTCAACGGCAAGGTCCCTCTCCGACTCCATCACGATCAAGGAGTTCTGACACTCCTTCAGCTTCTTTGCGGAGTCGTGAGCCTCCGACCGAGCAGTACCAAGCTGAAGCCCCAGATCATCCAGATCGGCCCTGAGTTGGTCAAACTCCTCCGCAGATGGAGAAACCTCCACCAAAGCAGAAAGGGTGTGCAGGGTCTGCATAATACAAAGTGAACAGTTCAATACCAGCCTAAACACTTGAAGAAAAGGGAAAGAAAAATAAGGGCCCGACGAACTCACCTTAACCTGAAGAGCGGTCAAATCAGCAAGAAGCTTCCCCGACTTCTGAGGCTTGAGTTTAACTGAGCCTTTGGCCCAGAAGTCCCTCAGAATCCTCTTGGCCCCCTGATCGGCAGCATCAGGAGCCACCGATGACGATGCCCCCTTACCCGCTCGATGGGACGGGACTGGGGGGACCACCGAGATAGGGACAGGAGCCTCTTCCTCCCCCGCCGCCACGGGCGGCGATGGCTCGGTCTCCCACTGAGCCATCACATTGTCAGCAATCTCCTCAACACTCCCCCTGGCAGCCATCAATCTATCCGGGTTAACAATAGAAGAATGGTCTCGAATGCTGGGCTTCAAGAGCTTCTTATATTGCTTCTGAATCGCGGGGGAGAAGTCTCGTCTATTCCACGCACTCTTGACTGCAGAACAAGCACAGAAATTGATCAGTTCAACAATCGGCAAACAAAACGAAATCAATACAGCCACGGAAAAGTTGAGCCTCACCCCTTGGCCCAGTGGTTCGAGGGAATGCGGAGGGTTGACATTCAAAGTTCTTGAATTCCCATCCTCCTTTAATGAAAAAGTACCACTTCTTCCAAGTCTTGTTGGAGGAGGGCACAGAAGTAAGGGGTCTGAACCCGCTATCAAAAGACATATAATAAAGGCCCTCCGCCTTTTGAAGTTTTAGATCCATATTGCTACGGATCAAATCGAGGGACACCTCGACATTATTCATATGACCTAACACGATGAAGCTCAACAGATGTCTCCAACTGTTAAGGTTCAGGTCTGCGGGGCAAAGGTTAAACCAACAAAAGAATTGTTTTATTATATCAGGAGGGGGAAGTGTAAGACCCATTTCAAACCAGGCCAGATAGACACAAATTTCCCCCTCTCTAACATCGCTTGGGCAATCTTGAGAATCTGGGACCCTGAAAGTAACATTTGTGGGAAGCTTGAACTTCGTCCATAACTCCTTCAACATGGTTTCAGTAATTACACTCTCACCCTCCTCTTTGTAACCGGGTCGACCAGAAGTCTCACCAGCCCTATTTAGGGGCTCATCGAATTCATCAACAATCCTAACCCCCGGACTAGAGAGGGGTTCTACCAGTCTATTTTCATCAATATTCACTAACTGCAGTTGAGGAACGGTCTCTGAAGGACTGCCCGAACCAGAGTGTGACTCACAGCCAGACATGGCGAACAAGAGAAAGAAATGAAATAAATAAGAAGGAATGTAAAAGGGGACTAAAGTCGAACCTGAGATCAAGAAAGGACTATGAACACCGGATATCCTTCAAACTTCAAAATATGTCAAATGGCGGTCTGGTACTGTAGAAGCGAATGCAGAAGAAAGGTATGAAAGACTTTTCCCTCTCTTTATATACACATTCGAAATATGAGCCTTCCAAGGCGAGCCGACACAACGGTTGAAGATAATGATGGATTCTCAAGTATCGGCTGCGCAATAAATGACGCATTAAACCGACGTCTCGAGAAACGGAGGAACAAAACGTATGACTCTTCACAAGACCCATAACCCTAGTTAAGCCCTAGCTTCTAACTAGGGCTCGAGGGGGGAGTAGCTGATATACCACAAACAGACACACCAATCACCTTGAGACACGTGTGCATACGGAGCTCATAATCTCGATCATACAGAGCAGTGACTAGCCTTCAGGGCATCCTCATATATATATCATTCAGAGCTGATAATCTCGATCGTACAGAGCAGTGACTAGCCTTCAGGGCATCCTCATATATATATATATATATCATTCAGAGCCGATAAACTCGGTCATACAGTGCAGGCGAAGCCTTCAAGGCATTCTCATGCACATATCTCCCAGACCTTATGTTCTGGGCAATATTTATCCAACACTTCATATGGCTCCGACCTTATGCTTTCCTTAACAACTGCCAAGCAGGGAATAAGAAAACGGTCTTCAACACGGAAACTACTACCTATGGTTATCTCCATCTACGACTCAATGCCCCACAAGGTAACTGCAATCTCCGGTGATCAAATCCCTATATTCATGGCATCGAATCCTAATCAACTTAGGAAGGCCACGACCTATAAATTAAACCCTAAAGGTACGCTTTATTTTTATGCTCATTCTTTGGCTTTCAATACAGTATTTCAATTCCTTTTACTTACTTAAGCATCGGAGCGACTACCACCGGAGCCAATCCGGTGGACGTTTGATCGTCTATCTGAGTGTTCTACAGGTCACGGAGCCCTCACTTATTGCGAGCCAAAAAGTGCAGCATCAATTATGTAAAGTTTGAATTTAGAGATAAATAATGAAAAGTGAAGTGAAAGGTAAGGTAAGGTAAGGTAAGGAAATTAAATAGATATTGATTTGTCAAATCAGAAGTATAAAATAATGAGAATCCTTTGAATTGAAAACTAATAAATAATTTATTTCGGGCTTGGGCGGGCCAGGCTTTGGGCCGGAGCCTCAATCTAAAAAATTTTGTTCAGCCCGAAACAAAAGTATCCTGAAAGTATTATACAATCATTACCATTACTTTATAATTTTATATGAGTCTCTCATTCTAAACGCAACAAACTAAAACAACTATAAAATTAAAGCCCTAAAAAAAATCGACAAACTACGATAAAAGTCATTCAGTTATAAGTCATTCATTAACATTTTAATTATAATAGAGTCCAATGCTAATTCTCATAACCCAAGAAGTCCAGTTGACTTTTATGGACAATATAACCCCCAAAAAAAGGCTACCAAAAGACAAAAATGACCATCTCTAGCCATAAAATAATGGAGAGATTTCCGTTACTCAAAAAGGGAACCACCATTCAATCCACTAATCTTTCCATTTTAGGCACTGAGATTGGGGTTTCTAAATCCCTATAATTTCGAATATCATTAGAAATTTGAAAAGAAAAAAAAAAGGATAAACAAAAAAAATAAAAGAATGAATTTTTATACAATATGAAATTGTGAAATTATATAGTAAAATTATAATAAAAAATACATAAACAAATGTATTTTTATGGTGAAATATAAATTATATAGTATGAAAATGTGAAATTATACATTAATAAAAAAAAAAGATAAAAGAATATAAAAATAAACATATGCATTTTTATAATAAACAAAATACTAACATATAAAATTTTATTGAACATTTAATGAAAGAAGGGAAAAAGCAATAAATAAAACATTGATATGTAAAAATTTATAGAATAATTAATGAACAAAAACAATAATGTATTCACTAAAAAAATAGATTAAAAATGTATAATACAAAATAAAACTTCAATAACGACTAACAAATACTTTATATAAACTAAAAAAATGAAAAATTAACAAAATACTATGTAAATAATAAAAATATTGTATGAAAAAAAATATAAATATAATGCGTATAATAAACAGAAAACTAATATAAAAAAATAAAGAATATATATAATCACATACCTAATTATGAAAAGAACACAAAATGATTTTGATTGTAAATAAAAATTCAATGAACAAATTTTAACATAAATCAAAGTTGAGATAGAAGTAAAGAAGAAAGAAGAAGATAAGGAAAGAAAAACAAGTGATAAGATCCAAATAGATAAGGAAATTCGCAATGGAGAAGAGAATAGAAAAAAAAAAAAAAACACAGAGGTTACCAAGCTCAGAAATTCGAAAATGATACCAAAAATAGATAAGGAATGTATTCAAATTCAAATAAAAAAAAAGTAATCAAAAATAATATTAATCAGTGAATAAACAAACAAAAAAATCAATCCAATAACATAAAAAGATAATAAATAAAAGGAGTAAATTAGTCATTAAAAAATATATTAAAAATGACAAAGTCCATCAAGCATTAGAACTCCACTCAAAGCACAAGTTTCAAAGTCAAAATCTAATCAAGTGGAATGCTCTAATGATGATCTAAGCAAAAAGACATACTGAAGCCTAAGGAATTAAGACAAGTCAATAGAAGACTTTTTATTTTTCTTATTTTGGGTTTTGAGTGAATTAAGTTTAGATTGATTATTAAGGATAAACTCTTAATATTTAAAATGATCAATTAGAACCAATCCTCAAATGATTTTTCAAAACAACACATTAATACACTTTAAGTTTTGAAAGATCAAAGGTTTTGAAAGAGGAACACTATGAAAAATAAGTAAGAAGGCCGATACTGTCAAAAATAGTCGACCAGTTCCGAGAAACAATTGACTGAGTTACCATTTTTGTACAAAGCCTGAACTTATTATCCAACCAGTAGACCAATTGAAGTGTTAACTCTAAAAGTTTTTAACTAAGGGTATCTCAGTAATTTTAATGATACAAAATATTATCCAATGAACTAATACTAATGTTTATTTAAGCGACAATGCAAATAGGTCATTTAGGTTAAAAAAAAAATGTTGAACAAGAAAATGACAAAAGTCTATCAAGCTAAAAGATTCTACTCAAGAATATGTTCTAAAACAAAGATCAAAATAAGAGAAATGCTCTCATAATGATTCAAACAAAGTGAACTCACTCAAATCCAAAGATCCAAGTGAAAAGTAAATTAAATTTCTGAAGTGCTGAAAAAGTAAATTAAATTTCTGAAGTGCTTAAAAAGTTAAGGCCAAATGGAATTCAATACCTATTTTAAAATGAAAACAAGAGCGGGTAAGTGATAGAAGCATACTTGAATGAATGAAGAAATGGTTACACTAATTTAAATAATGTTTGAATTATTTACTTGTACAGGAAACAGTGAAGGGACCAATGCTTTGACCACAAATCATAATTCATTAAAATGTGAATGAATTTTTGGTTTCATTAGTAACAAAAAAATTTTCCTGTTGGATTAGCTATTAGAGTAGAACTCATATTTTAGACCCAAAAAAAATGGTAAAGAAAAGAATAACAAACAATATTCATCTTTCTTTATCTAACTTATAAACAATTCTTTTTCATTATAATTAATTGCATGGACTTATAACTAATAAATTATATTAATCTTTTTTGAGTTTTTTTTGACAATTCTAGTATTTGAAATTACATTACACTCTGTCAAACTTTTTAAATTGACGAAATGAATAGAATATTTAAAAAGATATATTTACCCTCACAATAAATATATTTACATATTTAATCAAAATTCTAACAAAATAAATATTTTGCTGAAAAATTCTCTCTCTCCCTCTCTTAAATCGTCCACACTTACAAACCAAAATCGCATATGTCCATAACTTTATCATGATCTGATTTGGATGAATACACAGGAAGCCCTGAGACCACATTTGGCATTTACGACTTCCTTAACTGCACTAGCGCAATCAGGTGAGCAAAAAATAGTTGGTTGAACCAACAGGGACTTTGGCAGAAGAAACCATCAGACACCCAATTAGGAGGACGAATTCACTATCTTTGACGTAGGTAATGGCCTTGTACGAATGTCCTTGTACGACTACTTTTTCTTGTGGCATCCTTTAATCCAATAAGGCAATCTGGGGATCTAAGTAGGGTGATTTTGTTGCCTCTATTTTGATATATTGCCGAAGCAAAATGAAAGGGAAACTAGCTGATCCCGATGGCAAGCGGTTTTCATAAGGATATACATATTACACACCCGAAACGAAGGTCCGTCTGCAACCAAACCACCTTCCCCTTCAAAACTAAGATCCGTTTGGTATACCTTATTTGCGCCAGTGGTACTGCTTCGTTGGCGGCCCACTTCTCCTTTTGACACCGAGGCAATGATACCCCTGCTCCAAAATGAAAGGCCAATGCAGGATATGGCGAAATGTGATCGGATAGAGGTTTATCAGGAACCTCATTCACTGCAACCTATGACTTACATGAATAAAAATTTCAAGAACGTAATTATTTATTTGTTAACCTTCGACTCCATGGATTGAGCCACCTCTTGTCGGAAACATCCCTACCTTATTGAGTCCTGGGTCTAGGAGATGAGGAGTCTGCTTGATTACTGCTTCATATGCAAGAAATGAATGGACAAGAGAGAAAGATAATAGGAATAAATAAATGTATTAAGGTTTTGTAAATTACTAATATTTCATGTGGAGGAGTTGAGAGACAGAGAGAGCAAAGCAGAGCAGATCTTGGTTTGAAAAGAAGTGATTGCAAAAATTTTTATTGCCCTATCTAAATTACCCTCCTGATTAAGAACGTTTTATTGCCCCCCATCTATTAAAGACATGTCTCCAACCTGAGTAATTTGGTAGCATATATGTATATGTGTGTGTGTGTGTGTGTGTATATATATATATATATATACACACACTCATATATATAGTAATCTTATCATATTCAAAACTTGCAAAGAAAAATTCAACAAATCCCAGTAGTGTCTTTATGAGGGCACTTCCCCGCTATCATTTTAAGGAGTCTTTAGGAGGGCAATAGTTTCTTTAAAACAATAAATGGGGTAAATTTTGTATTTTAAAATGTTATTAGTAATGATGTCATTAATTTTTGCCTAAGTTACTAATAGCTTTAGACGGTAGGGTAAAATTATTATTGATAATAAAAATAGAAAAAGTGCACTATAATTTCAAAAATTAAAAGAATAGTATTTGCAATTGTCCAAAAAAAGTTAATTTAATTTATCTAAATTAATTATATATATATATATATATATATTACCGCGAGTGACTAGCACCATTAAAGTAGGATTTTCGACATAAAACTATTGATTTATAGAGTTTAACCTCTCCATTTCAAGATCCGCAAGTGGTGATGAGTACCACTATTTATGAATTTATTGTACTTGCTATATTATTCTAATTATCAAATCAGTTGTCTTGGTAAAATTGTACTTTCACGATAGTGAGCATGCACATAATAATAATGTGGTTGGTTACATATCGTGGTGGCTGATGTGCCTCTCTACTCGGCGTTTATGGTTAAAAAACAAAAAAGAAGTTCTTCTATAATGACAAGTAAAATCATAAAGGAGGTTTTTCCAATAAATAAATGAGTGCTCATTGTTTTGAAATCGCTCCACACACTAACTGAGCTAATTCTACATTTTTTGATATCAGTTGTTAGGATTCAAGCACAACACTCAATGAAAAGAATATAAATTGGTCTCTCCTAAGGTTTTTATTTTGATCAATGGATCTTCAGAGGGTTACTTAAAAGGAGGCTAAGGGGTTAAGGTAAGGTGATCTAATGTCTCCCTTTCTTTTTCTCCTTGTTATAGAGGCATTTACTGATTTTCTCAACAAAAATATTGAGACTAGTCAGTTTACCTATCACCCTATGGAATATATATATACACACACATACACATATATATATATATGCATACTGATTTTCTCCTTGTTATGGAATATATTGAGAATGGCAAGTATTGACTTGATAGAAGATAGTTGTAGGAGCAGTACAAGATGGACTGAAGTCTCTATAATACTTAATTATAGTCATGTATTTATTTATTTATATTTATTAACGGTACATGTACCCTTCTTAGATATTCATGTATATGGGATATATGTATATTGGACTGTAGAGTCAACTCTGAACACCACTATATTGTACATTGTTGATGAATAATTGGTATAGTATTGTTGAATGTAATCAATTTCATTTAATCCCGTTACGGGACTTGAACAAGTTTAATCAGGGAACCAAACCGAAACCAATTAAAGAAAATCAATTCAAAAAAAAATAAATTGAATGGTATTTTATATACTTGACTACTAGGATGGTCAGTCCTATTACCCACCTTATCAGGGTTCAATGACCCCTTAATCAGGTCATCCAAGTCAGGGGCGTGACAAGGACAAATATTCTTAAATTATATTGTACAAAGAACCGTGGATAAAAAAAATCAGAAAAAAAAAATTATATTTCTTAAAGATGATATAGAAGTAGAAAAAAAAAATGTGAGTCAATACTGTAGGAAAAGACAATTATATTTATAAAAAAAGACTTAAATTCCTTTTAGAATCTTAAATAATGAAGTGTGTAAAATTAAAAAAAAAAAAAAAATAGGTGTTGCAAAAGAAAAAAAGAAAGGAATGAAAGAAGTGGGTGACCTCAATATACATATATCTATATAACGGTCCAACAAATAAAAAAGGGTACCATTTAAAATCTTAAAAAAGTAAGAAGTGTGTAAAATAAAATAAATTTCATTTTTAATTTGAGAATACGTAAAAGAAATAAATTAAAAAAAAATTGGTGAAGCAAAAAAAAAGGTAGGTAACGTGATATACATACATATATTACATGTATCTTTATAAGGTGGTGGTCTAAAAAAATATTAAATTTTTTCTTTAGAATCCGAAAAGAGAAAGTAATGTTTAAAATAAAGCATAAGAAAGATTTTAAAATGATTTGGTGACATGATAATATAGACATAGAGAAAAAAGTAGATCAATATTATAGGAAAAATATTATATTTCTCCAAAGAAGAGTAAATTTTCCTTTTAGAAAATATTAAAAGACTAAGAAGTGTGTATATAATAAAATACATTAAAAAATTGGTAAAACAATTGGGTGATAAATAAAAAGACATGGATATTACATATATCTATATAAGGTGGTTGTCCCAAAAATAAAATAAAATATATTGAAAAAATAAAAATAATTTGTGACATCACACTATCTCCTTGCACATTTGGTTGCCACTTTTTGATGGTATAATAGGATAAATATTAAAGACACCATAAAATAGGATAATGGACTCCAAAAAAATTAGAATTTTTCTCTATATTTTAGAATTCTAAAAGAGCAAGAACTCTATAAATTAAAATAAAACAAAGAAAATTAAATAAACTTGTGACATGACAATAAAGAAGTAGAAAAAAGACCATTATATTTCCCAAAAAAAACCTTCTCTTTTGGAATCCTAAATGACTAAGAAGTGCATATAAAAAATATCAAAGAAACTTCTCTAAGTTTCAGAATTCTAAAACCAAAAGAATTGTATAAAATAAAATAGATTAAAAATACAAATTAATTTTGTGACATGATAATATAAAAGTAGAGAAAAAAATGGATAAATATTCTAGGAAAAGACCATTATATTTTCAAAATAATAATAAATTCCTTTTTAGAATCCTAAAATATTACGAAGTGTGTAAAATAAATTAAATTAACAAAAAATAATTGGGTGACGCAAGACAAAGTGGGAAACATTATTTTAAAATTTGTTTTATAAGATCCAAAATTATATACAACAAAACAGATTGTCAATTTAAAACACAATTTGTGACGTAATAATATAGAAGTAAAGAAAAAATGGATTAATATTGTAGAAAAAGAAAACATTACATTGGCCAAAAAATAAAATAAAATAAAATCTGTAAATAACATGTAATCTATATATAATATAAAATAGATTAAAAAAATCAATCTATATATAATGTATGCCTCAAAGTTTAGAATTCAACTAAAAATTGTGTAAAACAAAAGTAGTAAAAAATCTTGGAAGAAAAAAGCTAAAACAATAACAATTGTATAATATGAAATATTTTAAAAACTAAAACGTAACATTCTGACATGATAATATAGAAATAAAGAAAAAGAATGAATGAAAAGACTATTATATTTTCAAAAAAAAAAAATCCCTTTTAGAATTCTGAAAAAGTAAAAAGTATGTAAAATAAAATAAATTTAAAACTTTTCCCAAATTTTAAATTCTAAAAGAGTAAGAATTGCATAAAATAAAATAAACAAAAAAATTAAAAATTATTTGTTGACGTGATAACATTGAAGTAGAGAAAAAAATGGATAAATATTAAATACATAAAAATTACACTTTTTTTTAGTAATTAATACACCTAAAATATTACAACATTTTTTAAATAATTATCAAGATGAGTATTTTATCCATCAAAAAATTTAAGATAGGTATTTTAATAATTTAAACACATAATAAATACTTTACTTAATTGTTTATAACAAGGGTAGCTTAAGCAAGTAGTTAATTATTTTATTACTTAATACTGAATAACTTTTTAATATAATAATAATAATAATAACAATTAGAATATAATATAGCATTGATGTTAATTTAAATGAATAAATCTTGGACATAGCTATTTTCACATTTTATCATTATACTCTACTCTACTCAACTCAGTAAAGCATTATCTCAATATTTTGGAGTCGGTTATATGAATTATGTCTCACTATTTAAGACCATTCTTTTAGTCCAACCACGTATTATCATATCTTTTTTACATAATTATATTAAAGTTAAATTTGGTCATCCTTATCCCCTAACATGACTCTCAATATTAACCATGTCGTTTTTCTTTATTAGTATATTTATTGGTCTTTGTTATAAATGACCATATCACCTTAACTCATTTTATCTTCTAAAGTACTCTTACCATTTCACAAATGTATTTATTTTTAATTCTATTTTTTTTCTCTTAAAACATGTTCAAAAAACACACTTTTAATCATTAAATTAATATTTTTTTGAAGCACAAATGTATAACAAGGTGTGAATAATTGTACCTTAAATCTTTAATTTTATCATAATATTATTGATAGGATTTTGAAGTACAGAAACTACAAAAAATTACAAAACTTTAAATATCGAAATTAATATAAAAAAAATAAAATAAAAAATACCGTCATGTTTTTCTTCTTTCCCTAATTTAAATTATTGTGCATTAGTTTAAATTTGTCTCTTATTTTTTCTTAAATATAAATTAAAGTTAAAATGAATATATTATTGTATTATCTCACAAAATAGTAAATTGTTAGGAAAATAATAGTGATAGCAATATATATATATATATATATATATATATTACAAGCGCGTGCATTACTCACGCTGAATATCGATTGTGCTAGAGGAATTTATTCAGCGTGTCCATCGCAATCAGGTCATCGTGCTACAGGGGGTCAGATTCCATCAATGTGCTGGCAAAGTGTCACATTCTAACACTGTTCACACACCTGTTCATTCTTTGCCATGTCAATTTTAAGAGCATCTTTTAAAGTCTCTTCAAAATTACTTGTAAAAATTATATTATGATGATTCACGTTACATTTTGATGAGTTATTTTTTATTTAGCACCTTCAAAAAAAATTTAAAATTTTATTAATTTCATATTTTAACATTAATTTCCCCTAATTTTGAAAAAATATAATTTAAATTCTATTTAAATTTATTTGAAATTTAAATTTTAAATTCCCTCCAATTATATACAAAATTTTGAAATTTAGATTCTCTCTAATTTCATTTGAAATCTAAATTTAAAATTTAAATTTTCACCAATTTGTATCTAAAAATACGGCTACTTCTCTTGCATTTTCTTTCAACTTTCTCATATTTAAAACATCTTTCAACTTCATTTTCTTCATTCATTTTTCTTATTCACTTTAGAATATGATCTTTTTATGGATATGCTTCTTGATGACTCCGATTCTAATAATGAATTAGAGATGTTGGTAATAGCTGTTATACAAGAAGAGCGACCCGAAAGGGAGATACGATCTAAGCCACACTGTAGTTCCATTCAAGGTCACACACTATTTGGCGTGATCATATCCAAGGCCATAACACAAGACTTTTTTGCTGAAAAACTTATTTATCCTCCAAATGTATTAAGAAAGAGATTTCGGATGAGTTGTTCTCTTTTTTTTGGGTATTCAATTTTCAGTGGAAATGCATGACCCATACCTTTTCCACAAAAAAATAATGCTTCCAGATTCCTTGGTTTGTCATCCCTTCAAAAGGTCACAGTTGCAATCTGATTACTCGCATATAGTAGATTTTGTGGATGATTACGTGACATCGGTGAAAGCACCACAATTGAAAGTCTGAAAAGGTTTGTCAAGACAATGATTGAAGTTTTTTTCTGATGAATACTTGTGATCGCCAAACAACAATAACATTGCGAGACTGCTAGTAGAGGGTGAAAAACGCGAATTTCCTAGGATTTTAGGAAGCATTGATTGTATGCACTAGAAATGGAAGAATTGCCCAATAGCGTGAAAAGGTATGTATGTTGGCCATATCCATTAACCTACTATAATTCTTGAAGCCATCGGCTTCATATGATCTTTGGATATGACATGCGTTTTTTGGAATACCAAGATCTCATAATAACAATCAACGGTCATGAGTACACGATGAGATACTATCTTGCTGATAGTATATATCCATCGTGGTCAATATTTGTAAAATCAACCCATTTGCACAAGAAAATAAACAAAAGAATTTTGTTGCAGCTCAAGAGTCAACAAGGAAGGATGTAGAGCAAGCATTTGGAGTGCTCCGATCATGTTTTGCAATTTTGGGTGGACCCGCTCGTTTCTAGCAACGTGAAACACTTAAAGATATCATGAAGGCATGCATTATAATGCACAACATGATTGTTAAAGATGAACATGATGTGAACATATCAATTCTTAATTATGAAACAATCCATGAAAGTCTTCAGATAACACCCTTGCACCAGTGTACGGTAGAACTTATGGAATTCATTCAAAATCATCACTGCATTCGGGATAGAAAAACTCAATCTGAACTCTAATTAGACCTTGTTGAGCACTTGTGGGATTTCCAAGGAGCTTGTAAAAATATATAGTTATGAATGTTTGAGTGTAATATGTATTTTGTTATGAATGTTTTATTTTCTATGATACTTGAGTGTATGTTGCATTTTATAATTCCACTTTTCACTAAAAATAAAAATAAAAATTGCAAAAACTAATAATTCATTGAAACCAACATTTAATACAATACTATTGAATAATATTAGATATAATCAAAATAGTAATGGTAAGAAAAACTAATCATTAATTGTTACTAAATTCCCTTATAAGAATTTTCATATCACGGTGACGATAATATTCTGTAGTTAATGAGGCATTACATTCGGATCCAGAATCATTAATTATTCTCTCATATTCTTTTATTTGTTCTTGATGAATCTTTTTTCTCTCTCTATTCAGAGCTTATTTTCTAAGAATTTCAATTTATTTATTTATTTTTGCATGGGCTTCTTTCTTTTCTTCCTTCATTTCTTGGAGGATCGATAAAATTGTTGAATTCACAGGTTCGTTTTCACATTTTCATGTTCAAGTCTCTTACATTTCTCACTCTTCTTCCCAATGGCCTCTTCAAGTTTACAAAGTTGTCATTAGCGATATTGTCTTCTCCAAGATTTATCGGAGTCCCTAGAGTAGAGGGAGAGGACATGCAGGAAGTGGAAGTAACATTTTTATATATTTTTTGTTAGTTTTTTTCATTTGAGAATCATCCAACCATTTTGGTTGGTATCTCAACATATTCCAACAATTCCCAAATGCAAATTTTCTTCCATTAATTTCTTCATATAATGTCTTTGCATTTATAATATGAAAAATAAAATAAATTTAATATGATACAAAAATAATTTTTAAATATAAATTTAATTTCTAAATAATATAAATACCGTGTTTTCCTCATTCACATCACTTTGCTGCCTAGATTCAATTTGAGCAAAACATCCACAAAACTTATTTGTGACTTGTTGAATCTTTGACCAATCTTGCATTAAAGACTTTTCATCCCGGTTTGATATAAAATTCTTGTACTTATGAAAATATTCACGCATACACTCGAAACCAATAAGTCTTGTATGTTTGGTCATTTTTTGCACAAAATCGAAATTAATATTAAGCCACAATGACACAAAATGCACGTCTTGTTCTATGCTAAAACTATCACCATGTGTTTTTTTAGTGTTAGAATCGATTTGAACAAGAGATGGAGAAGGTTGAGTGATGAATTGAGCGAAGAATTTAAGTGATTCCGAAAATTGCGTTGAAAAAAATGATGGATCCATTTGGATAGAAAAGTTGAGAAATGCAATTGATTCACAAAATTATGATGATTGTTGAGAAATAGAAGATCGACAAATTTGATGAGTATTAAGAATGAAAGTAGTAAAAAAATTTACACATCCCATTTATAAACTGTTGACAATATATATATATATATATATATATATATATATATATATATATATTATACTGTTGTAGAGAGATCAAATTGTTGTTACCGTTGAAAAAATTTGCCTAAATTTTTCTGACCATAGTCTATAAAATTGTTGGAACAATAAAATATTGTTGAAAATTGAATTGTTGAGATTCCTTCCGCTCGGTTGTTGTTTGAGCCGTGCAATTATGATGTACGTGGGTATTCAAATTTATGTAAAATCTATTTTTGTTGTGGCTGTAAGAGATGGTCTTATAGAGGCAAGGTTATCACTGTTAACTCTTTCTCTTGGATAGGGTTATTCAAATGCGAAGAGATTGAAACATTAGAATTCCATTCCACTTATGTCTAAAAATAAGAGGCTCGTGAATCGTGTGCAAGCAAAAGGATGTCCCTGATCATGCAAAGAGACTGAAAAAAAATTATTGTATTACTATGTTAGTTTTTAACTTTTTCAATATTATTGTCGTTATTATCTCTATAGAATTTTCACTTTGGCAGAAATAGTTTTTCACTAAACTATGCTGGTGGACTTAGACTGGACCACAAAAATCACCAAACTAACAAATCTTGATGATACTAATATTAAAAATTTAAGAAACTACTGTCTTAGTGGACTTTTTTCCAAGGGGATTTCGGTGAAAGGTCTTGAAATAAGATGTTAATTAGGATCATGTCTAAGCCAATTCTTTTTAATTTCAAAACTCTTCCAACTATATTGTGACTAAAATACTCCATCATACCCTTTTTGAGTTTCACTCCACAATTCCAAAATTGTTTCTTGTAAATTGTGAATTTGTTACAAGAAAATATTTTCAAATTTCAACATTAAATAACTTATAAATTATAAATTATTTTTTAATAAAATTTATATATTTGTACTTTAGAAAACATCCATATTACATACGAATTTTTATTAAAAAAAAAAGAGATACAAATAGTGAAATTTCATTCTAGCGAAATAGTGAAATTTTATTGTTTCATTAAAAAGCAATGAAATTTCACTATTTCTCATTGAGACATTGAAATTTTACTGGTTCATAAAACTGAAAATTTATAGTGTTCTAAAAACTCGATGAAATTTCACTGACTTGTTTTAACACAATGAAAATTCATTGTTCTTCAAACAAGCTCCTTCTTTAATCTACTTTCCACCAAGCACCTTAATCTTAGCACCCATTTCTAGCTGTTTACTACCACAAACTTACAAACATCCAAATTTTACTATCACCTCACCAATTTCAAGATTACATTATCCAATGAAAATAGTGAAAAATCATTGTCCATAAAAAAAATTAACATCACTCATGCACTTGCAAATGACCACCTTCAATACCTTATACATCACCATGACTTAATAATTGTATTTTGATAGTATTAGATGTCACAACCCAAAACTCATCCTATGCGGATCTTGTGTCGTGGGGCCGACCCTAAGGCCATCCCTACTTTTTCCATTCCTATATCATAGTACTAATATGCAATGTAATAAAAATTTAAAACAATAATCAGCGGAAGTCTTTCAGTACAGTAATCAGCAGAAGTTTTTCAAAACAAAAATCAGCGGAAGTCTTTCAATACAATAATCAGCGGAAGTCTGTTCAATACATAATATGGTTCTACAATAATCAAAATAAGAACTAGACATAACCAGCACCCATAGGTGGTGAATACATGGGAGAACTAAAACATAAACTGGTACATCTCCTCAAAATGTCCTCCTACGCTCTCAGACTCCTACTGGGGTCTTGTAGCGTCGCTAGTTGAAAGGTGGTAAGTAAGGTGGAATGAGCTACAAAAGCTCAGCAAGTAAATACAGATCTCCGACACTAGTATTGGTGATCATAAAAGAATATGAATCCATGAATAAGAATATGATAGCCAATCATATGAAGTAAGATGCTGTGATAGCCAATGAGAACAGTTGCCATAATGGCCAATGAACAATGGGTCAGAATGTACAATCAGGAGTAATGGATATAACATCAACATGGAACTCTCAATGATAATATAACAATAAGAACGTACTGCCACAATAAACTGATCACAATCAAATCAATAAGAAAATCTCTCTCAATGCAAGATAATCATAAGGGATAGTGTAACTCAACAGTCGTAGTCAAACAATCAAATAAAAGATGCATTTATTCTGTGTCAGAGCTTGGCACACCCTTGGTTTTTTGGGGCTCAGCATACCCCCCAGTGAATTCCAATGTATTACCATATGTCCATTCATGGACTTGACCCATAGGTCTCCAGTGTATCAGAAAGCATCAGATGGAAATTGTGACTGAGCACAAATCTAGTATATAAACATATCATGATCATATGTGATTCCATAGAATATAAAAATGGAATATCAAGTATACAGTGAAATATAACAATAGGCCTTTCAAGGCATGGTTTAACACGATATCAATAATATAACAGTCAATCAATGTCCACAAGATAGATCAATATCACATTGTGAAAAACAAGAATATCTGGTGTGTTCATGAATACAAATTCGGCAGTAAAATAGAATAACTTGGCTTGGAAACACCACATGGAAGAGAAAAGGGAATTTACTTATCTTAAAAATGCATTCTTAGATCAGTATCCCATGATTCTGCCCTTTCCTTTCGAGTTCTCTATATTTCAATAAATACGTTTTAGTTTTAATGTTATTCATCAAATTTTATGTCTTGCCATTATAAATATCTCTTTTAATAATTTAAACTCTACCATTGAATCTGGAATATCAAACAAAGTCGGTTTAGGCTTTCACGAAATTCAATTCGGACTTCGGTACTAAAAAGGGCAAAACGGTCATTTTGCACTTTTACGAGTTCTTACTTCTCGAGACCTATTTTCACAAATCAAACTCCACGGTTGAGTCTAGAATCCTCAAAATAATAAAAATTCACTATTATTTTATTGTAATTAGAGTCCGTTTGACTACTTTTTGACTTAGGGGCATTTTGGTAATTTATCCTTTAAATTAAATATTATTTTATTACTTGAGATCAAAATCTAATTATCATAAGTTCTGAGTAAATTTATAATTATCATAATTTTCTATTCCAATTTGGAATAGCCAAACAATGGACATCTCCTAAACCTTGGATAAGCTACCATTGTTCTCAATTTCAATTTAATTTCTATCTACTATTCTTGCATCCAAACAGTCCCAAATCACCATTTTTTTAACTTTTAAAAATTCCTCATGAGCTGGGTTGGGCGGGTCGACCCAACCCGACCCATGGTCCAAAAACACAAAATAGCCCAACACGCAGCAGCACGTCCAACGCTACTAGTCGTGCGACTGGTCGTCTTTTTCGGCCATGGCGATAATTTTCCGACGACGTTTTGACATCTGACCACTGGGATCCTCTTCTAGTCCTCATGGGCTTTCCACATCTACCCTCGGAATTCAGTTTGGATCACCGGAAGGCCTCGAAAAATGGAGTTGTAGCCAATTTCGGCGAGTTGTCCCAACTTTCCGGCGAACTGAATTTTCACTTTTTCATGGCTTTTTAGCCATTGTTTTGAGCCCAAATTTTACCTACAAGTTGCTGCAATTATGGGCAAAAATTTTCAATTCATAAAATGAGCTAAAACGATCTAAAACCCAATGACCCAGAAATTTCCTTTAAACTTTAAATTGGTTTTTCTCACTCGTTCCTTAACCAAATGAGCTGCAGTTTCTTCCTAAATTCACCATTTTTCATGCTCTTTAAAATCATATAATTCTTTCTAAGCTTTAAACAATTCTACAAAAAAGTCAGCAAATTCAAAACTTGAAATATACAGTAAATTCTCACCTTTTTCTTTCTATTTCTCCTTCTTTCTTCTTCTGTTTCTATTCTGAATATCCAGAGACCCCTCAACTTCTATTTTTTTTTATGCGTTTTATTTCCATTACATTTTAGTGCACATAGGTATATATATATATATAGAGAGAGCAGCAGCAGTAGTGCACCGCCCCTCTCTTTCTCTCTTCTTTATCTCTCTTCGTTCTCTTTCTGACTTTTCCTTTTCTCTATTCACGACTGAGAATTCTGTCTTCTTTTGGCTGGTCTTTCCTTGTTTCCAATTGAGATATTATGTATATATTATATAATATATATCACACACACCAAACACACATATAATATCCCGACTTGGGATATGGCACCTATACCAAGGTAGACCCAATCGAGTACACGTAAATCGAAATAGGTCGAGTCGAGTAGCGTAATATTAGTTGTAACCAAACATGAGTTCGAATGAAATAGAATAATTTTAATTAAGTCAAAAGAGTCAAATAATAATACCGAGCTTCAACCAAGCATTAATCATAATATCAAGATAAACTGAGACCAATTTAGACCGCGAATAGTAGACCCCAAAATATGCCGAACTATTTTAATGAGTAATATACAGTGACGAGTACGATTACCGAGGTAATTCGTTGAAGTTATAATCTCAAGGAATTACGAGATTAAGAAAAGCCAAGTACGAACGAATCGAGCCGATGAATATAATTCTGAAATGAACCCGAGACATTATAGTAGGCTATGTAACGAAATAGCCATGCAATTCGAGATAAATAGTACGATTCATTAATTTAGTAATATACAGTTTAAAAAATACTAGAAATGAATTTTAAGTAATTCTGAGTACCCAGTAGTACCGTACAATAAAAGCCAAGCGGTACAGAGAATCGTATACGTAAGCCGGTATATGTCTCGATATACGTGCACAGTGCATTAAAAAATGCACGAATATATATATATATATGAGATAATATATATATAGGTATATATAAAAATAAATATATAGATATATATGCTAGAATAAATATAAAAATATATATATACAAGTGTAATATAAATATATATATATATATGGTAAAGTATGTATACGTTTATTATAAAGGTATATGTTAGTATAAATAGATATATATATATATATATAAGCATGCAATTGGAAAAATAAAGGAAGAAAGAAGTGTTGGCAACAAAGGGTTGTGAATTGTGTGTGTGATATTTATATAATATACATAACACCTAAACTAAACAAACAGGAAAAAGAAAAGAGAAAAGGTGAGAATAAGTGGGTAGCCATGTACTGTTTGTGTGGTGTGTGTTGAAGTGAAACAGGAAAGAAAACCAAAATGAAAAAGAATATAAAAAGTGGGGCATGTATATAATATATATTATATAAGCGTGTATTGTGTGGCTTGGGGAGAAGAAGCAAGGCTGTCGACAGTGAAGGATGGATTTATGCATATATATGTATGTGGTTGTGTAATGGGTCAACAAAAAGGGCAAGCAAGAAGTGAAAGAAAAGAGAGAAAAAGGTGGGGCGGTGCAGGTTGTGTGTACAGGAAGATAAAAGAAAAGAAAAAGAGAAAAAGGAAAAAGGAAGGAAGAGAGGGTCGGTTCAACAGGGACAGTTATATATATATATATATATTATGTGTGTTGTACAGGGCGGTGCAAGAAAGCAAGTGGAAAAAAGAAATATATAAAATTATATGTGTGTTTGTTTATGATGTTGAAGCAAAAGAAAAATTGGAGAAAAGAGAGGGAGAAAAAGAAAGTAGCCGAGAGAGCAACTGGGAGAGATGGAGTGCAATGCAGTGTGTATTGTGCTATGTGTTAGGCGCAGTGCACGGATGACGATACAGCACAGTGGAGATGGTGATGAAATTGGAAAACCTGGAGGAAATTTGGAGGAACTGATGTGGTTCCTTTGACAGAACGGAGCAGGAGATAATTTAAATATATATACGTGTGTGTATTTGTGTAACGTGCAGCATATATATATATATATGTGTGTGTGTGTGTGTGTGTGTTGTGTAGCAGTGCTGCGCATAACTTGTTGCGCAGCAGAAACGGTGCAGTGGGGGATGGTAATAGCAGCGGTAGCTGCTGCAATCCAACAGTAGTATCGATGGCATAGCAGGCCAGTGTGCATGTATTTATGTGTGTTGTTTATGTTGGTTGGATTGGTTTAGAATGGGTTGTTTAGAGTTTTATTGGAAGCAGTTCAGGGTAGCAGCAAACCTGGAGAAATTGAGAGAAGCAGTAGCCCGCAGGATCAGATGGTTGGAAGGGCATGTTTCTATAATTTAAAATTTTACATGTTGTGCGTGGGGGGCATGTGATTAGGGTATTAGAAGAGAGATTGGGCCTGTTGGGCCTTATCTTGAGGTTGAGAGTAGCAGCAGATTCGGTTTGGATGCTATTAAAGGATCAAGTATGAGCCGTTCATTTGTTGTAAGCAGATTGGATTGAAGGAACGTGAAGCCACAGGGTAAGATACTGAATTTTAGTCTTGGATTTTTAGAAGCATGAATAATTAGATTGATTGTAGGATTTCCTTAAGCATGAAAATTTTTTTAGATTGCAAATTTGGAATCAAGAAAAATAATCCAGAAACTAGGGAGATGGAAACACAGCTTAGCGGCTGAGTTTTGTGATTTTATTTGGGCCAAACCGGGTCAAGTCCGACCCGACCCACCCATTCAGATAGCTGCCCAACACTATTACTATATGGGTAAAATTTTAGATTTGAGTTCGGGAGGTGTTTGGTTGAAAAGGAGAAGCTATCCAATGATTGGCTTACAATGGAAAAAAATAATGGAAACATATAGGAATTGGAAAAATTATGGGCAATGAATAAAACTTTGTGAAATCTTGATTATGCCCAGAAATTATGGTTAATTGTGAATTAACCCGAGTGAATAAAAGAATATTGAATTAAATAATTATTTAAAGGGGAAATTACCAAAATGCTCCTAAGTCGAAGAGTAGTCAAACGGACTCCAAGTAAAATAAAAGAATAGTGAATTTTTATTATTTCGAGCATTCCAGACTCAACCGTGGAGTTGGATTTGTGAAAAAAGGTCCTGAGAAATAAGAACCCGTAAAAGTACAAAATGACCGTTTTGCCCTTTTTAGTACAGAAATCCGAATTGAATTCCGTGAAAGCCTAAATCGACTTTGTTCAACATTCCAGATTCAATAGTAGAGTACATTCAAGTAAAAGAGATATCAATAGTAAAGAGACATAAAATTTGATGAATAGCATGAGTTAAATAGATATATATAGACTAAGATGAGTTTCCTGAATCTTAGGAACACCGAGATACAAGAAGAAGGCAATTTTGACCTTCTAGACAGATACGGTAAAAGGTAAGTAAAATCCGATCTCTGCATGTGTTACATTCCAAGCCATGTCATAGTTCCTTGTATATATATTGCTTATTGTACTCTGTATATACACACTAGTGTTTATTTAGCCACATTGATATTGCCCTATCGTGTGGGAGACAGTTATTGATTTCTATATATATCTCGATCATGATTGTACACTTGTGCATGGATTCCTTTTTGTACACTTGTACCTAGGGCCGTGAGGGCCAGACAGTTTTATTCGAAGTAGTCTAGTAACTGTAGTTTAGCTAACTATTGTTACGTCAGATTTGCCTAGAACCAGTTATGATTCCACTATACTCTTCGTGGAAGATAGCATGATCCCGATATATTATTAGTGCCGAATTTGTGCTCAGTCACATTTCCATCTGATGCTATTTATGACCTTCGGGTCTAGGTTTCGAGTGGAACATGTACTACGTCGCTATGCGAGGCATGGGACGTACAGTTATAGTGTACATAAAGCAGTATTCATACAGCCCAAGCGGATCTGAATACTAGCTCAGGGGGTAGCCGGGCCCCACAGTGCATCTTAGTTTTAGTTGATATCACCATCCTTTATTGTTGATATTCATAGCTTGATCATGTTATATTGTTATTGAATGATCATGAAATTTTACAGTTTTCAGTACAGTGCTTACATTCCATACTTGATATAGCTCATGACTGTAACAGTATGATATTGTTGGCATAGCAGTTTCATTTCCTTATCATTTGACTTTGATCATTTGATTTGAGTTATATATTCATTGACTGGCTAGCATTCTTTTATACCTTTGTACACATGGCAGAGTAAAGGACTACTTACTGAGTTTTCATAGCTCATCAAATACTACACAACATTTTGCAGGCACAGATATCGAGGTCAAACAATAGGGCCTAATAGCTAGAGGTGGACATTCATTTTTGAAGTTACAGTGTAATATTTAGTACAGACAGTCTTATAGCTCTCCCATGTTATCCATGTCTTGGGGATGAACAATTGTATTAAGAAATTTTGTATTCCGCATTTTGTAAACATTATATGTATCACATGTAGCTTTTAATTATTTATTCTGCATTTTAGTAGTTGCATGTTAATAGCACTGATTGTATAGCAAGTTGAGACCCTTGATTCGACAAGCAGCGTCGGATCGGGTGCACGACACGAGATTCGCATAGGGTGGGGTCTCGGGTCGTGACAACACACTTGCTGACACACACCAATTCCACACTTAAACATTTTCTTTCCCTTTTCTTTTCTTTTCTCTTTTCTTTTCTTTTCTTTTCCTGTTGCATGCATTTCCAGCATGTATATATATATATATATATATATATATATTGTGTTATTAGTTTTGCTTGTGTATATTTATATATATATATATATATACTTGTATGTGTAAATATATTCGCATATATATATGCATACCATGATATATGTTTATATATATATTTATTTATTTTATACCTATATATGTATACATGTACATAAGTGTACGTATTGACGTACACATTTTTTCGTGCAGTCCCGATTTATTGTATGGTAGTTCCTCGATATTCGGTATGACTTGAAATCTATGTCACGGGTTTAATATCATTTACGTACTCGAAGCTATTCGTCAATCTCGTCATAATGGTATTTCGGCCTATAAATCGATTTTACTCTGATTGACTAGACCTATCTCGGGTCTACGTGCCATATCCCGGGTCGGGATATTACATTAGACGTTTAGAAAACTTAATACATGAACAAGGCACTCAAAGAGTACAATGAAATTTCATTGTCTTTCATTGGACATTGAAATTTCAATGTCCAACATTATAGCTTCGTCAAAATCATAAAATGTTAAAATAGAAGGACAATCAAGATACTAAAGTCTTATGATACAAATTTTTAACCATTAGATGCAGTAATATAGATCAATAGATAGTTAAATCTCACTGTCTAAGGAAATAATGAAATTTCACTAGCCAAACTTGTATTTCTTTCCAATCACAAAGTATTAAAAAACACAATCAAATATCACTAAAATTTTTATAATTCAAAGTTTTTATCCATTACATCCACAAGAAAAATCAACTTACAATGAACTTTCAGTGACCAGCGAATCAATAAAATCTCATTGTCTTTCCTTGGATAGTGAAAGTAAACTTGTATCTTCTAGGCAATCACAAAGTCTTAAAAGAAACACACTCTTATGTGACTAAAAGTTTTATAATATAAATTTTTTATCCATTATATCCATTGAACTTCCAACTTATAATGAATTTTCAGTTTCTAAGGAATTACTGAAATTTCACTGTCTTTCCTTGCACAATGAAATTAAACTTGTATCTTTAGGACAATCACAAAGTCTTAAAAGAAACACAATCTAATATGACTAAAATTTTTATAATACAAAGTTTTTATCCATTACATTTAGTGAAATTTCAATGTCTATGGAAATAGTGAAATTAAACTGTCTTCTATTGGACAGTGAAATTAAACGTGTATCTTCTTGTCAATCACAAACTATTAAAGGAAATACAAGAAAATGTGACTAAAAGTTCTATAATACAAAGTTTTTATCCATTACATCTAGTGAAATTTCAACTTATAGTGAAATTCTAGTGTCTAGTAAATAATGAAATTTCATTGTCTTTTACCTTTTACTATAATTTCTTTATCATTGAACACTAATGTATTAACCAATTTTCATATATAATTCTTTGACATGAAAGTCACTCAATTATAAAACTATGTATGAAACTACAGTGTAAATAATCACAAAAATTTTGTAAAAATTCCCAGTTCAGCCAATTCATCACAAACCCCACAATTTTGTAAAAAACAAAAATCCTTGTTCAACACCCATTTAACACACATCTTTGTTCATTAGAAGCTGAACCAACAATAATATAATGTAATGATCACTCTCTAGCTACTAAAAGACAATGTCTTGATCTCTAAAATATCATACCAATTCTGATTTTTTGATGTTTGAGTAACGCATCTTATGAGATAAATAACTTCCTTTTTCGCATAAATTACGTTAGTCAAACAACAAAAGACATCAAAACATTTGATGACTGAAATGGTTTGTCAAAGATCACACTCTAGAAAGAAAATGATGTCTTGATCTTTAAATATCATCATGATTCTTATGTGTTGTTGTTTGACCAACACAACTTATGACATATGTAGCTTCCTTTTCGTATAGTCTATGTTGGTTAGACAACAAACACATCAAAACGACTTAACTTAAACTTGGGTTCAACACTAGCATTAAAGGTGATCTGCAAGGAATATGGTGTTTGGTACCCTAATTTCTACGATGCAAGAGAATTGGATGTAGATAAAAGAGAAAAGATTGAGAACACCATACATATATATAATAGGATATATGGCGACCGTATATATAGACTAAGGGAAAACAAAGTGATATCGAGAGAATAGGTAACAACAAAGACTAAAGAGAGGCATTGAATGTGGAAATATGGAGTCTTACTTGTGAAAAGAGAAACGACTACTCAGATTCGTTCATTTAAGGGCTCAATAGTTATTAAAATAATACATTAATGACACATCATCAAATGCGACTATGAACTCATAAAAACAATTGATCAACTGAACTTCTACAAAAACAAATTTTGAGTGTCTCCTCACACTCCAAATGAGTCCTAAAATGGGACTCGGGACTAATTATCCCTTTTTTCAATAAGTGAACCCAAAACCACATTTGTTGATCATGCACAAGAACGGGTGGTGGAACCATGACCCTCCCAATCTTAAGGCCAATGTGCTTGACCATTTATTACCACTAAAGATACCACAGTTGGCCCAGCCTAGACTTGAGGTTATGTTTGATACGGTAGAGTGGGTATTTCAGAAATGTTTATTCTAAATTTTTTTTATTCTTTATTTTTATTTGGTATGATTGAAAATGTCTATTCCGTGAAATGAATATTCTATTAAAAATCATTTAAAGCATTTTTTTTGGTTTAGACAAGTAATCACTATTCTATTTCATGTCATTTTTATTACATTATTTATTTTATTTTATAAAATAATCATTTCATTCATACGTAACAAATATAACCTTAGTTTCCTGCCAATGGTGCAATAAAGGATCAGCATCATGTTCAACTACTAAAGCCGATTACGCCGGAAGAGATGCGCCACTTTTCTATTCAAATATGACCCAATAAAGCACATGGGCCTCGCGTTTCACATCTTTCTTCCGCAATGCCGATTGTATTTGGGCATTTCTGCTCGTTGTTGGGTCCAAGAGGTCTTGACACTAGGGCCATTGTACCCAAGGTCCCCCATCTTGAAATGGTAACCCAGCTGCAGAGCCCCTTGAATTTCCATAGGTGAGGGAGGGAATCCACATTATGGTTGAATTTGAATTTCAAATGGAGTATGTTCTTAAATGTGTTTAAGCGCTGTACTGGAGTCTGAGGTGTAATAGGGGTTTGGGTTTACCCCAGATCTTAATGTCATGTAACTGCGAGTTTCACTTTTAATTTGTAGAAAGTACTTTTACAATTTGGTGACATTTGAGTGGTAACTGTTATATTAAATTGTGACTTAAAGTCAAGATAATTAAATTAATGGGTAAATTACATTGACTTCTCTTAAGATTTTTGACAATTATATTGATCTTTTATGAGGTTTCTAAAAATATATTGATCTCTCCTACTTTACCTACCAATATACAGATATCCCCCAATCAATTTTTTCTTCAAAATGATAAAACTATTCATTTCATGGTTTTTTTTTTTTTTTTCAATTTTTAAAATTTTGACTAATTTTTTTTATTTTTCAAATAAATATTGATAAAAATCTGAAATTTATTTTTATATAAAATAAAATAAGTTATTTAATTTAAATTTGTTTTTAAATAAAATATGTAAAAAAGTTGGAAAAATTGGTAAAATTGAAAAAAATTTACAAAAAAAATAAATAAAAGAAGTAGTTTTGTCATTTTGAATAAAAAAAAAATTAACTAAAGAAATATATTTATATATTGTCAGGTAAAGTAGAGGAGGTCAGTATAATTTGAAAAATCTCAGGTAAAGTTAGTGTAATTGTCAGAAACCTCAGAAGAAGTCAGTATAATTTACCCTAAATTAATCTTTCATTGCCACATCAGTCTGCAAAAAAATTTAAAATTTAAAAATTAAAAACTAAACTCTCTTTTTAGTTTGTATGGCACTACCCCAATGTAATATAATCTGTTCCTTTGATTAGAAAACGAAAAATAAAAGAAATAAGAGAGATTCATTTTATGGTTTATTAATTGGAAAAAATACTAAAAAGTTTTTAAAATAAATTTATTAATCTAAAAAATTCATGATAAATTTTTTGTATCTAAAAGATCCAAATAATAAAATTTTACTGCAAAAAAGTTCAATTATAAACTTGCATCTTAACACCGTTAAAAACTATTAGAGATTGGACTAAAATAACCTTCAAGATAAATTTTAAAAAATATTAAATAGTTGATAAAACAAAATTTTCAATCTAAGAAAAAAAAATCATAACATTTTTTATTTATCTAGAGGGCTTAAAAATGAAATTTTCACTTCACAAAATTTATGGTTTTTTTGGACTAAAGAAGTTATTTTATATATTTTATAGAAGTTTTTAAAAAATATATCTTGAAAACTATTTTAATCTAATCAGTAATATCTTTTAACTATATTAAGATGAAAATTAATAATTAAATTTTTTGTATTAATTTTTTTTTGAATCTTTTAAATAAAAAAATATATTATAAAATTCTTAAATTAAAAAAATTATTTTATAAACTTTTTAGTACTTTTTCCTTATTAATTTGACAGCTAATGAAGGATGGGAGAAGGATAAGAGGGAGGGAAAAGGGGAGATAGTTTCTGTCATTTGGTGGGAAGCAAACGGGGCCGGAAGGGTGGGGGAAGCACTTTTTTGGCCTGCTATATTGTTTTTTCCCATCCAAAAGTTAGCAGAAAGGAGGGAGATTATGATTGGTGAATGTGAATGAAGTCTTAACGGCAAGGGCAAGTCCTGTAGAAAAGTTGGTAGTGACGGTTGGACATATCTAGAAATTATACATGGGGAGATAAAGTACTCTTGCTTGATGGTCAGCCCGTCTAGAAAAGAAACAAATAACAAGAGAAAGAGTAAGAGGAGCGGTTGAGTTATTCGAGTTATTATAATTATATTTTAATGGTTCAGTTTTATAATAGTATTTTAATGATTCGTTATTCATATTTTTAAAATTTAATCGAATCAAATGTTCTTTTAAATAAGACTTTTATTTTAGTAATTAGCATCCATCTCAATGGTTTAAATTGTTCAAAATACTCGATCGAGATTCGACCAAGTTTTTTTCTTGTTTCAATGTTTAAACTGCAATAGTATTTGAAAATAAGAATGGTAGTTTTTTCAAAAACAAAATAACATTTCACCATTGAAGTAAAAATGTAAAAAAAAAATAGCTTCTTGGTACTATAACACTAATTTTTGCATGACTAAAATGACTTTTACCATTAGAGTTGCTCTATGGAATGATTATTTAATCTTCAAGTTATTTTTTTAATTTTCTCTTATTCCCAACTCTTTTTTTAGTTTTCAATTAATCTCTCTTTCTCTCTTTTTTTGTTTTTTTTATACAACGATGCAGGAAGAAGAATCGAACTCATACTAAGTGCATGAGAAGTAGGCACAATTGGATAGGACCTTGGTCCCTATTCAAGGCTAACTCTTGTATAAAGCAACTATAACAGTCGCTTTAGGCCCCACTCACAAATAAGGCATCAAATTTTAGATACATACACAATACAATTTAATTCGAAGTAGGAGAGTAAAGTTCATAGAAGTTTAATTCTTAATTCTTATCCAAAAAAAAAGACACCGATTCAAAAAAATTAGATATATGTACCCTAGAAAAGAAAAGGCAAAGAAAGAACATTAGCCAACCACAATCTTGATCCTACTTTTCCAAGAACACATTGGAAGAAGAGAATAAAGTACCATTTTGTTGGTCTACCAATTTCCATTAGCCTGCCAAAAAGTTGAGAAAGAAATTCTGAGATGTGTCTTGTTTTCCTTAGATTATCCACTTTAAATGATAAATATTCTAAGGGAATACTAAAGGAAAGTAATTTTCAAATTTGACTTTCTATTTGTTTCAATAGGCAACTAGCTGTTTCCACTATGGGGAAGGCCTATAACTTGACTATCATCCTAATGGGATCACTATTGATGTTCTTCCTTTTTTATCAGAAGGGCTTCTCATTCTTTGCTACCTATCAAGAACTTGAGATCAGAGGGTCACCGGAAAGACTCCGGTGGTAACCGCTCCGATAATAAAGTTAGTAAATAAAAATAGATTGTAATTTAAAAGAAGAATTGAACATAAATTGAAAGCGTACCTTATGATCTTATTTATAGGTTATAGATTTTCTAAGTTGAGTAGGATTAGGAGTCATATAAGTAGGGATTTGAAAATATCTGAAGATAGTAGTTTCCATATGGAACTCTGTTTCTTTATTCTGAGATCGGTAGGATGTGGAAGGTGGTGCTATGTTCTGGACCATATACCTCTTAACCCTCCGTGCTTGGTTGATCTAGATAAAATAATATTTCTTGATCTGTTCCTTAAAGAGCTCTGTATAGACACGTGTCATGCTTTGAATATGTTTTTCACTTTATGGTATATCAGCTACTCCCTCCCCCACCCTCCCGAGCCTCTGTTATGGGGCATGATTAGAGTTAAGTTTAGGGTTTCTGAGGCATTACACGCGTAATAGTTTTAAATGCGTTGCTCCGTATTCCGAGAAGATAGTCGTTGATACAACATTTATTGCGTCCGTCGCTAGTTAGAATTACGAGGTCATCATTGCTCCAACTATCACGGCAGTTCAGAAGCGAGGGCCTCCCACGTGATACCTGTTAGATCTTTATAAAAAAAAAATGGGAGAAACACATTAATGCCCCTCTTTTCAACACTTCAACATTCTGAGAACTTTCATACCGTAAGAAAGATCTTTGAGTGAGATGAATTCTGGCATCCTAAAAAGATCAACTCCGATCAAATTTGTAGTCAGGTTTGATTTCAAATACCTATTCCAAATTCTTTGTATCTTCTACCATTATTTTTCATTTTCTTATATAGATCATGTCGGCCTCCAATGCTCAGTCAAGCACAGTCATGAAATAGAAGAGTCTTTAAAAATATACGACCAGATAGAAGTCAACCTTGTAGCTAGTAGCCTGTTAGAAAATGTAGAAAATAGGATTGTCGGTAACCCAACCCCCAATTCTGAAGTTAGAATAGTAGAGGCTTTCATAGAGCCTAGGAACATCGGTGGGAAGACCTTGGGTAAATCCCACAAAAGGGAGGAAGGAGAAAATGCCATGACTCAGAGCATGTTAGATGCTTTGAAGGTTGCTTTTGACCTTCTTGCAAATGTGTCATGTAGGGTACCAAGACCCATAGATTGCCCTTCCAGTATTCAACAAGATGAGATTTGTGCTTACCTTAAGTGGTTTGAGATAGGGGTTAGGTTCCCCTTCCGCCCTTTTATTAGAAAATTTCTAAAGTGGTTTAATATCTACCCCGCTGATCTAAATATAAACAGTTGGAGGCATTTACTTGGGTTCATAGTTTTAGGACACTTGAACAATGTTGAGGTAGACCTCCCTCTAACTAAGAGTAACATGTACATGAAATACCTGAAGTTGAAGTGCATGTTTTATATGTCTTTCGACAAAAGGTTTAAACCTCTCTCCTCTGTACCCACTTCTAACAAGACTTGGAAGAAGTGATACTTCTTCGTAGAAGGAGGCTAGGAGTTCGAGGACTTCGAGAGCCAGGTTTCAACCTTCCCACGAAAGACTGGCATTAAGGGTGAGGCCCCTTTTTGTTTTCACTCTTTTCTTTTTGGGTTTTCACATTCTATTATTTCTTTTCTTTTTGAGCCTAATCATGTGCCTCTGTGCAAATAAGAGAGCTTAGAAAAGATCGATCTTCACCGCCGATCTTCAACAAAAGTACAAGAGGCTCCTTCAAACCAACATCCATTCTCACGAAGCTATCCTTTGTCCCAAAAACTTGATGGAGGCTAGTTTGGTGTGAGACCGGACCGAGAGTTTGAAGAAATCCCTGGTGATTGGATGGGTTCCAGGGAAGAAGAAGAAAGATAGGGAAAGTTCTTCCCTACCGAGCCTCCCCTTTCAGTGAAGAGAATGAGGTTAATCTCCAACTCCCCCAAGAGAAGTGTCTCGAAGGATTTAAGGATTCTCTTATTTAGGAGGCTCTTCTACCCCTAGTGCATTTTGTTCTGAAGAAGAGAAAAGGGAAGGGTAAATCAGTTTTTGCCTCCTTAAGGTCTAATGACTCCAACACAGCAGTCGTGAAGAAGGCCTATGAGAACTCTTAGGCAACAGGCCCAAGCAAGTTCACAGGGCTGAAACCTTAGAGGATAGCCAAGAATCTAATAGCCTTTCACATGAGGGTGAGTTCTGCATTACTTTTCCTTATTTTTAGTTTCCTGGTTCTGTATTTTGCACGTAATCCATTCTGACTTGATTGTGTTGTTTGTGTTTTCCAGGCCATGTATGGCTTGACAGCCATTATGGACTGCCATGAGAACCCTGAGCAGATTGATGCCCTCCAATCTGAGCTCAATGAGGTCAGATTCCTATTGGGAACTACGCAGTCTTTAGTGGTGGCGGCAGCCAAGGGAAAACTGAAGGAGGCTGCCAATTCCCACTCCATCCTGGAGTCCAAGAGGGATGCTCTCGCTATTGAACTAAAAGACCTCAAAAAGAGGTTTGCAGACTTTCAGGCTGTTTTTATCTAGAAGGTTCAGGACACCTTTGAAGCCATCAGAGCCCAAACTGAGGTGGATCTGAAGGCTGAAGTCCAGGATCTGGGTGACGAGATGATTAAGTATGGATACCAAACTTTTAGGGATAAGCTCTGTAAGAAGTATCCCAACTTGGATCTGACCAGAATAAATGATGCTGACGAAAAGGAAGAGGAAGTGGATCCAGAACTCCCTCAAGTCGCTTTATCAGAGGCTACCGATCTAGCAGTAGCATCGACTTGGGCTTTTTGTATTTACCCTTTCTTTCTTTCTTTTTTGTTTTTGTAATCTTCCTATTTTTGGGCTATTATATGGGATTTCAGCCATTCCAGAACTCGTGTGATGCTTGATACCTTTGTGGTATGTCTGACCTCTAGATAATTTCTTCAATATCTAGACCAGTATAAAATATAAGTTCTCTTAGAGACTCCAAAGCACTTACAAGGTATTTCATAGGCCTAAATAATAGGATATATACAACCACAACACTTATAAATAAATAAGGTTAATTTCTCTAGCGTCTACATATTAATAATTCATGATATACAGACCTATAACACTTGTAAATAAAACAAAGCTTTTCTAGAGGTTTGTAAAATGAGAAAAATGGATCAGACCCATAACACTCGTAATGAATATAAAGTCTTGAAGGGTCTGTACATTGATAAAACGGACCAAACCTATAGTACATGTATTAAACGCAAGACCTTTAGGGATCTATACATTGATTTAATGGACCAGGCCTATAACACTTGTAATAGATACAAGGCTTTTAGGAGTTTGTATATTGAGTGAAATGGACCATACCTTAGCACTTGTAACGGTTACAAGGCTTTTAGGGGTCTGTACATTGGGTGAAATGGAGCAGACCTGTAACACTTGTATCGAATACAAGGCTTTTAGGGGTTTATGCATTGATAAAATGGACCAAACCTATAACACTTATAATGGATACAAGGCTTTTAGGGGTTTGTGCATTGAGTGAAATGGACCAGACCTATAGCACTTCTAATGGATACAAGGCTTTTAGGGGTCTACGCATTGAGTGAAATGGAACAGACTTGTAATACTTGTAATGGGTACAAGGCTTTTACGGGTCTGTACATTGAGTGAAATGGACCAAACTTGTAGTACTTGTAATGGATACAATGCTTTTAGGGGTCTGTGCATTGAGTGAAATGGGAATTTGTGCATTGAGTGAAATGAACCAAACCTATAACACTTGTAATGGGTACAAGGCTTTTAGGGGTTTGTACATTGAGTGAAAAGGACAGACCTGTAGCATTTGTAATGGATACAAGGCTTTTAGGGACTTGTGCATTGAGTGAAATGAAACAGACTGTAACATTTGTAATGGGTACAAGACTTTTAGGGGTCTGTAAATTGAGTGAAATAGACCAAACCTGTAGCACTTGTAATGGATACAAGGCTTAGGGGTCTGTACATTGAGTGAAATGGACCAGACCTATAGCACTTGTAATAGATACAAGGCTTTTAAGGGTCTGTACATTAAATGAAATTGACCAAACTTATAGCACTTGTAATGGATACGAGGCTTTCAGGGGTCTGTATATTGAGTGAAATGGACTAGACCTGTAGCACTTGTAATATAAACAAGGCTTTTAAGGGTCTATGTATTGAGTGAAATAGACTAGACTTGTAGCACTTGTATCGGATACAAGGCTTTTAGGGATCTGTACATTAAGTGAAATAGACTAGACCTGTAACACTTGTATCGGATACAAGGCTTTTAGGGGTCTGTACATTGAGTGAAATGGACCAGACCTATAGCACTTGTAATGAATAGAAGGCTTTAGAGGTCTGTACATTAAGTGAAATGGACTAGACATGGATACAAGGCTTTTAGGGGTTTGTGCATTGATAAAATGGACAAAACCTATAGCACTTGTAATGGATACAGAGCTTTTAAGGATTTATGCATTGAGTGAAATAGATCAGACCTGTAGCACTTGTGATGGATACAAGGCTTTTAGAGGTCTGTACATTAAGTGAAATGGACCAAACCTGTAACACTTGTAATAGATACAAGGCTTTTAGGGGTCTGTGCATTAAGTGAAATGGGGAGTCTATGTATTGCGTGAAATGAACCAGACTTGTAACACTTGAAATGGGTACAAGGCTTTTAGGAGTTTGTACACTGAATGAAATGGACTAGACTTATAGCACTTGTAATGGATATGAGGATTTTAGGGGCCTGTACATTGAGTGAAATGGACCAGACCTGTAGCACTTGTAATGTAAACAAGGTTTTTAGGGGTCTGTGTATTGAGTGAAATAAACCAGACCTGTAGCATTTGTAATAGAAACAAGGCTTTTAGAGGTCTGTGCATTAAGTGAAATAGACCAGACCTGTAGCACTTGTATCGGATATAAGGCTTTTAGGAATCTGTACATTAAGTGAAATGGACTAGACCTGTAACACTTGTATCGGAGACAAGGCTTTTAGTGGTATGTACATTGAGTGAAATGGACCAGACCTGTAGCACTAAAATGAAAACAAGGCTTTTAGGGGTCTGTGCATTTAGTGAAATAGACCAAACCTAAAACACTTGTAATGGATACAAGGCTTTTAGAGGTCTTTGCATTTAGTGAAATAAACCAAACTTATAGCACTTGTAATAGATACAAGGCTTTTAGGAGTCTATGTATTGTTAAGAAACTCTTAAATGAATCAAAAGTAGCTTTATTATTGATAATACTTGCGTAAATGTTCGATGTTCCAAGGTCTGGGTACATGTTTTCCAATTGAATCTTCCAACCAATAAGTCATAGGTCTGATAATCTTGGTTACTTTGTAAGGTCGTTCCCAGTTAGGGGAGAGCTTTCCCATGGTGGGATCTTTAGTGTTTGGAAACACCCTTTTTAGGATGAGATTTTTGAGCTAGAAATTGATGGGTTTAACCCCTAGTTGAAATATTTAGTCATTCTCTGTTGGTAGGCTTCAGTCCTAATCCAAGCTTGCTCACGTCTTTCTTCTAGTAGGTCCAGATTTTTTACAAGCTGTTGGTTATTAGCCTCTTGGTCAAAGTAGTCTATTTTAAGGGTTGGCATGCTAATTTCAACAGGAATGATTACCTTGGTTGTAACGACCCACTTCTACCCAGCACAATATTGTCCGCTTTGGGCTGCCTATGGCTTGGCTAGCACGGCTTTGTTCTTCCTGGGCTTGCCCCAGGAAAAGGCCTTGTGTTAGGGAGAGGTGCAATCCTACTTATGAACACCTTTACCCTTCCTTCCCCAGGCGATGTGGGATGGCTGCTTCCTCTCCCCCTTTGGAACTGACGTCCGCGGCAGGGCTCCTTGGCCTGGCCATGCCACACTTTCCGACTGGGTCAGGCTCTGATACCATCTGTAACGACCCACTTCCACCCAGCACAATATTGTCTGCTTTGGGCTGCCTATGGCCTGGCCCGCACGACATTGTTCTTCCTGGGTTTGCCCCAGGAAAAGGCCTTGTGTCGGTATCAGAGTGCACCACAGCGTCAGCCTTGTAAAGATCCGAAATTTTGAATGAATCTTTTTTTTATAAATATATGTTTATATATATGAGATGTGTATGAATGGTGTATTATATATGTATACATTTATATGTACATAATATTATATGTTATGTATGTATATATATACATGTATTTAAATATATATATATATAAGCATATACACAAAGGGAGTAGGGGACAACTTGTGTGTGAGCAAGAGGTGTGTGTGTGTGTGAGGATGTGCACTGCCATGTGTGTGTGTGTGTGTGATATAATATACATATATGTAAACCAAAATGTGAGAAATGCATTTAATGCATTCTGAAAAGGGAGAAAAAGAAAAGTGATAGAACAGTAGAGAAAGTCAGAAAAGGAGGGGAATGGTGGGCTGCTGCAGGTGTTTGCGTGAGGGTATGTATATACCCTTATGTATATGAAAATTGGGTGCATTGGTTAGAGGGAAAATCAGAAAGGGAGAGGCTGAGTTGGGGAGGCTGAGAGACACTGAAAGATTCAGAGGCTTGAACCAAGAGGGAGAAAGAAGAGGAGAGAAGCTGCAATAAGGAGAAACCCGAAAAACAGGTATGCCGTGTTAGTTCCTGTCATTAAATTTTAAAAGCATGATGTTTAGTTCTAATAGTAGGGCCACTCTGAGCATGAGAAATCCAAGAGAATGCAAAAGAAATAAAAAAGAATGGTAAAGAAATGAGGTTAAAAAGTGAGGTTTCAGGTGTGGAGAATAATACGGGTTCCAGAAATTTATGGGTTGAAACCTTGTTTTAGGTTTTGGAAAATGTTGCTAGATGATGCAGAAATCCATTAGAATTGAATGAGAGTTAAAACAGTCGAAAATCAAGCCTGAAATCGTGAAAACACAGTAGGCCGGAAAGTCGTTCGTGGCTATTTGACCCTCTATTCGTGAAGTTTTAATGGCCTAAATGAAAAACCAAGGTTGGGGTTGGAATCCTTGAGAGAGGGGGAAGAAAACGGCATTGAAAGCAGGGTTGAAAATGGCCGAAAAAAGTTGGCCGTCGTCGGAAGGGACGATGGAACCCTACCGTTGCTCTACAGAAAGAATCGGGGAAGAAGAAACTATTTGGGGGTTTTAGGTTTGGGTTGGTTCGGGTTCGGGTCAGACCCGACCCACCCGCAACGTATATGACCCTGAAGTCACATCATTTCAGTTTATAACTTAAGTGGGATTGGGGGTGTTTGGCTACAGGTTTAATAAATTAAATCAAAATTAAATTCAAGGAAGGGGGATATCCTAGTCTGGTTTAAGGGGGTTGTTCACCGTTTGGTTTCAAAAGGGTTTGAAAAATAAAAAAGGGCGCGCACAAAGGCTGCGCCCCTTGGGTTTCGAACTAGGGACCAAACGGATAGGAGGGGCACGTGTAACCAATTGGGATAGGAAAATCCCGTACCCTTTTTGGCACAAAATATATATATATATATATATATTATATTTTAGCTTAATTTAATTAATTAAATTAAATTAAATATAGTGAAGTGGCCCAAAGTCTAAATGGGACAAATCATTAGTGTATTTTGACTATCTCGACCATTCTGAATCCAACGGTGAGGTCCGTGTTATGAGACGAGGTCCCGAAGAATAAAAGACCCGTAGGAACATTAAAAATTACCAAAATGCCCCTAAGTTAAAAAGCAGTTGAACGAACTCCGATTAAAGTAAACCAATAGTGAATTTTTTATTATTTTGAGCATTCCGGACTCAACCGTGGAGTACGATTTACAGAAAGATGTCTCAAGATGTAAGAACCCGTAAAAGTGTAAAATGACTGTTTTGCCCTTTTTAGCCTGAATATCCAAATTGAATTCCTCGAAAGCCTAAACCGACCTTGTCTGACGTTCCGAACTCAATGGTAGAGTTTATTTTAGCAAAATAGAAACTCATGAAATAAAGACATAAAATTTGATGAATAGCATAATTCAAGTAGCAATAGACTGAGTTGCATTTCATGATTTTAGGGACACTGAAAGGCAAAGAGAAGGCAGTCTGACTTTCTACATTATCACTATTAGTTCAACTACACAGTAAGCATGACTTCATAGGGTTGAGACAAACCCATCAAGTATGATATTTTGCTAAGTACGAAATAGGATTAAGTTTAGGAGTGATTACCATGTTGACTTAATGATTCACATATTTGTTTGATTGTTTATATGCTTATGTGCTTCTCGTTATCTTTTTGAAAGTTTGGTTAAGTGATAGATGTGGGTCATGACTATATGTATATTCCATGCGTTGGCACAATGTGTGATTTATGTTTTTTAGAGAATTGGCAAGATAGTGAATGTGTAAATCAAGCATGTGATTAAATTGATTTTTCATGATATGCAGACTTGTGGAAGGAGCTTTGTGATTTAATGTCATTGTTGCTTTAAGTAGAATATGCATTACTTAAAGCATGCTTCATGTGTTGATAAATTGTTTCGTTGAGATTGCATTATTGCATGGTAGAATCAAGGCATATTGGCATAGTGTGATTCCTTGAAAGCATAGTGTGGGTTAAGCACGTGGTGTTATGCATTATGAGGGTGTAGATCCTGTGGTGAAAAACCCAAAATTGGCCATTGGTACTTATGTCAGCAGGGACGGACCGCGAAGTGAAACATACAAATGGTACTCATGCCAGCGGGGAAGGACCGTAAAGTGAGACATGGGTGTGGCATAGAGTTACATGGGTGCGTCACGCATATTGTTTATATATTGCATTGATGACATGTAGAGATAAATGTACACTTGTACATGCCACGCCTTAATTTTGTTTCTTGCATTAGCATTGTATTATACCAGCAGTTGAGCTGACCCATTCGTGGGATAACATATTACAGATGACGTCCCTGCTACTTGAGATTTGAGGAAGTTTAAACGAAAGAAAGGGAAAGGAACCTATAAGTGCATTTGACCCCTAGGGGCATATTTTGAGATGTAAGGGCATAAGCCCACAATGACATGAATAATTTATTTTCTTGATTGTACTTTACATTTTATGTGTGGATGAGAACGGATGTCTATCTAGTTAAATCCCTTAAATTGTCATTTATTTACCTTTCTTGTTTTATATCGCTCACCCCCAGGTTCGTGGAAATTTGGGGTGTGACAAGCCTGGTGGCTCTGCCCACAATATTGTCTTCTTTGGGCTACGAGGCCAGGTCTTGGGCTTGCCCCTCACGGCCTTCGCACCCTCAAGGTTTTGTTCTTGGCACCCAGTTCATTGAGCCCAGAAGGCCTTGTGCTAGGGAGAGGTGCAATCCTACTTATGAACAACTTCACCCTTCTTTCCTTAGGTGATGTGGGATGGCTGCCTCGGCCCAGGCCGTAGGCAGCCCAAAGTGGACAATATTGTGCTGGGTGGAAGTGGGTCGTTACATCGGTGCCATAGGTGAGTGAGAATGGCATTTTCGCAGTTGGGGTTTTTAATAGTTCGATATGCCTAGAGTACTCTAGGGAGCTCTTCGACCTATCTTCCCTTAGCTTCCTCCAACCTCCTCTTTATTGCTTCGAGGATAGTATGGTTGGTAACCTCGGCTTGCCCATTAGCTTGAGGATGCCCTAGAAAGGAGAAGTGGTGACTGATATGCAGGTTTTTACAGAACTTCCAGAATACATTTCCAACAAACTACGTCCCATTGTCTAAAATAATGATGTAGGGTATACCAAACCTGCACACAATATTTTTTCAATTGAAATTATTTACTTCTACCTCTGTGATGTGGGTCAGTGGTTCAACTTCTACCCGTTGAGAGAAATAGTCAATGGCGACTAGCAGGCCTCTATTCTAAGGGGCTTTTGGCAATGGCCCTACAATGGCCATTCCCTACTGGGCGAAAGGCCAAGGACTTATGATAGGCACGAGTTTATGATGAGGTTGAAATTGGTATGAGGTGAAATGTTGACATTTGTCACACTTACGAACATATTCCTTAGCCTACTTTAGCATACCGAACCAGTAGTAGTCCTGAGTTAGTGCTCGGTGAGCTATAGTCCTACCATCGTTATGGTTACCACAGATCCCCTCATGTATCTCGGCTAGGACATAGTGGGCCTCCTCTAGAGTTATGCACAGTCGGAGGGGCTGTGTGTAGGACCTTCAGTAAAGCTTTTCTTTAAGGATTAAATACTGAGCTACCCTAAGTTGAATTCACCTAGCATGATTCTTATCTTCTGGAAACAACCCTTCCTTTAGGTACTGGATGATGGGAGTTATCCAATTCTAAGGTTGTTATGAAATTTGAAGGAATTGTATTACCTCAATACTAAGTTTTGACTGGTAGGAGGTTTTTGCCATTGAGTCCCTTTCTAGCTTAAGATGGGAAGCCATATTTGCTAAAGCGTTGTCCTTGGAGTTTTGGTTCCTTTCAATCTTCTAAATAGTGAACTTGCAGAAAAACTGCTTTAGGGACTCCCCTAGCTCTAAATATCTAGTCATCATGTTATCCTTGGTGGAAAATTTTTCCAAAACTTGACTCACCACAACTGAAAGCCAGAGAATACGTCAAGATTCAGAGCTTCACATTCTAGAGCCAATTTTATCCCAAGGATAAGTGCGTCATATTCGTCTTCATTGTTAGAGGCTCTGAATCCCAAGCTGATGAATTTTTCGATTACGATCCCTTTAGGGGACTGAAGTATTATACTTACTCTAGAGCCTTTGTCCGTAGATGAACCATTGGTGTAAAGTAGCCATACTGAAGTGTCTATAGTGGTTTGAGCTTTCGAATGCTGTGTTCCAGTGAATTTTGCTATAAAGTCTGCTAATACTTGGCCTTTAATAGTAGTCCATGGCATATAGGATATGTCAAATTCTCCCAGTTCTATTGACCATTTGACCAGTCGTCCCGAAACTTCAGGTTTATTGGACTGATTTTAAAGGATAGTATATAGTGATTATGATAGGATGGGCTTAAAAGTATGGTCTAAGCTTCTGAGAGGATATTAGCAAGGCTAAGGCCAATTTTTAAATTTCAGAGTACCTCGTCTCGGTGTCCATAAGTGCTTTGCTAACATAGAAAATATGCCTCAGAATTCATTTGTCTTCCCTAACTACAGCAAAGCTGATGGCACTTTCTAACACAACTAACTACAAGAGTAGTTTTTCCCCTAGCACTGATTTTAAAAAGAGTTCGCAGGAGGCTAAGTATTGCTTGAGTTTTTGAAAGGCCTCTTCACATTCAGAGGTCCATTCTAGGGCCTTACTCCCCCCCTCAAGGCTTTAAAGAATGAGAGGCACTAATTTGTAGATTTAGAGATAAATCTATTCAATATTGTTGTCCTTCTATTCAGCCCTTGGATATCTTTCTTGGTTGTGGGTGATTCTAGTTCAATCAGAGCTTTGATCTATGAAGGGTCTGCCTCAATTCCTCTTTGGGAAACTAGAAACCCAAGAGTTTTCCTTCTATGATTCTGAAGGTACATTTTAATAGGTTAAGCTTCATTCTGTGTTTCTTCAAGATGTCGAATGTCTAGCTCAAGTGCTGGATGTGGCCACCCTTCCGAACACTTTTGACAAGCATATTGTCGATGTAAACTTCCATTGTATCCCTAGTTTTGGTGGCAAACATTCTATTTACAAGCCTATAATACGTAGCTCCAACATTCTTTAAATCGATCGGCATCACTTTGTGACAATAGAGACCTTGTTCTAATATGAAGGCTGTTTTCTCCTACATTTGAATTTGATTGTATCCAGAGTAAGCATTCATGAAACTCATGAGTTCGTGACCTGTCGTGGCATCAACAAGTTGATCAATTCTGGGAAGAGGAAAGGTACCTTTAAGACAAGCTCTATTTAGTTCAGTATAGTCAACGCAAACCCTCCACTTGTCGTTCTTCTTTTTTACAAGAACTGTATTGGCAAGCCATTTTGGGTATAACATTTCTCTTATCATTCCAACATTTAGCAACCTCTGGACCTCTTCATTGATGATTTTGTAACGCTCAAGGACAAATGTTCTCCCTTTTTGTCTTACTCGGGGATGGTCTGAATCTGTCATCAACTTGTGAGAGATGAAATCAGGATCTATTCCCTCCATATCTCTAGTTTTGCATGTAAATACCGAAAGATTATCTTTTAGGAATTTAACAATATCCTTTTGCTCAGAAGGAGACAGGGCTAAGCCAATTTGTACGTATTTTCCCTTTCCTTTAATGCTTATGAGTACTTTGATGGGCTTCTCCATTAGTTCGATTGCACTGTCCTTTCCTTTGGGACTTAGTGGCTCGTCAATCTCGGAAGGATATTCTTCTACCTCATAAAGGTTGGAAAATGAGAAATTTTCTCTTTTATGAGGATACTATAATTGCTATTTGGAGGGCTTTGCTTTTAGTGCGAGGGCATGATATCCTAGGCAGTGGGCTGACAGCTCATGATGGTGAGAACTTTGTTATTATGGACATACTTCAAGTATTGATGAAGGGTTGAAGTAACTACTCTCATCTAGTGGATCCAAGGCCTCCCAATAATGCCATTATAGGGAGATTTAGTGTCTAGGACCATGTATTTAAAGATTAGTGTCTTCTGTCTGTCCCCTTCTCCTATCATGGTCGGTAGATCAATTCTGCCTATTGGGGTGCTAAGATTCCCATCGAATCTTGCCATGCCAATAATGGTAGCTTTAATAACATTAGAGTTGAGCTTCATATGTTTGAAAGGTTCGTAAAATAATACGTTGGTAAAACTTCCAGTATCCACGAGAACCCTTCTGATCTCAAAATTAGCACTTTTGAGTAAGATAACAAGAGCATCATTGTAGGGACAATGTATCCCAATGAGCTCCAATTCAGAGAATTAGATTTGAGGTTCTGACTTCATTTTTTTCTCAAAGGTTGAGATCTGGATGACACCGGGTTTCGCTCTTGCCGCCCGAGCATATCTTTTCCTAGCTCGGTTGCATATTTCTGTCATCGCATTGTTAGCGTGAAGCACGAAGATGACTTGATTATTTTGTCGTTGCTGATCATTCCAAATTTCTATGTGTTCAGACCTTTACTCTTACCTTCTTTGAGGTGGTCTTTCGTTACGGGGGTTCTGCCTCCCGTCTTAGAAGAAAAACTCTCTCAGTCATCCTCACCTGATGAGATGCTCTATCTCCTACTCTCCTACTTCAGAGCCCTGCACTCCTCAGTCATGTGCCCCTACTCCTTATGAAAATCGTAGCAGTTATTTTGATTTCTCAAGTCGAGGTGGCTTTTTAGTAGCTCCAGCCATCTCAAGTTTTCACAAGTCTAGATCTGTTGAATATGTGGGTAAAAAAAGGATTTAGAAAGGTATAAGTCCTATACCTTCCAGAGTTAGAATTATTCTGGGCTCTAGGTGTTGTTCTCTTGTCGGGACTCATGATCATCTTTTTGTTAGCACTGTTATCCCTCTTCTAAACTTGTTCATCCTTCTAAGCTTGTTCTTTTGCTTTTTGGAATGAGATTTTTGTATCTTCAAGATTAATATACTTTCGTGCCCTTTCCATGAGTGTTGTCATATCGAATGGAGGATTCTTAGTCAAGAAATCCTAGAAGGTCCAGGCCCAAGGCCTGAAGTAAGGGGCCGCACTAGGAAACTTGGACTGCAATCAATTATCTCCATAAGCTCGATGTTAAAACAAGCTATGTAATCCTGAAGTGATTCTTCCTTTGCTTGCTTGATAATTAGAAAGAATTCTGGTCATTTTCTCAACTTCCAGCTTGTTAAGAATCAGTCAAGAAACAAATTACTGAGCTTATAAAAATTGCTGATCAATTTTTTAGGGAGGTTGTGGAACCAATTAAGGGCGGTACCCTTGAGGCTCGTCACAAAATTTTAACATATAAAGGCATCAGTAGCTCCATGCAGAGCCATTGTGTGTTGATAGTAAGATAGATGGTCACCAGGGTCCTCAGATCCATCGTAAAGGGTGAATTTTGTGACAACGAACTTCTTGGGTCGCTCTTCTGTCATTATGTCAGAGGTAAATGGAATTGAAAACCTACCGAGCAATTTACTTAGCTCGTCTTGCTCTAGAGGGGCATGGAGCCCTCTAGTTAAGATCGTCTAATCCTAGGAGTCTGCTATCTCCTCTACCCTCTAAGGGGCTTTGGGTAGGACTTGTTGTGCGATCGGTACCTGTTGTTGATCTCGTCCTGCCCCTTCAGATCCTCAACTCAAGGGAAGAATTTTTTCGGTGTTAGTATGAAGATGCTGCTCTCCCAAGACTACGGGGACTGGAATCTCGAGAGGTTGGAATTCCTGCGATGCTGGATTGGCTCTAGAGGCCATTGGAATTGGTATCTTTGTTTTTCTCTGGTAATGGACAGTTGGATGAAACGTGGGCATTCCTCTCCCCACAACTGTTGACGACTAAGGATCAGCCCCCATATGAGTGGCACCATGGGGGTGTACCGGTTGCATGTTAGGCAATTTCTCGTTAAAAGATCCTCCGCCCGTTGGAGTGGTGGCAGGCTGAAGTCCTCCGTGAACAGTGTTAGTAGGAGGAGGAGAAGGGTTACTCCGTTGGTTCTAAGCCAGTGAAACCAAAGCTTGTGACATGGCAGTGAGTTGTTCTTGCATTTGATCAAACTGTCGTTGAATCTGATCAAGCTGTTGTTGTAAACGAATGGGTGTTTGTCCCCTTCCTCTTCCAGCAAGAGGCTGATTTTGAGGGTTTTGGGAATTCTTTCTAGGATGAAAGCCAGGAGCCAATGTCCTTTGGAAAAAGAAGACAAAATATTTGTTTTTTTGAAAAAAAGATAATAAGAACGATTATCGTTCCCACAAACGGCGCCAAATTGATGTTGCTCCCTTTTTATCAGAAGGGCCTCTTGTTCTTCGCTACCTGTCAAGAACTTAAGATCAGAGGGTCACTCAAAAGGCTCTGGTAATAGCCACTCCGATGAAAAAGTTAGTAAATAAAAATAGATTGTAATTTAAAAGAAGAATTGAACATAAATTGAAAGCGTCCCTTATGGTCTTATTTATAGGTTATAGATCTCCTAAGTTGAGTAGAATTAGAAGCCATAAAAGTAGGGATTTGAAGATATCCGAATATGGTAGTTGTCATATTGAACTCTGTTTCCTTATTTTTAAATCGGTAAGATGTGGAAAGAGATACTATGTTCTGGACCATATACCCCTGAACCCTTCGTGCTTGGTTGATCTAGATAAAATAATCTTTCTTGATCTGTTTCTTAAAGAGCTCTGTACAAACACGTGTCATGCTTTGAATATGTTTTTCCCTTTATGGTATATCAACTGTCACAAATTAGATCATCTAAAAAAGAAACCAATAACAGAAGAAAATTTATTTATAAACAAAATTTTAATAAAATTAAAAATGTAAAATATAGTATAATGTTATAAATTGTCATGTTATTCGGAATGTTAAGTTTTTGGACTACACTTCTATTTGTATCACACTACTCCATAAATATATGTGAGGAAAAATGAGTTTTTGAGCATAATAATTAGTTATCTTTGAGCTAAAATCAAAGTGGCTCTCACACATTAATGTTGGTAAGTCCATATGAAAATGTGTTCTCCTTCATAAGGAGATTAAGATTATGTATTAGACTGGTCAAAACCATTAAGGAGTGAATAAGAAATTTCCTTCAAACATCACCACTTGAAAATGGTAACAAGAGCTTGAAGCTTGTGAAAAGCTTGTGTCCCACATAGGATGGATATAAGACTTTTAAAAAGTATATATACAATTACTTTGAAGGAAGGTTTAGGCCCTAAGGGTAACCCAAGTTTTGTGAAAGGATGAGGATCTAGCACATGCTTAGTTAACCACACATGTGCGCGATAGGCATTATTGCCCTGCTCGACCCCGCACTGGGTTTGGGCCTTGACCCGCTGTATATATATATATATCCTTTTAGGAAAAATTCATTTAAATAAGTTTTCAAAACGATGTCGTTTAGTTACCAGAATAATTAAATCCAATGCTGTCGTTTTGCAATTGCGTTTGGTTTTGATTAAATCTAAAATGACGTCGTTTTGCAATTAAACCTTTGGTTTGAATTTTGACTGAATCATCTTTTTTCCTACGGTTGTTCGTTGAACTGCTGCGACTTTTAGCCTTCGTGTCTGTACCAAATAGACACTAATGCTCTATACAAACACCACCTATACACCTACATTCATTTAATTGAATTCATTAACATTTTCTGTGCGTTCATACATCTAGTTTGAGAGAGTTTGAAACATAAGTCTAATTATTGTACACAGAGTCTGTAGTGCTTCTTCTTTGTATGAGAATACTTCATCTTGGGAGGCAGGCGTCCATTCAACTCATAATCAGATACGTGAAGTTCAATTCTTTTAGACTAACTTGAGACACTAGTTTGTGACTGATGGCAGACATCTATGATAATCAGTCTTGACTCAAACATGTTAGACACCCAAACTTTACTAACAGCATCTCCAATCCACCTTAAAATCTTTAAATTTGATGGTAGGGAAGAAAAAAGGGATCTCTAACTCATCTTTAAATTTGCATCAAATTTAAAAGAATGAATATTATTTTCAATGTTCATCTTCAAATTTGAAGGTTCATTATTAATTCTTCAAATCACTATTCATGCAATATTCATCCACTATTTATGCAATATTCATTCACTAATTATTTTTACAGTACTTTAAACTAATAATTAATTATTAATTATTAATTATTAATTTTGAAATTAATTTTTAATTTGAAATTTCTTGATTATATCATAGTTTTTAACAAAAAAATGATAAATAATTGAAGTTTGGATAAACATATGTTAAATAGTTGTAATTTGGACATAAATAATATTATGAAAACTGAGATTTAAAGAAGGAATAGTGATTTGAAGATTGGTATGGTTGGAGTGAAAATGTAGAACCCATCATCTTCAAATATGAAAAATATGTCAAAATAAAGATGAATTTGAATGTGGATAATTTAAGATTGAAAAGAGAAGAAAAGAAAGTGTTCATATTTATCTTATTTGATAATTTAGGAGAAAAATAAATAAAAAAAAAAGTCATTATTTCTTATTTAAATGATTAGTGGGATAAAAAAGAAAAGAAAGTATAAAAAATCATTTGACAACTATACCATTTTTCTTTTTGTTTAGAATTTTTAATTCTTTTTTTTGTGAGTATTTTTTATATTTCAAAAAATTCATTGACTACACTTTCTTTTCTCTCTAAATCTCTCCACTTTTGAAAATATTGGAAAAGTAGGCTAAAACAATCAAACTTTTTCTCATATTCTTTTCTTTTTTCTCTAACGAAAATACATAATAAACACAAACGGGTGTTAACCCGGTTACCTCTTCAGATCAAGAATAGTGGAAGCGAAAGAGGTGGATTGTATTACAAGCTTTCTTGGAACACCATGAAGATCCTTAGAACCCTGCAAGAAATCCTCCTCATCAAATAGAACGACTACAAGATCGAGTCGCCTATTTCTTTCCACGATCCAAGACTAGAGGTCTCACAATGGTAACCTCGGAAGAATCTTAGAGAGAAAATGGAGAAAGGATCTAGGAGAGTTGACAGATAACCAAAAATCCTTCCACACCCATCGAGAAACAAAAAATGCAGTATATATCTGCGTTGGTTGAAATTTGAAACTAACCAAATAATGATAAGAATTTTAATCTTATCACAACTCTCATTTAAATCGTGTGTATGCCAAGATGGCTATGGGTACAGGTCAAACCCGTCCCAATATCCAACATCTCCCACTTATCCACATAGGATGAGTACTAAGTTTTCTACATTACCTTCCACACATAGGAAATGGATCGTGCAACTGGATGAGAAAGATCGCGGTAGGAGTACTATATCAAGCTACTATCACACCTACATAGTACCTCACTACAAACAAATAAATTATCTCATTTATGCCCTAAACTATTCTGTTACACCAGATTCAGCATCCCTTATCCCTTACGAGAACTAATCTCAATGCGATGCTTGAACCCTTCAATCTGTATTGTATTTATGATCACATCGATAAACATATAAACCAACAGATCACCCGGGCAATGAATCATAACACAATATTATATTACGGAACCATCTTTCCTAACTACTCACGTTAATCCAATTGAATCAACTGCTTTCCTAGACATGCCTCGCCGAACCACATCAATCATGGTCTTTTAGCAACATGCTAAAGTAGAAACATCAAGCTCTTTCTTCATAATGTAATCCTAGGTCATAAAGGGCGTAATGGAACTCAAAGTGGTTCTCAAAGCTCACATAATGACGAAGCAAGAATACATTCGGTCACTCTCTTTATTAATGGTCACATCAATAGCACGTACAATATGTAATGTATACTACAATAGAGCTCTCACTCAATTGGGCATATCAATCTCAATCTCATAAAAATAAGAATATACGTCATACAAATCTTAGTCTAGTCACTATCTAACGCCCATCACTATCTTAGTGTCCCTCGTTACTATCTCAGCGACTAACCCGAACACTCCAACCCAGTCGCTCTCCTAGCGCTGCTTGAAAGTTCGCATTCAGCTTTCTTCAGGTTACATGAGATGTGTGGTTAGCCTTCATGTTCGATTCTTTAAAAGAATCTCATCTTGACCTTCATTTTCAAGGCGATGTATATGATAAAGATGAATTCTCCCACCAACCAACAACTCAATGTCTCATCTTACTTGCTATCTAAGCGCCAAGGCAATTGCTCGTGTGAGAGAAACAATCAAAACCTGTTGACATCTTTCATATATGCTCACAACATCAAAAAATCATCTCAATATGAACACAAAATCATATAATTATGAAATAATGTCACACAGTGTCCAATATATAAAATCCAAAATAAACCTAACTATTTAACACAAGATGTAAAACATCACTAAATATGGGCTTAGGACCACCTCCCTTTGCGCAGCTCTATCTCAAACATGTGTAGTGAAGAGTCATGTCAATATGTTTGGTTCTCCCATCACCGGTATTGGTCTACCAGCCCACTAGCGAGCCTAAGCTTCCAGCCTAGTGGCGAGTCCACGCGGTTTTGTCCTTATGGACCCTAAGTCCAAAAGACACTACAAAAAGGGAAAGACATCCATCGCCTAGTGATGTAGGACAAATTTGGTACCCTAAAAATAAGGATATTAGTTTTGGAGTTGTATTAGGATTGTTTAGTTTTTTATTTTGATTTTTTCATAATTTTTGTAGTTCCTTTGTTTTCTTAGGATTAGTATAGAAAATATAGGAGTTAGTTGTTTCATATTCGAATTACTAGTCTTTATTATAATAGGATTAGTATAAAAATAGGAGTTTTTATTTTCTAGTCAAAATAGGAGTATTTTAGCTCTATAAATATAATGTAATAAGTCTTTATGATGAAATTTTTTATCAATATTAACTCAATTATGAATTTTGGAGAATTATTTCACTTATTTTGGGTGAGGAGTCCCTATATTACTTATTCTATAAGAAATTTGACATGTTTGATTCTCCTTTCACGTTTCTGTTTTACATCATTTAATATCAGAGCAAAGATTTTTCTGGCTCAATGGCAAATCATGTAGATGGAATCAAAAATCTCATTGACGTTCATCGTGGGATGGAAGCTTTATAAGCGACGATTGATGAACAAGGGCAATAGTTAGCACAAATCAACAATTAGGTTGGTGCTATACAACAAACGCTCATACGACTCAATCTTAATACCTCTAGAAATATTCTAGTCAACAGAAATCACACCGGAGGATTTGCCCAAGGCCAGCCTGAAAATGAAGCTATTCGCAATTACAAAAGACTTCTAGATTTTGATGGTAATTTTGATCTTGAAGACTTTCATGATTGCGTTTATGATTTGGATGATTGTCTTAATGATTTGAGACTTTTAGAAGAAAATAAATATTTTTGGGCTAAAGATAAACTCATTGAATTTGCAAAAAGATGGTGGCTTGATTTATGTAGGCGTAGACAACTACAAAGAAAAAGATGTATTTGTTTATGATCAAGAATGATGAAATTGCTTATGAATAGATTTTTGTCAAGAAATTATTTACAGATTTTAAAAGATAAATACAGGCCAACATGGGAAAGCACCAAGAAAGAAGTTTACATCCTTATAGAAAACTCTCTTATCATAAAAAGTGAAGATCTAAGTCTTCCATACCTTGAAGAAAATCACAAAGAGTCAATAGAAAATAAAGTTGAATTTATTTCTATTAATGTTGCTGAAAGAGTTGGTGCAATGGAAAAAGAAGAGGAATTCATTGAGAGTTTTGTTGTGGAGAAAGAAGAATAAAATTCATACTTAGTAAATTCAACAAACTCTTTTATGAAAGAGAAAACAGAAATTTCAATGGTAGATGTCAACGTTAAAGATGGAAACGAACTTGAATTCGCGAATGATGATTCTCATACTTCCAAGAATATTGAACTTGTAGACGATCAAGAAGATAATTTTTGTTTCATTACAAGAACACTATTATCATCAATACAAGGGCCTGAAGTTACAGATTTCATGAAAGATCCGATAAAGGAAATTTTTGAGTCTTCAATTATTCTTGAAAAGATTTAAGAGGGTTATGGAAGAGTTCGTGATCACATTCATTCAGTCAACTCGAGGACGAGTTGTTTTCAAGTAAGAGATTTGGTATCCTACAAATAAGGATATTAGTTTTAGAGTTGTATTAGGATTATTTAGTTTTTTATTTTGATTTATTCATAATTTTTTTAGTTTCTTTGTTTTATTAGGATTAATATAGAAAATATAAGAATTAGTAGTTTCCTATTCGAATTACTAGTCCTTATTGTAGTGGGATTAGTATAAAAATAGAAGTTTTTGTTTTCTAGTCAAAATAAGAGTATTTTAGCACTATAAATATGATATAATGGGTTTTTATGATGAACTTTTTTATCAATATTAATTTAATTACAAATTTTGGAGAATTATTTCTCTTGTTTGGGTGAGGAGTCCCCATGTTACTTGTTCTATAAGAAATTCGACATGTTCGATTCTCCTTCCATGTATTCATTCCACATCATTACACTTATATCCCTCAAGCTTGTAAAGCTTATTAATAATGTGGAATAAAGCTACGGCGAACGCAATACTTGTATATGCTAGAACTATCATACAATCACAGCTGATGAACATATCATCTTGCTTACACGGCGCTATGTTAAAGCGCTATTAGAATCTTCCCAACCAAACTACTGCCTCAATTGCGATGACCAACCGTGTATTCTTGACATTACTTAGATATCAAAGAAACCAATTAACTAAAGTTCGATGAACAAACACTAAGTCGCTCTTATAGTTTCACCATCTATACAAGCAAAGCAGTAAGCTATTCTAATAATTTGACCAACCATATGAGCAAAGCACTAAGATGCTCTAATAATTTGACTATTTATATGAGCAAAGCACTAAGCTGCTCTAATAATTTGATGCTCTATATGAGCAAAGCACTAAGTTGCTCTAATAATTTGACCATCAATAAGAGCTGCAAAAATAATCGAGTACACATCCTAGTGCACGTTAAAATCTTAAATGTGCTCAAATAGGAAAGTTTACAAAATATCTCTTCACCTACTTATCTAATTGCAATGATCAAAACTAAAGTATGCCCCTATCAATCTATCATTAGGTTAGGACCGTGCTAATAAGATCACTTATAGATTTCTCAAGACAAAACAAGAAGTCCCTCAAGGTAATATCCATGGAACTTAAATCTAAGCATAGTCTACTTCACCCATGTCCTCCTCAATACAGGACAACCGTCTCCAAGTGGTGACAACTAATTCCATATATGTCAGCAACTACACAAAAGATCAAAATTCTTTCTTTGGACTGTTCATGGTTTCTTTGATCATCGTGAAGCCAGTTGCTCGATGAAATATTATGTTCCACTAACTTGACAATTGCTTTAGGTCACAAGTGAACAATTGAGCAAGTAGACTTTTTGCTCTTTGTTCATTAACCCTAAAATTGCATTGACGATTACTTTAGGTCACAAATGAACACTTGAGCAAGCATATTTTGCTCTCTTTGTTCATTGACCTTGAAGACCAAAACTTAATTCACGAAAAATCATCGTCTAATTCTCCATAGAAGAGATAATCTCTTAGTCCATCTAGAAAGTTTCTAAAATCCAACATGTGCGACAATCATTGAAATAAGGTGGATGAAGACAATTCTCACCACTAGGGAGAATCTCTCTCTTCATAATCAATACCTCGTTGGGATAAGACATTTTTAAAAAAGATAGGGCATAAACACTAGTTAATCACTCTTACACAAAATGAGATAAACCATTCTCAAAGTTTGATTCTTTACTAATTTAGCTCAACTTATCACTCATAGCAGTCATCCTTACACTATTAGAATATAAAACGTTTGCCTTTACATAAGAAGCAATATTGACTTGAACATGTGGAGTAATAGCTAAAATTAATCCATTCAACCTCACAAAGACAATAAGAAAAGATTTTACATTTATTTCTACATAACTACGGATCTTAAGAATCTTCATCTAGTGGTACAATCCTAACTAATGGTACATTCCCACTAGGCGAAAAGTCACTCTCACTATCCAAAACATCATCGGCAATTCTAGAATGAGATAACAATTTTTCACCCTCGCCGAGAGATGGTGTGACTTCCATAGATTCTATTAATCCACAAAGTTAAAGATCCTTTAAAGTTTTCTCATTGTGAAACTCAATTTAGTCATTCCTTAACTTGGGATGTTCAATTAAGAATCCAATGGCCCTTTAAACTTTCAAAAAGAATATTTGAAAAAGTTTAACATTTTTAAAACTTAGGGCCAAGTTTTCACAAAAATAATAAATAATGTGACCAAATCATATAAACCCCAAAAGGTGATAAGCCCTCCAAATTAGGCTTTTCACCATTCTCGATTTTAAAGAAATTGACCTATTAGGGCACTTGGTTAATGATATAGGCCACACAAAACATATTTGCGCCATCATCGACCTAACCGTATTTAACAAAATCCAATTTCTTCATTTTTCTCTCTTAATTGTCTTAAAGTAATTAGACAGTACTCTCTCTTACAATTAGTGTGAAGAATTTCAGAATTCTTCATTTTTGACACTCAACCTCTTGACAAATGCTTAAAGCAACTAATGCTTATAGCAATGCTCAAGGCAACTAATACTTGAGTTAGGTGAGCAATCCTAACGCAAATAACAAAGTAAGAAAACAAGAGGTTCTACTATGTGCCCAGTTTTTATAACATCATGAGTTCGCATATGCTATTAGGACTGACTCTAGTGGATAATGAGCCAGTCTACCTTACAAATAAGGTTTCTTACAGGCCTTTCCAATCAAATAGAGTTTACACACTGATAGACTGATTTTTACGAGTAACCCCAATAGGTCTTCTCAAGTTAATCTAGTTCAATGTGTCCATATTATTGTTCAAAAAATAACATCGTGGAAAGTCATAAAGAGATAAGCACAAAATTATCAAATAGTCCAATGAGATAGAGCCACTATCATACTCATATAATGAAGCTACTTCTAACATGGGGTAGATCAAACTAATTAATCTACATTGAACTATTATTTCACAAAGAATAAATAGTTCTATTCAGTCCCAAAGACTGAAATTTAAAGATGAGAAAATGAAAAAAAATTAATTGGATTGGAGATGGACCAAACGTCTAATCAAACACTAATACCTAATTATTTTATCATAAGGCTATATGTTGTTCAAAAGAATTAATCAACTCATTCTTGTGGCGATTAATTCTTATGCCATCACTTGTGCATAATGTAGAAAACATTATGAGCAATGTAAAGTCATGCTCTTTACTTGCCATTTTATGCAACTTACTCAATGTTTACTCTATTTTGAATAAAATTGTCAACTTTGACTCAGTACAACTATGAGCAAAATGATCCCTTTTATTCTCAAATACCAGTTCCTTCTATAATGTATCTCATTATCTATCATGCATGCCCTTATGGCATTTGACTTTCTTGCCTATTTTTTATGCAAATTTCTTAGCCCCACCCTAATGAGCAACTCATCCTTGTCTATAAACATAGGCCCAAAAGCCTTGTTTAGCCTACCCTAGTCAATAAGGTTAGTTTAAGAGTTCACCTCTTGGCACTCTACCTTTTGTCTCAAGATAATAAACTATTTTAAAAAATATTTTTATTTAAATAAGAAACGTCATGTACGTTTTTTTTAAAAAAAAAAAAATTAAATACGAGCCAAGTTACTATATGGAGAGAATTTGCTGCTCATCAAAGACAAGTCTATAATTGTCATGGATCTAATCCAAAAAAAAATTCAATGAGATTTATTTATATGTTACTCTACATAATAAAACGCATTTAACAATTTAATTAATTATGACAGACTTCCATGTCTCAAGGTATTGGACTATGTTTCCTATTGGTCAATGTCTACACATATATTATATGTGTAATGTGGTCATTCTAAGCATTTATATTAGTCAAGTCGGCATTCACATTCATTGAGCTTATTTCACTACTATCATAGTGCGCAGGGTGACATTTAAGCATACATTCATTATATTATTCTACTACCAGAAATTCGATTAAAAATATTATTGTATTTTACACTATGAGATCTAAAATTTCGCTAAACTCATAATCATCTATCATTTATGTAAAAAGAAGTATATTTTTAAATAATTTCGAGCAAAATAATTTGAATTAAAACAAATTTAATTTATTCACACAATGATTTTGAATTAAAATAAATTTAATTCATCAACATAACAATAATAATCAGTGTGCATATTCTAAAGTTCATGGACTCCACTTGAGCCCAATTGGCATTCTAGCACATTATGTCAAGGTAATTTATAGACATGTGAGTTTGTAGAGAAAACACATCCTCTTACAAGGCTTCATAAATAAATATAACCTTTTCAAAATTTATTACATTAGAGAATAAACCTACTACATCAATCTACTAAAAGCAATAAAATAGATGGGAATGTCACGTCACTATCTCGTATATCACAAAGTTAACCTTGTTCTTTCATACATTACAACAACACGTGTACTAGAATATCAATTAAATAAGTACATCTAATCACAACATACATCCACATGTATAATAATATAATGGGTCTTGATGGATAGCTTTACCACACCTCGCCACAATAGGAGTGGGTATTTAGGTCTCACAATTAATGGAGATCAATATTACACAATAATGATGCAACAAACAATTATCCATATGATAATTAATTCATAAATGATCCACACGTGACCATAAAAATATGATCCACACATAATATAAATGTTTTTAATTTCTAGAGCATTTCCAAAAGAGAAAAATTACAAAAAAAATATATCAAGGGGTCACAAATTCAATGAGTGGGGCCCACTCTCCGGAGTTGTCAAAAATAGGTCCCGAAAGATGATGCATGCGCCCCGTCGAGAGTGGGGGTTGCATTTCTCTACAATTCATCTTTTCTAAAAACAAGGTTTGGCCATGGCTGCTGTCAAACTTTGGAACCTTGTATCTCACTCATTTTTTGACGAACAATTGTGTACTATATATCGTTAAAAAGCTCTTGGAACAAGGAACATATCGATAGAAATTTCATGCACAATAATTAAGATTTTACAGATCATATTAAAACCTATAGATTCGAATTAAAGTTGTGTTTTCTTGAAAAAAATCAGAACTTTAAACTCAAATCTCTCACAGATCCGATGGTGGATCATCATGAAATTTTAAGAGCTACCTACTCATGTTATAAAAAAACACATCCACCGTGGTGGATCGTTCAAAATATATTCTTATAATGATTTTTTTAAAAATCACCCATGTGAGTTTAATGCATGATTTTTTTCTTAATAAATACACATGCATACAAAATACATATTAGCGAACACAAGCCTATGGCTCTGATACCAATGAAAAAAATACATAATAAACACAAACGGGTGTTAACTCGATTACCTCTTCAGATCAAAAGCAGCAAAAGCATAAATGGAAGCGGAAGCGAAAGCTGCAGCGGCGGCTTGTATTACAAGCTTTCTTGGAATACCACGAAGATCCTTATAGCGCTGCTATTATGACATGAAAATTTTTTTATTATTATTTATTTATTTTATTATTATTCTTGGTTAATTAAATTATTATTGTTATTATTATTATTAAATTTGATGCATTGGGATTATATATATGCTTAGTATGTATGTGTAGGTATGTGTAGAATATTATATGTGCATGCATGTGTATATGGATATGTAGAAGGAGATATAGCAGTGCACTGTGTGTGTGTGTGTAACTGGACGTGGGTGTGTGTGTGTGGTTGCAACCGAACTAAAAAGTGAGGTGTCGGCTGTATGTGTGTTTCTAGTGTGTGTAATAAGTGGAATGTGTGTATAGGCATACATATAGGGCAGCTTTGCATTTGATGCAAAGCTGCACCTGGGGAAGAACAAAGGAGGCTGATACAGGGTGAGGGAAGTCAAGAAAAGGGTCTGTGAGGGAGAGGCGTGTGAGACTTGATATGCTAGGGTATATGTAGTCTCGGTTGGGAAAGAGAAGAGAGGGAAAGAAACAGAAAGCGGGAAAGAGAAATAGAGTTCTGAAAAGGAGTCTTGAAGCCTGGTTTGAGCTCGGAACAAGAGGGTGAAAGAAGGCACGGCTAGAGAGAGAGAATTTAGAAAACTCGTAAGTGAACCCTTCTGTTTTATTTTTTTTAAAAGCATGATAATTTATTTGATGCATTGAGTCTTAAAGAGCATATTGTAGAGATTGTTTTGCAAAAAGAATGAGGTTAAATGGTTGAGAAACTAGGGAGAAAACCTAGGTTGCAGGTCTCGGTTGTGAAAATTGGAACTTGTCATTTTATGTGTAAAGCTTGGTTTAAATGATATAGAATGGAACCTAGGAGATGCAGAAATCATTTAGGATAAAAATGGGAGAAAAATCGTGACCCAAACTGTTACAAAAATGGAGAAATAGAATCAGCCGGAAGTTTGACCGAGGGTTTGACCCTCTATTTCGTGAAAACCTGATGATTTGAATCCATAACCGACCTTAGATATGGGATCTACGTGAAAAACCAAAGAAAACTACATTTTAACACCCTGAAAATCTCGCCAGAGATCGTCGCCGACGCCGGAGAAGGCGCCGGAACCCTACTGTGCATCACCGAAAAAACGGGGGGGAAGAAGGGGACTGTTCCGGGCTTGGGTCGGGTCGGTTCGGGTCGGGTCGGGCTTGGGCCGGTCCGCCCTGCTATGTGTCACTCCCCTGTTTTAAATTAAAAACCCAATGGGTCTGTTTGGCTGTAGGTTTAGGAAATTAAGAAATTGGAATTAAATTGAAATAGGGATATCCTATCCCTGTTCTCGGATTGGCCCCTGTTTGGTTAACCTGATTGAGAATAGTAACTTTGACTAATTACAATTTGACCTTGAACCTTTTGGAAATTGAACCTTAACCCCAGAACTCTAGGAAATCTAATTTTGAACCCCAGAACTTTAATTAATTATGTTTGACCCCCCATGAATAAAATATTAATAAATTATTAATTTAATTAATTAATTAATTAATTAATTAATTAATTTAATTAATTAAATATTCTAAGATAACCCGGAGTCCAAATGGGACAAGTCATTAGTGTATTTTGACTATCTCGACCATTCTGAGACCAATGGTTAGGTCCATTTTATGAGACAGGGTCCCGAAAAATAAAAGACCCGTAGTAACGTTTAAAATTACCAAAATGCCCCTGAATTGAAACACAGTCAAACGAACTCCAAATTTAGTAAACAAATAGTGAAACTTTATTATTTCGAGCATTCCGGACTCAACCGTATAGTCCGATTTGTGAAAAGAAGTCTCAAAGTGTAAGGACCCGTGAGAAGTGCAAAATGACTGTTTTGCCCTTTTGAACCCAGATGCCCGAATTCAGTTCTACGAAAACCTAAACTTATTTTCTTCGACGTCCCGGACTCAATAGTAGAGTCTAATTTAGCAGAATAGAAACTTATAAGATAAAGACATAAAATTTGATGAATAGCATAATTCAAGTGACAATTGAACTGAGTCTCATGTTATGATTTTAGGAACACGGAAAGGCAAGGAGAAGGTGATCTGACCTTCGGTGTTCTTACAGTGATTTTACTATACTACGAGTACACTCTCCCCGTTTGAGATCGATTATCAGATACGATATATTGTGCTAAGTAAGAAATAGAACTGAGATTAGGAATACTTGTCCTGCTGCCTTGATTGTTTACATGTTTGCTTGAGTGTTCACATGCTTATGTGCTTCCTGCTGTTTTGCTAAACTTGGATGATGATTACTTGTATATTGCATGTGTTAGCGTAGTGTGAGAATTATATGTTTTGAGAACTGTTGACATTATGAAATATGTGATTAAAAGCTTGCTTTATATATGAATGAGGTGCATCATTGAGATTATATCATGATATGATAAAATCAGAGCATATTGGCATAGTGTGATTCCTTGGACATGGCGTGAGTTAAGCACTTGGTGCTTTGCATTATGAGGGTGCAGATCCTGTGGTGAAAAACCCAAAATTGGCCATTAGGTACTTGCCGGCCTGACGGATTCCGGACCATGAAGCGAGACATACAAGGTACTCATGCCGACGGGGAAGGACCATATCATGAGACATGGGTGGGCATGGAGTTGCATGGGTGTGTCACGCATACTGCTCATATATTGTATACTGTTCATATACTGCCATCATGATATCGAATGCCATATAGAAATAACTGTACACTTGCACATACCATGACCTTAGTTTTGTTTCTTGCATTAGCATTATATTGTACCAGCATGTTGAGCTGACCCCTTCAATGGGGCAAACATTTCAGATGATGTCCCAACTGTACGAGACGTGGAGATGATCTGATTAGGGACTATGTTAGGCCCAAGGGGCGTTTTTGATATTGTATGAGGGCATAAGCCCGAGATTGTATCTTATTCTGTATATTGTGAACTAATGGACTAGATCTTATGTATGTATCAGAATGGTGTACGGAATGTATGTAATCATGCTTGATCGTCTTTATTTCCTTATCATTCTTATTTTCTTTTGTCTCGTTACTCGCGCCTCGGGTTCGCTGGAATTCGGGGCGTGACAGCTGCAAGAGATCCTCCTCGTCAAATAGGATGGCTACAAGATCGAGTCACCTATTTCTTTCCACGATTCCAGACCAGAGGTCTCGCGATGATAACCTCAAAACAATCTCGTAGAGAAAACGGAGAGAGGATCCAGGAGAGTTGACGAATAATAAAAATCCTCCCACACCCATCGCGTAACAAAAAATGCGGTATATATCTGCGTTGGTTGAAATTCAAAATCAACCAGATAATGATAAGAATTTTAATCTTATCACAACACTCATTCAAATCATGTGGATGCTCAAATGGCTATGGGTTTGGGTCAAACCCGTCCCAATATCCAATACTCTCCATTAAAAACTTTCAAACAAAAGATTTAACTATCTCTCCATCTTAATATTTTCTTTTCTCTCAAATTCTCTCCATCCAAACAAGTTGTAAGAATCAATTTTGGTTAGGAAAAAGGAAGTGGAAGAAAAAGATTTCCCTTGGCCTCGTCTTAAGTTTTCATTTGATCATTAAAATTTTTATTTCATATAAATATTTTAGGCACAAAATTTTTCTATGAAGTTTTTCAACATAGCAGATGACAGGCATGTGAAATGGAAGAGCTTTCCCTGTGATTTTGCCACAAAATTACAAGCTAAGATAACAAATTATGATCATGAAATGGTTGACACTTTGAGCAATACAAATAATACAAGTAACCATCATGAAGGGAATTGAATCTTCCTTTTCTTGTTTCTTTTCCTTCCTTTACACTAATTTTCAGCAGCCGCTCTACTCTTAGTGGGCAAAAGCATTAGTGGGACATGTCTGGTGGCTATCACATTTTATTCAAACATATTAAAATAAGGAAGATGACATTTTGTTCTATATCCAACTAAGCATATCTTGAAAGATACCAAAATTATAAGTTGGCATATACGTGTTATGTATGGAGCAGATCACATAACTCGGCTTAATCCTAGTTGTGTTTTTAAGAAGGTATGGTAAGAATATGTTGAGAATTTTCAATGTACCAAATTAAGGTTAGGGTTTAATTGCGATGCAATATAAATATATTGTAACGTTATTTTCTATATTACGAAGAACATAGCCACTCCGTCAATGTAGACACATATATTGCCGAACCACATAAATTTTATATGTGGTTCCACTTTCTCTCTCACTCTTGTTGTATAAATTGTTAATTTCACAACATATAGTTTGATAAAATTGAAATTTTCAGTTAATAAATTTTAATATGACTTTGTTGGGCTTTCCACTTAGCTTAGTGTTTTTTTTTTTTTATTGTTTAATAAAGTTGAAAAACTTTCACTTAAATTTTAATATTAAATTTTAATGCAGAACGGAAACGTGAAGGATAATCAAATATGTCGAATTCTCTAAACTTCATAATTAATATTTGTTAATAAAAATATTTAAACTAAACTATTATATCATATTTATAGAGTTAGAGTACTATTATTTTAACTAAAAAACTAAGTATTTACTTAATATAACATATTAGGTAATAAGTTGGATAATTGAAAGACATAGACATATATAATTTACTCTTCTAGTAAATATAAATTAGAGCGTATGATTAGACAATAGGTTGCAATCGTAAAATACTAAAAAGTTTTAAAATGTTAACCAACTTAACTCTCTTCATCTCCTAACCTTTTGTCTCTACTTTAAAAAACAAATTTGAAGAATTTCGTGAAAGGCATGGTCATTTAGTTCTTTTTTTTCCTTGCAAAAATAAGTTTTATATATATATATATATATATATATATATATTCTTGTTCCATATAATTAATTTGCATATAGTTAAAAATAATGAACAAGAAGATACACCCAATTTGACAAAGATCATGATTGTTGATGATGTGGTAAGATTTGACTATTGGTGGTTGGTAACTATTCATGAAGATGTCCATTATTGAACTTTTCTGTTGAGCAAAGGTTTAAAAATGATCATGACTTTGTTTTAAGCTTAAGACAGGACCTGATGAAAAGGAGTTTGGTAAACATTGTTCACTTAAAATAAGAGTTTGGTAAACATGATTCCTTTAAGAATTTGTATTTTTATTTTAAGTTTTCTACCTTATCCCTTTTTTGGGGTAATTTATGTACCAGAAATGTATTTTATATTTATCAATTGAATTTGAATTGTCAATATGGACTTGTAAGAGATTTAAGTACATAAAAAAGGTGAAACTATAAAAATATATTTAGTTAATTTTTCCTACCATTTTTTAAGGGGGGGGGGGGGGGGGAAGGAAAACACTGTGTATTAACTTTCTTATGTAGACCACCCAGCAGATTCAGCATAGATTAGAACACTGTAGTACTAATATAGTGAGAAAATTATTTTCTCCTAAAATACTCATGTTTTCAAAGTATGTGTTTTTTCCCCTCACTTTCCACTACTAATCGGTTTATTAAGGCCTTCGAAGAAGTATTCGTTTAGATGAGCTGAAAAAAGTGTGATTTGAATAAGTCGTTGTAGAAAAGCACTAGTATTTGAGTTAATTTATTTAGTGTTTTGATGAATACATTTGATAAGTGTTTTAATAATATTGTAATATTTGAATTAAATTTTAATAAGTCTCGTTAAATTACTTTTTGAAAAAGTTTTATTAGAATTACTTTTTAAAAAAGTTCTATTAGAATTACTTTTTAAAAAAGTTTAAATTAAGACTACTTTTTGAAAAAATCTATTTTGATTTAAGTACAAACCATTAAGTGCGGTTAATAAGTCGAACTAAATATCTAACAAATAAAAAAAAACATTTTAAACTTAAAAGAATCATTAAGTGTGATTTATAAGTTTAATCAAACATTGCCGAACATTGGTACTGGTGCAATTGGGCATACCCATTGTAGGGTTAAGAATTCAAATGTTACCTTTTCTTATAATGAAATAGAAAGAAAAATAAAAGAGTTTTATTTTTTTTATATTTTTTATTTTTAAGTTAATTACACTTTACTACCCTATAATTTGGTCTCGATTTCAAATAAGGTCATTCATTATTAATTGAAACAATTCAGTCCATCAATTTATAATTCCATTATATATAACCGAGGCCAATTGCAAACAAAACTTAACAAAGTCTTAACTTAATTATTTGAGACTAGCTACATAAATCCTATTTGATCATTCTTCTCTATTTAAAGTCATTCTCTTAATTAGACTACACAAGTCAATTGCAAACAATCGTTCCAAATTATTAATAGAAGTTGTTCACGTATCGTACGTGTAATTATTTAAATTAAAATTATAGAGTCTCATTTAAAAATCTTATAAAATTACAGAATATTATTTTGAAGTTCGTATAAAATTATAAGATATTAAAATATAATCATGTGAGATCACTGTCGTTAATAATTTGGGATGCCTATTTATAATTGACTTCAATTAAAATAAAATTATAAAGTAAAAAATTAATTTTTTTTAATTAATAATAGAAGGTCATAATTAAAACATGGACCAAACTACATAATACTAAGAGATAATTAACCCATTATTTTCTACACGATATATTTTAAACCAGGACTAATTCTCGCATACCATTAGATGCTAGCACTGTAATGACATGAAATTTTTTTTTTTTATTGTTATTATTATTATTATTATTATTGTTACTGTTATTAAATAATTTAAGTGTGTGCATGTATGCATATATGTATGGGTGTATTGAATGTATGCATGCATGTAGGATACTATATATATATATATATTATATATATATATATGTGCATGCAAATTAGAAATATGCATATATATATATAAATATGCACACTGTTTTGTGTGTGGTTGTGTATTCGGCTATGAGAGAGGAAGCTGAGAGAATAGTATAATATAATATATATATATATATATAATCACACATATATGGCACAAAGTCAACTTTGCATTAAATGCAAAGCTGCCTTGTAGGAAGAGTAGGGTGGCTTGAACAGTAGGGAAGGTCAGAAAAGGGATAGAGGATGGTGGCTGGTTGCAGGAAGGTGGCATGAGAAAGTGTATATCTATGAGAGAGAGAGAGAGAGAGAGAGAGAGAGAGAGAGAAATCAAAAACCAAATAGAAAAATCAGTAAGGGAGAGAGGACGAGTGAGAAGCTGGGAGAGAGAGAGAGAGTCCTGGAGTTCCAAGAGCTTGGAAGGAAGGAACCAGAAGGGGAGGAGAGCACGACAACAGGAGAAAACCGAAATTAGAGGTGAGAGGTTCAGTTCTGTATTTTTTCATTTATTTAAAGCATGATGGTTGGTTTAAATTGTAGGGTCATGTAGATGATTTTAAGAGAAGAAAAATGCAAAAAGAATCAGATTGGATGGTGTAAAAAATCAGTAAGAAATTCAAGTTGCAAGTTTTAGGAGGAAACTGGGTTTCTAAATATTTTATGTGAGAAACTTAGTTTAGGTGGTGAGAAAATGTCGAGGTGAGATGCAGAAACATGCTAGCATTAAAATGGGTTTAAAAAGGTGTGGAAAATGAGCTTAAAAATGGAGGAAACCAGCTCGCCGGAAATCAGGCATGCGTGGCCGGATATCTGGGTGCGCAGGTCGGAAACCGAGTGATTGGTGAGGTTCAAACGGTCTGAATAAGTCCCTCAGTGTTTGGGGATCGGTTTGGTATAAAAATCTGAAAATTTGGGCGTGAAAAATGGGGAGAAAATGTGAGGAATGGCTTGCGGTCTCCGGCGAGTTGGCCGGAGAAGAAGACCGGAATGGTCACCGGAAAGTCGTGGGGTGAGGGGCTGCCTTGGGCCTGTTTTGTTGGGCTTGATCTGTTAAAAGAGTTTTGGGCCTGATTTAAATCTTTAATCATTGGGCCTATTTGATTTCAAAGGACCTTGAATCTGTTTCCTTTTGAAACTCACTGGGCTTCCCTTTAAATTGGCCCAACAACCCAATAAGTTTAAAAGAAAAAAAAAAGAAAAAATAAATAAATAAGTAAAAAGGGGAGGGTTTGGACTGCGGCTGACAAGACTCGAACCAAGGAGCATATGGTTGGGGAGGTGGCACGCTGCCAACGTGCCACCCATTCCTCTCCCAACTATTATTGCAATTGAAATATATATGTATATATATAATACATATTTAATTAAATTAAATGTCTCGAAATACCCCGGAACCCAAATAGGACAAATCTTATATGTTTTCTAACTATTTTGGACCTACTAAGACCAACGGTGAGGTCTGTGACGTGATACGAGGTCCCGAAAAATAAAAGACCCATAGAACCCTCTAAAATTACCAAAAACGCCCCTGAGTCAAAACGCTGTCAATCGAGTCCCGATTTAAATAAAAAAATAGTGAAATCTTATTATCTCGAATGTTTTGGACTCAACCGTGGAGTCTGATTTAAGAGGAGAGGTCTCGGGAAATGGGAAACTGTGGAAGTACAAAATGACCGTTTTGCCCTTTTAGTCCAGATGTCCAAATTAAATTCCGCGAAGGCCTAAACTTATTTTCTTCGACGTTCCGAACTCAATAATAGAGTTTATTTTAGTAAAATAGAAAATAATAAATTAAAGACATAAAATTTGATGAATAGCATCATTCAAGAGGCAAACCGACTGAGCTACATTTTGTGATTTTAGGGACACCGAAAGGCAGAGAGAAGGCAGTCTGACCATCTACATTTCACTGCTAGCCACTACGCTACGAGTACAACTTCTTAGGGTTGAGACTAACCCGTCAGGTACGATATATTGTGCTAAATAAGAAATAGAATTGAGTTTAGGAATAACTGTCATATTAACTTGATGATTCACATTTTTGTTTTATTGCTCGTATGCTTATGTGCTCCTTGTTATCTTGTTGAAAGTTTAGTGATGAATGTGGATCATGACTATGTGTATATTGTGTGTTAGCATAATGTATGGATTATGTTCTTTGAGAATGGTTGAAATTATATAATGCGTGATTTAAAGCACGTGTTAAGTGGATTGTGCCTGGCATGTACTCTTGGTGAAAAGATCTTGTGATTGGAATGTTATTGTATGATACATTGTTTAAAGCATGCTTCATGTGGGGATAAGATGATTTATCGGGATTACATTATGACATGGTAGAAACATGAGCATATTGGCATAGTGTGATTCTTTGGACATAGCGTGAGTTGAGCATTTGGCATAGTGCATACTGGATACTCAAGCCGTCGGGGAAGGTCCGTAAAGTGAGACATACTGGTTACTCAGGCCATCGGGGAAGGTCCGTAAAGTGAGACATACTGGTTACTCAAGCCGTCGGGGAAGGTCCGTAAAGTGAGACATACTTGGATGCTCATGCCGTCAGGAAAGGTCCGTAAAGTGAGGCATGGTTGTGACATGGAGTTTGTATGGGTGTGTCACGCATATTTTCATTGCATTGCATTAATGAATTCATGAATATGTGATGAATCTTGTTAATACATTGTGTGGATGAATTGGATGGCATGTAGGTTAAAATTGTGCATGTAGATATAATTGTACACTTGCACATGCCACACCTTAGATTATGTTAATGAGTTGGATGGCATGTAGATTATTGCTAGTACATTTTATGGATGACATTGAATGACATGTAGATATAACTGTACACTTGCATATGCCACGCCATTAATTTTGTTTCTTGCATTAGCATTATATTGTACCAGCAGTTGAGCTGACCCATTCGTGGGACAAACATTTCAGATGACGCTCTCGGCACTTGAGACTTGAGGAAGTCTTGCAGAGTGGAGGAGATATGAACTTAGGAGGATATTTGGCCCGTTGGGGTATGTTTTGTGTTATAGGGCTTAAGCCCGAATGATGTATTATATGTGTATTGACAGAAGTGAATGTAAGTTAAGTTGAATCGGTTAGATTGTCCTTTATTTTTCTTATTATTTTATTTTTCTTTCGTCTTGTTACTTGCGCCTCGGGTTCGTTGAAATTCGGGGCGTGACAAGCACCTATAAATTACTTGCATCAGATAAATCCAAAGAGAATTGAATTGAAAACTTCAATTCATAAATCCAAATCTTAACCATTTTAATTGTGCAAACTAAAATATTATTTTTCTGTCATCTCAATCAACTAATTACTTGTGCAGATTAACAACACCCTAGTATGGTTATTTTCACGAACCTAACACATTGGTGGGAGCCAAACGGCCCAAACCCCTCCAATAATATTTAAGAACTTTAAAAAAATAAAATAAGAATGATTCTAAAAATTCCAAGATTCTCATTCATCTACCTTTTAACTCTATATTTATATCATGGGCACAGACAAATAGTTGATAGATTCGGTTGGGAGGTGAAGAAAAAATAATTAATTAAAATTTTAAGTCAAATTAAAATGCAAAAGAATATAAGTTCTCATAAAAAGAATATAATTGGGACTACTTTTGAACCTTATTTTTTGTATTTTTGTTTGTAAAAGTTATATTAAAAAAGTGTATTTAATTAATTTGCTAATTTTTTATAATTACTTTAATGTTAATTAGGAATGTCAAATGAGCAGATATGTAAAAATTTGAAAAATCAGAGTAAATTTTTCATTTTGTTGGTAGGAGACTATTCATACACTATTTGTCTGTAGATCACTGTATATACATCATTTAGACATAAGTTATGTTTAGAAGCATAATTTGAGTATTCCATAGAAGATAAATATACTTAGAATGTTAAAATACACCTCTTGTGAGAATTTGAGCAAAATCGGAGATAATTTAAAAAATTGGCCCACAATGCCAGCCCGGTGGGCCCGGTCACGCCCGTCAACAGGAAAAAATATTTTTTCAGAAAAATATCATTTAAAATAATTCTAAAAACTTTGGTTTAAGAAGAATGTTAATTTGAAACATTTCGGGATAGGCTGTAGTGTAACGGGGTCTCGCGGCTCATTAAGGACAAAGGGGTCTTTTCACCCCTTGATCCTTTAATATAAATAGACCACTTAAGAGTTAAAATTTTAGAAATTGGGCTAAGGGAAAAGTGCTGCAACTCGAGCTTGGGGTGAAGCCATGAAGAAAACCTAGGTTTTTCAACTTTCTACCTTATCTTTAAGTTTGGAATCTGTCAAGGCTTCCTTCTAAGAAGTTGTTCCCCACCACAAGAGTTACAATTAATCTTATTGATTAGTTTGGCTTCAAAGTGAGCACAACTCCCTATGATTGAAAAAAATCTTTCTGGGTATGATATTTTGCTAAGTAAAGACTAGAGTTAAGTTTATTGGTATTTTTAGAAATTGGTTGTATAACTTACATGTTTACTTGATGTTAGAAAACCACCTAACATATAGTTGCTTTGAAAACTTAGGGTTAATATATTGTAAATCTTTGAAAACATGGTGTGTGTTGAGCATTTTTGGTGCTATTCATTATGAAGATGTAGATCCTGTGGTGAAAAATACAAAATCTAACCAAATGAACAGTACTTGCGTACTGACAGAGGCGAACCGTGAAGCGAGACATGTGTTGAGCATAGAGTTTCATGTGTGTGTCATGCATATTGTCATTGCATTGCATTAGTAAATTAGAGGGATTATAGCTCACAAATGTTCACTTTGCAGATGCCATAACTTACCTTTATTCTTTGTTTAATATTATGTCATACAAGCCGTTGTGCTTACCCTACATGGAATTACATTTTTCAAATGAGATTCCTAGCACGTGAGACTTGATGAAGTCTTGAAACATGAAAGGGAAAATAGGCTTTGAAGTATATTTAGCTTAAGGGCTATATTTCGTATGTAGGGGCATAAGCCCTATGAAGTTATTTCATGTTTAAAGTTTAGACTTTGTGTAAGTTATAAACTTAATTTTATGTTGGATTGTGTAGAATTATGTATTGGATATGAATGAGGACCATGGAGCTCCATGTAGTTACTTGTTTTTTTTTTAATATGATTGTGAATATTAGAAATATAGAATTTTACAAATAAATGCTCTATTAGGTGTTGTTGTTGGTGTTGAGGAGGATGAGGATGAGAAATGGGATGAAGAAAAAGGTCAGTAAATAAAGGAGACTATGACAAAAATTTTCAAGAATAGCAACTAGGTTTAGTGGAGTGAGAGAGCATGCCTAGATTTTCTAAGTAAGGAATCAAATGAATTAAGAGGAAAAAGTAAGGTAAAGAAATGACAATAGGGGCAAATTAGTCCAAAATTACTTAAGGTCAAAAAATAAGGAAAAAATGGTAAAATAGTTATTTTACATGTTATAGGATCTCACACCAAGTTTGGTGATAACTTAAATTGAAATGGATACAAAAACGTCAAAAAAATCATATTTTAGGCCAAGGCCCAACAGACCAGCAACAGGCCGCCCAGCCACGCACACGCCTACGCTCACCTGCGCCTCCCCCGCGCTCACCTGCACCATGGGCATGCCATGACATGCCCTCCAAGGCCATTTCAAGGCTATTAACTCCCATGTTAGACACCACCTTTTGGAGTCCCTTTTAGACCATTTTTGGTCATTATACCAAGTCATGTTGGGCACCTTGTTGGGATATATTTTAGTCATTATTCAATGCCATGTTTGGCTACTTCCTTAGACTACTTTAGGTATAATTTTTGACCTATCCTTGGTCTATGCCTTAGGGAATTTTTAGCCTACTTTAGCCATCAATTGGAGCCACCTTGAGCAAACCTTTTTAGCTAGTTTTTACCCATGTCTTAAGCTAATTTTAGTCAACCTTCTAAGTTATTTTTGAATAATATTTGGAGCCATTTTGGGCCATTGTTTCAAGGCACATTAGAGAAATTTTTGGGGCTATCTTGGAAGTCATGCTTAAACATGACTTAGACTATTTTTGACCATTGATTGGGGGAGGAATTTGACTAGTATTTGGAACTCATATTGGGTGAGTCTAGTTAACATTTTTCATTCTAAATTTTAGAAAACATGAGAAAATTGATATGTAATCAATTAAATCCATTCAATTGTATTTTATTAATTTTTTAAGTTCATCTTCAATCACTCCCCAGGTTTTGAAAATTTGAGGCGTGACAGGATATGAAAACACATCTTGTTTAGAAAAACCTCTTCTCAAACTCATCTCAATTATGAAAAATTTAGTAATTTTTAGTATTTTATTTAAATATATATATATATATATATTAAAAGTATTTTAGTAATTTCATATTATAATTGGGAGTGGGGCGGGATGGGTTTAAACATTATTTTTCCAAATCTTCCCCTAACCCTATTGCATTTCAAATTTTTTCCTCAAAAGTCATTTATATACTTTTTAAATTCGTCCCAATAGGACACGAAGGGATGGGTAACTTGAAAACTCATCCCATTAACATTCCTAATGTTAATTTTACGTTTTAAAATGCACAAAATTGTATGTACATAAAAAATACATTTGAAGACTAAGAATGAGTTTAGAGGATAAGGGAGTAACCCCAAAGATTATGAAAACTTGGCTTTATTGTGTGATACTTTTATGTTACTTCCTTTTCAACCAATCAGATAGTCCTTGGGACTGAGGTTCTATCCGAGATGATAAAGTCATTTTCTTTTACATACGTAATGCAAGTTCGAGACTCAATGCATGCACACACACTTTAGATAAAATATCCCCCTCCCCATCGATGTACTCAAAGAAAAAATGAGATAGTCCCCCAAATCTTTGCTTTATTAAACCTGCCCTTGTTCTAAAGTTGATCACTTATTCTTTTCTCGACTTCTAAAAAATTTTAAGTAGAGAAGTTTGATGGTCAAAATAGTTTTGGCCTTCGGTGTATTAAGATACATGTATTGTTATGACAACAAGGTTTTGGACAACACATTACCATCAATGTTAACCTCAAAGCAAACTACCGAGATACAAGAAAAGGCTCGTAGAGCAATTCAACTCTCCCTTGCCGATGTAATCCTGTGAGAGGTCGTATATGAAGAAATCGCCTCTCAAATTTGGAAAAAGTTAGAAAAATCTTATATGAAGAAATTTCTCACTAATCATTTGTATTTAAAGCAGTGATTGTATACCCTCAAGATGAAAGAAAATACCCTCATGATGTTAAAGTTGAAGAAGAAAACTAAACTCTAATTGTTTTGTGTTTACTGTTGGATTCCTTTGAGACTTTTGTTAATTTCATGTTATATGGAAGGGATAACATCTCATTGGTTGATGTTAAGGAGTCTTTGAACTCGAAAGAGTTGAGAACTAAATTGAATGGGAAAGGTAGTGATGATCGGTAGGATGTGGGTCTATTTGTGAAGGCTCGTTTGAATTTCTCCAAGAATAGAGGCCAACCTTCTACAAGGGGCTCTAGTAACGGTAATAGTAAAGGCAAAAGTAGAGAGCGATGTGAGTCTATAGGTCGATCACAATCTAAATGTTACTATTGTCACAAGTTTGGGCACTACAACATAATCTTAAAGAATAAGGCAGGAAAAAATAAAAAGACATTATTCTAATGTCGCTGGTGTTGCAAAAAAAATCATTGAAGGTTCTAAGAACATCCTTTTAGTTATTGTTATGGATAATCACTCCAAGGTTGAGTGGATTCTTGATTCGGATTACGCCTTGAATCGAGCTGATCGCAAGCTGAACTCTAAGTAGCTTGATTTATACAGTATGTACTTATTAGATTATCAAGCCAAATTTGGGTCAGGTCTAATAAATTAATGAGTTTCAAAATATATTCAAGTTTGACTTGTTTATCTCATGAGTCATTCTCAACAAACCTCTAATCGAGTTAATCATGAGTTGAAAAAAAAATTGTTTATAAAAAGTAGTATGGATGAGAAGATGTATTAATAGAGTACTGATGGGAAAAAAGTTAATTATTTGATAAAAAGTGTTCAAAAGTAATTATGAGGTATAAAAAAAAAAATTCCATTTGTTTAATAAACACTTTGTATACATGTAAAACTATATTTTAAAATTAAAAATATAATATATAATAAATAAAATATTTATATATAATATATATATATATTGTTGTGCCACTTTGAGTCCCACATCGAATAGGAGTCGGATACTGGCGTCGCTTATAAGTCCCAGTCGTCCTCTCCCTTGCATCAGGCCTTTTCCGCCCAGGAAGAACAAAGCCGTGAGGGCTCTTAAGCCCAAAGCGGACAATATGGTGCACGCGGAGCCTACTATGTGACAGGACGAAAAAGTGCAGCATCAGTTTGGCGCCGTCTGTGGGAACGCTTAGGCCACGTGCCTCGTTCTCGTGCTCCACCAGTCCCGACTGGGGGGAGTAGCTGTTGTGCCACTTTGAGTCCCACATCGAATAGGAGTCGGATACTGGCGTCGCTTATAAGCCCCAGTCGTCCTCTCCCTTGCATCAGGCCTTTTCCGCCCAGGAAAAACAAAGCCGTGAGGGCTCTTAAGCCCAAAGCGGACAATATGGTGCACGCGGAGCCTACTATGTGATAGGACGAAAAAGTGCAGCATCATATATATATATATATATATATATATATATATATATATATATTTAAGCACCTTTTGTCTCTTATAACTGGGACAAACATGTTATTAACCAACATTTCGGGTTAAAATTCTGCAAAAGCCGTCGCAACTTGAGAGGTATTGTGTGAAAGTGATAAAAATAAATAATAAATCAATCTCAAACAAAAATGAGAAAATATAAAATTTATATGATTCGGTAAGATGCCTACGTTTACAGGCAACGATAATCAATCTACTATTTATTAAAGAGATTACAAGAGTGTGGTTGTGTATTTAAGCCTTTACATTAATATTGAATGTAAAGATATATATATTTATGGTTGTTATAAAAACATAAATGTTGTTAAAGAAATAAAATAAATTGATAGAGAGTTTTATTTTTTTTAGAATCAAGAAATTGGAGAGATTGCTATAATTCCTCTATCGTAAAGGTAAAGTGGATTAACCCATCTGTTACCCTCATTTCAAGTATGCGTGTTAGTGAACTTTGTAAAAGTTACAAAAAAGATATGTTTTTTCAAAAACTTTGTGAAAGAAACAAAAAAGATATGTTTTTTACAATAAATCATTACTTTATAAACAGTAGTCTCTAAATCATGTACAAAAATAAAAGTCAACTCAAAATTGAGAAAAAAAAATTTACACATTTCTTCTTAGCGAAAAGAATAAGAGTAAAATCTATAATTTCTATTAAAAAAATCACGAGTTACCAACTATGCCCCACTGAAGGAGCAGTATTTAAACTCGTCTTTTATATTCCACAGTCAAACCTACATCAAAGTGACAGAGAGTGGGAGAACAAAAATTCTGTCACAGAGTGTTAAGTGGACTCCAACTATATCAAATTTGATGTCTCACCACTGGTTTAAAGCTAGCTAATACTAAGAAAAGATAGAGATGAATTCAGTAATAAAAGATAGAATATCTCTTTTTAAGATGTTAAGAAAAGGGGAAGCAGCATCATACATGAACTTATTCTAGGACTTTACCAAATTAAATTTATGGAGAATAATGGCAGCTTTGAGAATAAATTTTATAATACAGGCCTAATACTGAGATAATGTTTGGTATGATAGAATAGACATTTTAAGAATATATATTCTAATTTTTTAATTACTTATCTTTATTTGGTATGATTGGGAAAATGGGCATTCTATTAAAAATAATTTCAAGCATTTTTTTTGCCTAAATGAGTAATCATCATTTTATTTCATGTCATTTTCATTCCATTTTCTATTTCATTTCATGAAATGATCATTGGAAAAATGGGTATTCTATTAAAAATAATTTCAAGCATTCTTTTGTCCTAAATAAATAATTCTCGTTTCATTTCATGTCATTTTCATTCTATTTTTTATTTCATTTCATGGAATAGTCATCGGGAAAATAGGTATTCTATTAAAAATAATTTCAAGTATTCTTTTATCCTAAATAAGTAATCTTCATCATTTCATGTCATTTTTATTCTATTTTTTATTTCATTTTATAGAATGATCATCGAGAAATGGGTATTCGATCAAAAATAAAACAAATATTCATTCAATCTCATGCATCTTTTCATCCATTACTTGACAATTTGACGTCTACTTAAGGGTGTTGTAATCCAATTCAAACCCATTAACAATCTGATTGAAACAAATTATTGCAATTAGAAACAAATTATTCAATACAATTAGTGTAGTAAAATGTTTGATATGATTAGTAATTAATATCAACTACCATGTTTCTTAAGATCTAACGGCGGATCTGATTTGATTCTAAACTCTCTCTCTCTCTCTCTCGTTTTAGAAATTCAATTACATTGCATTTAATTAAAATTCAATTTATTCTTTTTTTTTATCTGGTGTTTGGACCAGCGTGAGCGTACCTTGACTAATTTCGAAATTCTGAAATTACCGATCGAACAAATCTCAAATAATTCTAAAGGAGACTCGAACTCGAAATGTTGAATTTTAATTCAATTTATTCTCTCAATTTTGATTTATTAAGTGTTTTTTGGTTACTATTAAAAAAAATAGGTTGGAGTTTGTTTAACAAATTTTAGATTCGGATGAATTTCATGTTGATGACTAGAGGTTTTCCACATTTAGATTGGATTAAAATCACGCCTAACCTAATATGTTGCACACCAAAATTAAATATTTAATACAATTAATGTAGTGAAATGGACAAATCACCTAAAGTCATTGTACTAAAATATTTAACTTTGATCTGTTCTATTCAATATTAAGCATAATTTTAATCTTGAATGGTAACAAACGATATATATATATATATATATGCTAGATTTAAACTAAATTCAAATTTTAATTTTATATGATAAATATTAAATTTTAAATCCTAAACTAAATAGTTTTGTGTTCGATTAGGCAGAGAGTAATGAAAAATAAGAAATATGTATATTTTAAAATATAAATGCTTGACTTTATACCGGGAGGAAGAACTTTCTCTTATTTGTCTATATGTCATTACCACAATTAAGCACATATGCATTACACACATTGGCAAATGCAAGTGGGGGCATGCCCCCTTCCAAAAAATATTGATATTGTAATTTTTACCCCTAACTTACTTAGAATATTTTAACAAAATATGATTTGGTTACTCTGACTAAAATTTCTGAATCTATCACTGATTACACATTTGTTTTAATTTTTTATTTTTAGTTAAAATTAAATAGTCACATGATATATATGTGATTACTATATGGCACAATCAAATTGTGACATGTATGTAAATAGAAGGAGCTTAATCCTAACCAATGTGGAGCCAAGTAGTGTCCTATTTTAAATTTAGATAAATTATACTGACTTCTCATGAGGATGGATTCTGATAATTATATTAACCTTTCCTGATGTTTCTAAAATTACTCTGACCTCATCCCCAGTCAAATTTAAAAAAAAAAAAATTGATAATATTGTCCCTTTTATGTTTTTTTTTTTTAATTTTTTCTAACTATTTTTTTTTATTTTCAAATAAATATTAATTAGAATCTTCTTTAACTAAAAAGTATAAATTATTTATTTAAAATTTAATTTTATATAAAATGAAAAAGATTCTTTAAAAATAGTTAGAAAAAATAGTCAAAATTGAAAAAATAAAAAATAAAAGAATAATTTTGTTATTTAAAAAAAAAAAATTGGACTGAAGGAGTCCGTGTAATTTAGTCTTTAAATTATAAATTTCTTGCAAAATCATTCATTTGACTAAACAAATAAAAAAAATTATCAGGTCCGCCGGACTGGATAGACACCCAATCCAAAATAGGTGAAAACGTGGAAGCAAAACCATTTGAATACTGCCAATTCATTCGTTTCATGCCGATACGAGTACACACTACATTTACTGCTCTTTGCATTCATACATGCATATATATATATATATATATAGGCGTCATTACATGGACATCGTGGCTGAGATTTTAGGAGTTCCTTGGCGAATCCGCGCGGACCAGCAAAGTGTAATGGCGAAGAGGCTCCCAGTCCCAGCTCTCTTCTCAGCGCTGATTTTGCTTCTCAGTCTCTCTGGTTCGTCTTCTACTTCTAAATCTCTTGTTATGACAATGCCTTAATTCAAGGGCTCTTTTGTTTCTTTCTCTGTATGGTTGATAATAAACTGAGTTGAAAGGAAAAAGAAAAGAAAGGCTTTGAATCATATTTGTGGGTTGTCAGCTATCCATCTCAAGTGGTTGCAATTTGCCCAATTCTGTGTGTGTGTGTTGGGGGGGGGGGGGGGGGGGGGGGGTTTCCATATTTGTTTTCTTGAGTTATCAGAGGTTCAAGATTCTGGTTTTTTTTTTTTTCTTTCCTCCCAACATATTCTCAGCAATCAACAGTATAATTAGCTATTCCATTTCTTTGACATCTCAGTATCAGAGGTTATGAAAATGAACTTTCAATTACATAGTTGTTATTGGTATGAGTTACATTGTATTGGACCTTAATCTGGGTATTTTGGTTTCAATATTTACAGAGAAGCTATTTTAATACTCAATTCTGTTCACAAGATGGATTCTTTTGCCCTTTTTCTGGGTGTCTTGGAACTTGTAAAAAATACTTTTGTCTTTCTAGTTCTGATTTCCCCTCTTAAATAACGATTTTCTCTTAATCTTCTATTCTCTTTTTTTTTTATATATTTATTTCTTCCTCCCTGTCTTCCTTTGTGGACACATTTGACTCTTTTTCTTTTTCTTTTTTGCACTCTGTTTTCAGATTCAGTTGTTCAAATCCTTAGCACCGGGATTGGAATTAACTATGGCCAGATAGCCAACAACCTCCCATCTCCTGACCGTGTTGCCTTCCTCCTTAGATCACTCAACATCAGTAGAGTGAAACTCTATGATGCTGATCCAAATGTATTAAACGCATTTTCCAATTCGAATGTTGATTTTGTCATTGGACTTGGGAACGAGAGTCTTTTAGATATGATGGATCCCAATAAAGCTCAAACTTGGATTCAAGAACATGTTCAACCCTACCTTCCCCAGACAAAGATCACTTGCATCACAGTTGGAAATGAGGTCTTATCAGGCAATGATACTCAGCAGATGTCTTATCTCCTGCCGGCAATGCAAAGCGTATATGGTGCTCTTGTGAATCTTGGGCTAAGCAAACAAGTATACGTGACAACTGCGCATTCGCTGGCCATATTGGCTAGTTCCTTCCCTCCTTCCTCGGGAGTTTTCCGGGAAGAACTTGCTGAATACATCCATCCCATCCTCAATTTTCATTCACAGATCAACTCACCATTCCTTATTAATGCATACCCATATTTTGCATACAAAGGTAGCCCTGATCAAATTTCATTGAATTACGTCCTTTTCCAGCCTAATCCAGGGATGACTGATCCAAATACAAATTTGAACTACGATAATATGTTATATGCTCAAATTGATGCTGTTTATTCAGCAATCAAAGTGATGGGGCATACAGATATTGAAATTAAAATTTCTGAGACTGGTTGGCCATCTGAAGGGGATCCCAATGAGGCAGGAGCCACCCCAGAGAATGCAGGATTATATAATGGTAATTTGCTGCGCCGAATAGCGGAGAAGCAAGGTACACCAGCAAAACCATCAGTCCCAATTGACATTTATGTCTTTGCACTTTTTAATGAAGATCTGAAGCCTGGTCCAGCATCAGAGAGGAATTATGGGCTGTACTATCCCGATGGCACCCCAGTTTATAATATTGGATTACAGGGTTATCTTCCACGGATGGATTATTCAGCTTCCAATGTTAATAATGTAAGTAAGTCGGTGTCTTCATTTTTTAGCAGTTTTTCTTTGATGGAGAAATTCATAGTTAATTGTGACCAATAGGATCCGTTGAAAATAGCTCAACTAGTTTGATGAGTTGAACAAGTAAAGCAATGCATCTAATGCTATTTTCTTCTATATTCTTGCACTTGCAGGCGTTGTCTACTTTAAGTCTTCTGATTATTGCCATAGCATGCTTAATTTGTGCTTGAAAGCTGGAAATTTCATCAACACCAAATTGATGGGGACAAAACTATAGAGAAATTAGAACTCCTGGAATCCATTCTAATTTTTCTCCGTATAGTTACCATGGGAGATGGTAGAGGTAGAGGTAGAGGTAAGAAATTTGTTTTCCTTTTGCCTTCTATTTTTATTTATTTAGGCTGAAGTTGAGATTGGCTGCACAAAGGGATAGCTGCCCCCCCCCCCCCCCCCCCCCCCCACCCCCCAATCCCCCCACCTATAAATTCCCCTAGTTTTTTTACATTTATAATGCGTGAAGTATAAGATCCAGTTGAAGGGCATATGGTGGGAACCGGCCATTTGTCAGGCTCTTCTTAAAGGCCATCAGTGTGTCTAAGTCGTTGACGACATACATCCATATATATATATTGGAGTGTTTTTACAGCTGACCATTACCTAATCTATTTTTCAAGCAAGCACGGCATGCGTGCAGCCACGGATGCATTCTGCCCATACTACCTAGGTGATACCATGAAGTTGAAGTTGAAATTGAAATTTCCCCATAAAGGATTCCAAATACTTGGACCAAATGAGATTTAAGAGTTCCCAAATATTTCTGAAAATATATATATATATATATATGGTCCAAGTATTTGGAATCCTTTATGGGGAATTTTCATTTTCAATTTCAACTTCATGGTACCACCTAGGTAGTATGGGCAGAATGCATCTGTCGCTGCACGCGTGCCGTGCTTGCTTGAAAAATAGATTAGGTAATGGTCAGCTGTCTAAACACTCCAATTCTAAGAATACCTCTGTTTTATCATTGTTTATTACTGTAAAGATATGGTAATGGGTCTCCATCCTCCTTATTTCCACCAGCAATAATGCTTTCGAATCTTACTGTGTACAAAATTCTTCTGTCTTGAAGCATAAAAAAGTCCAAATTGGTTTCTATCAGGAAAAAGAAACCGCCTTCAGAGCCCAGCTTTCGGCTGCCCTTCTCCTTGATTCTTTAATAATCGCCACCAATGTTGAAAGCTCATCAATTTTGTCTTCGATTGTGAAGCGTATATCTGAAGGCGGACTTCCTCTGTCGTCATCTTCTTTTATCTATTCCTAAAAGAGAATGAGTGGCATCAGCCTTAGGTGGAATAATCCCCAGTTGTTTCTGTTGTCAATTTCAAGTTTACATCTATAAGCTCTTTTCTGTGTATGGTGGCCTTTTGAAGCAGCAAATTGTGATCAATTCATGGACCATTTTGGGTTGGGTTCCTTTCCTCCGTGTCCTTGCTATTAGCTTAGTTCTCTCTGGCTAGTCTCTTGTAGGTGATGACCTTCTGATATAGAATCAGCCTGCAAACACCTTTTCCTGTTGGGAAAAACTGTTTTTGCAAATTCTAAACATAAAATATCAAATCATGCTCAAGTCACAATGCTGGGTTGTGATTTTCAGCATTGTGGAGCCCATGTTTCCATCAAAAGTATTCTTACATCAGCATGGCCCAAGGAGGATAAGATTGATAGATACATGACTCCACTAGAAAAATTCATGTAGTTACCGGCTAGCTACCGCCATATTTGATTCCCAGTTGGTAGAACAACCAAGAAAGATCATGATCTGCTGACTTATTGAAAGTGATCCTTTTAATTGTTCCCAACCTGCAAATCAAGGTGGTTAGAGACTTTCTGCTTCGCTTAAACATGGGTTTAGCTGATTGATAATGATAGGAACTGTGAGATCTTACACTACACTTGTGATTATATTTACAAAACATGACAGTAAGATAGTTTTTTTTAATCCATTATGTTTCTATTTGCAGGTAGTCAACTGTGGCAGTACTTTCATTCATCATCATAATGTTATGCAGCTAAAAATCATTTGAACGGTGCCAACATAGATTATTTTTTTTTAGATTTCAAAAAAATTTCAGGCAAAGAGTTGAAATCATAGAAGATAGAACTGTAATACCACCAGGGGGGGTGGTTGGGTGGGGGGGATACAATTCTTTAACAAACACTCGATAATCCATAACTTAGTGAAGATTTTGCAGGAGTAATATGATTTCTGAGGGGTAGAATTTTTTTAAAGGGTATGTGTTGTTTTACTGTATCATTTGTTGTTTTACTGTTTATTTTTCCTTTCTCCTTGTAAAAAGATAGGAACTCATAATAATAAGAGATGATTATTGAGTGATGACATGAGATGGGGACTTTGATGTGTGGATGATTTTGATGTATGCTTGCCCAAGAAAAGGTTGATCACTGCTTCTCAATCTGGATTTCTTTCCAAGGAACATTTTTTTATTTCTTGGATTACAAGACAGAGAACCAAGAATCCCATATTGCTTGATGCTCCAATATTTTTTAGGGACTCGAGTTACACTTCAATTTTTAAAATAAGTAGAAGACATCCAGTGCATAATCAAAATAATGAACAAACTTGAGGTTCCAACAATAACAAGGATTGCAGAAACCTTCCACCCTCTAGAAGCATAAGCTCTAACAAAGCAACTAGTATGGTCGATACCTGCGCCCCTGCCCACCATCATTGCTGTGCCTTCCCCTGCTTGAGCTACTACCACTCTTGCTCCCACTCCCGCTGCCACCTCTCTGATGTGAAGGAGGGGAGTATGGCTGTGCCCCTGGTTGTTGCCTATAAAGTAGGAAGGAAAAATAGGCTTCAATCTTCAGTCACATATATTCAAGGTGTACAATTGGGGGGAACAAAGATCAATTATATGCCCATTAAAATTTATCATCACAATGAATTTAAAAAATTTCAAGATTCTGGATTTTGGAATTAAAGAGGTAATGCATAAGATGGAGTGGTTCAGGCAGTAGATTGAGCAATCCAATGTGTTCTAAGCTAGAAACAATCATTATTCAATTGAAAATTAAGTCTATGGAATCAACTCAACAGAAGAGATGCTAGAAACCACAGTTTCAGTAATAACTAGGTTTGCATCTCAGCCTGGGCATAAAAAATGGAACAGAATGAATTAAAAAATGTAAAAAAATAAGAAATTTCGTTTAAAAACTTCAAATCAGGTAGGGGTCAGGAAATATATGAAGTAACACCTTAAATAAAATAAGACAGCCCCCTCTCTCACTCCAACTTTTGCTTCATCTGCTTCAAACCTATATTTATGCAGACTAGTCTCAAAGCATGGAGCAAATGCAATATAAAGGGGACTGAACTTAAAGCGTTGCCCCAAAATAATCTTCCTTTTCAGGCTGGTTTAGAAGGCTTGAAGCCAGGCCAATTGATCAAGAATGTGGATTTAAAATACGGAAATTATTCAATTAGCACATAGATTATCTACTGCACTTTCAGAGTTTTCAGAGGGAAAAGGGGCATTCCCAGCAAGCAAACTAGAAAAAAAGTCAGTCATGTTTCTTGCCATTTGCCAAGAACACCACCCACTTCATAGTGGTAAACCATTTCCAGAAGAAAACCATAGCCTTGACGTGTACAGTCATCTGCATCCAAAAACAGATGGGCAAAACAACCAGACTTCATGTTTTTACAGATCGGTGGGTCAATCCACTCTGGTTTGATCTCACAACACTGGCAGAAACTGTTTTTTTATAAAGCCTTTACTTGCACAAACAAACATGTGCTGCGACCAGCTATATCAGCTTATTAATTAGCTGTCAGCTGCACAAAATTACTGTTAGAAGTAGATAGACAGGAGGGCTTCAGAATATCTATACATTATCTATTCTCCCCCTTTCCAAATTTTGTCTCAAAAATGAAATCCATGTCCAAAAGTAAATAGTGGATTTTTCTATCTTCTTTCCTTTCTTATTTTAAGATCTCACACTGCTTTCCTATATATATATATATATATGTATGTATATATATATATAATAGCAGTAACAATAGGAAAATGGAAACTCCAGCAATGTAGTTAACCAATGAACACAGGTAGAAGATGAACTGCAAATTTGGCCTTGAACAGAGCAGATGATGGACAGATGTACTTACAGGACATAACCAATCCGCCCATCGGGCAGAAGCATCGGCATCATGGCCATGCCAGCAGGAGTTGGTCCCCTCCCATAGATCAAGGGCTGCAAGACATACATCTTAATGTCAGAAGAAATTGAGAAAATATGGAATGAGTGAAGGGAGAGTTAAGAAATTGAAGAATCTGTTATACTAGTATTATATGGGTTTAGTCTGGAGCCTCACAACATAGCTTCAGTAAATCATCGCAGGTATCATGCACTGACCAAACCACATATCATTAATTGACCAGGATAGTTATAGCACAATTCCCACCACCACCTTCCCCACCCCCACCCACAAATATGTGTGTGACTTCGCGCGCTTGTGCATGTGTTTTTGTGTGTTTGTGTTTGTGTGTGTGTGCGTGAGAGAGAGAGAGAGAGAGAGGGGAGGGAACAAAAACAAAAACAAAACAAAACAGATACTGCAAGCAAAGCACCCATATTCAGTCAGCTATGTAGGCACGGACTTGCATTTGCAAACTGAAAGCAACCTTGATCATTGCAGGTACCAAGATGACAAGTTATTGACCATAATACAACAATGGACCAAAAAGAATACAATAAAAGCACTAATGAAGGTCGTGGAATTGCTATCAAATTACAATATTACATAAATAAACCAAAAACTAATGCCACAATCATCAGCATCCCACCACCCATAACATCATTACCCCCCATGATATAATTGATGCATAATACTTTGATGTCACCACCAATATCATCACCACCTTATTCCCCATGACCCTTGGCAGTATCGACAGATTCTCGTTTATCATCATCATGATTTTGCTACCAAATATATCATATTATAGATGGACATCTACATTATTGCAAGCATAATTTCTGTTTTAAAAAGCTCTAGTGAAAAGGTAAGTTTTTATCCATAGATGAACTTACAACAAACCAGTAATTAAACAGTAATTCTAGGCCACTGAGATAATTGCATTATTTTTTTGTTTTCAAAAAGAAAAATATGATCTCATTGAAGGGCACAGCAGTCAACCTATAGAAATTTAGTGGCTGCATATATTTAAATAGCATTTGTAAAGGTACAATTCCCTCAAACATTTAAAAAAAAATTTTGGGGGGGGGGGGGGGGGGGGGGGGGTGGGAGAAGAGGTGCAATTCTGTCATCTAGAATGGAGTTGTTGAAGTAAATTGGAGTCATCAGGATAGATGGCATTCGATCAGTTTTAGGATTTACTGAAAACTGGTTATTTCAAAATTTCACCTATCATATCAATTGTAGGCTGCCATATAGTAATGGCACCATTTACAATGAACAGATTTGTTTTTAACATTACAAAATGGGGCATATAATTCCCATAGGGGTATCCAAGAGCAACAATAATATACACACTTCAAGTGTTAGGAAAAAAATCAACAAAAAATTAAAAAGAACTTCCATACACCTGTAACATCACCAATAGATATACCAAAAACATGCTGACACCCATTGAGATGAACCACTTCACACTCAAACCCAATATTATCATGCTAGTCAAAAAGATATTGCAGGTCTCTTAACTTGAACTGCATTTCTAGATTGAATAGCGAAACTGTGCACCCATCCAACCATGCGGAAGTCCATGACCCCCACCCAAAAGGGTAAACAAAGAACACGGGCAGCCCTGTGCAAGAGGCTCCCGCCACTTTAAGGTTTGGGGAGGGTGAACAAAAAAAGGTAGAATGGGATATTCTAAAGTTGCTAATCACGAGAGTATCACAAGTCATATAATAATCTAGCACCAATCCAACCAGGATGAATTGCAAGATGGCATTGGATCAGCCAATCCTGATGATACATCTCATGATTCAGACAAATCCAAGCCATCTGGTATTAGTCATGTATAGTGACTCAAATTTAGAACCAAGGCTATTGACCCGAGTCTAACGGGCCATGTCAACAGGTTTTTGCTTTTGGCCATTTCTTTAATCCCCAAGTCTGATGGGCCATGTCAACTGCTTTTTAGTTTTGGCCAATTATTTCATCGCGTATATAGATAAATTCTAGTGAAACAAGCCAAGGACTAAACCATGCAAGCTGAAAAACTGAACCAAATTGGACCTAGGGATGGCTGGGTTTGGTTCTCAGGTTGCAAAAAGACCAAGTGGCACCCCCATTTAGCACTGACCACTTTTGTTTAAGGGTAAGCACTGTCCCTTTTGTTCTATGATAATTTTATTACAACCTTATTCTAAGATAATTTTGTCATGGCCACAAAGAACAGAGTTGTCCAATGAGTTTGAGTTGATCCTTGTCATAGTCCAACTATCGAAGTTGGATCCAAATGTAACCAAGAATTGAATGCGATTATATCACAGCCATGAGGATCATCAAGCAGCCTAAGGAATGACACTGTTAGTGCCGATTTCGACAACCACCATGGCCCCAAGGCAAGCAAAGGAAACATGGAGCACATGCAAAGCATCGTGAGTCACCTATGAAGCATGGACACTCTATTTTGGTTCACGTGTCCATGTCAGATATCGACATTCTCGGACACTTCCCAGACATGTGTCGGACACTTGAATCATGGATATTGATGATTAAATGAAGAAGCTTTTTAATTTTTATTTAATGACTTTGTTATTTTAATATCTTAATAATATTTTTGTGATTTGTATGATTTTATACCAATTTTAATTGAAATAACATTAGATTTTTATTACACGGTTATATAAAAAATATAAAAAAAATTATGTCCGTGTCCTACTTTTTTTTAAAAATAACGTATTTGTATGTCTGTGTCCCTATGTCCGTATCCGTGCTTCTTAGGTCGTGACTAAGGAATGATGCACTTGAAATGAGAATTACCTAAGCACATAAGAACTAGGGAAGCAACTCAGCAAGGGTTCGTTCTATTCAGCCGCCTTAAACCGAAAAACCCAAAAAAAAGAATAGCTCATGTAGGCATGTGCAAGTTCTATTTTTTGACACAGCTTATATTACAATAAATTATATATTAGCCATTGTCGCATTTGGATCTAAAATATATATACATATATTGTATATCAGGCGTGGGCTTAATTGTAAACAAAGCAATTAACTTCTATTATTATTACATAATTATATTTCCCAAATATAATTACAAATGATAATGTTTAAAACTCAAATTTCAAAGAGAGGAGAAAAAATCTAAAATCTAGAGAGGTCAGCCCAAACAGCCAAACCTATGTCATACGAGTAAAAAAAGGCTAGTCTAGTGCACGAGGCACCCATGTCATATGAGTATCTTTATTTATTCCTTTCTTTATGTGTGAATTCCTTTTCATATAATGGAATGAGAAGGGGGCTTGCTGCCTTATGTAGGCAAGTGGGTGGTATGCTTTCCTTCCTAAGTCGATGTGGGATAACATGCCCTCTCTTTCATCTCTACAAGAAGCAATGTTCTCTCATCTGTCACTAAAAATGCTTGTTACAGTTCTCAAGTTAGGTCAGTTTATCCCCTAAAATCAAACCATCCTCAATGGCCCTTATCTTCCTTGAACCAGGGCAAAATTGAAACCACCCCCCCCCCCCCCAAAAAAAAAAAAAAACACACACACACATAGAGGTCCAGAGCCGGCCATTCATTCCCAGGTTGACCGATCCAAATGTGCATGCCAAGCGAGAGCTAGTCCACATATTAGAAATGGTCATCTACAAAGCTCTACCCTATTAATTCATATTGCATTATGTCCCAAAAGAAAAGAACAATAAAATTGTTTGAAAAGGATGAATATAGCTAGACCATCATCTTAGGTTATCTCTGGGACTTCACAAAGAGGAGGATATGAACAAATTAAAGACGTTTGGAACATGAGAAAATCAAGGTCAGAAACATTCAATAAACTTTCAAAACATTACAAGTGTGAAAATTACCAATTAACCTTTTAATTAATTCTCAAATCAATAGTACCAGTGCAGAATACATTCATATTTCATCATACCACGGCTTGACTAAAAATTAACTCAAAATAGAAAATATTTATTATTTCAGGTATGATGCCTAAATGCAGGACATACATCATATAGATGAGTATCACATAAAAATTAAAAATTGACAAAATGCACACAAATGCATGCATTGCAAGCACACATTACTCACCTGCGCAAAGCCAGCTGCACCAAATCCAGCACCTAGAGCACCATAGGCACCCCCAACCAAACCATAACCAACATGAGGTGGATAACTTGAAAGCAAACCAGACTTCTGTGAATTTGATCCTCCAACAGACTTCTGCTCTGCCTGTGGCTTTGCAAGTGAACACTCCAAAACTTGGCCTGACAATTGGACCAAACTCAACCAACATTACATATCAGTTTGTTTGTACCCGTAAAAGAAAGAAATGCATGATACAAAAGCAATGATCACCATCTATTTCATATTTTTCAGTGTTTTTCAGCGCCTTCATAGCACTCGACCTCTCCACGAAGTGCACAAAACCAATTCTATTCTTTTCCTGTCCAGACTTTGCTGGTGGCAGAACCACCTTCATGATTTTCCCATGGTGTTCAAACAACTTCCTTAACTGATCTTGGGTTATGTCCTTTGGCAAGTTCTTCACATACACTGCCTTCACCTGTACAAGACAACCTCCAGTCAGTATTTAACTAATCCATCATTCAGAAATAAATTACCCCACAAATTTTTTTGATTAGTAAATTACCCCACAATTAATAGCAATAAATGAATAAACCACCCAGGACATCAAAGCACTAATTCACAATAAATGGAAGATAATACTAAATGTTCCAAATCAGTATTTATAGCGTCTATAAAGATGGCCATGCAAGACTGGGAAAGATCATAACTTAATCTACAATTATAAAAATGCAACAAAAAGACACCAATCAAATTGACCTTACCATAAGAGCTACCTTTTTTGGGAAGATATGGCTATTGGCAATGACAATAGCAAATATTAGACAGTGAGACCTACAAATTAATTGAGCCTACCATGAAGCACTCCTCTCTTCCTTTCATCTCCATCTCTTTATTTTTTAGTAGGTCATTACTTTTGTACTTTTCATATAAGCTGATGAACTCCGAGTTATTTTAAAAGGACACTCCCACTATAACATGTCTCAATTCCAGACTGTTACACAGGAGCATGCACGCAAATGGACATAAATTCAGCAGCAAAACAGCTTCTTCTTCTTTTCATTTACCTCTGAACCGCGACTCATTAAATAACCTACTATGGACAATAATTGTTGCAGCATAATTTAATTCCGCCATCAGATGCACCAATATACATACATATGCACATGATTTGGCACCAACTGACCAAATGTAGATTGTTCATTTGATTTTGAGGTCACCTAATACTGACTCATGTGTCCATGTCCATGTTAAATAATGTAACAAATGGTCATCTAAGTTAGAGCTGAAACTAAAAAATAAAAAATGGAAAAGGGGAAAAAAAACTAAAACATCTTAAAACCTGAGAAGTTGATGAAGAATCAGCATTTTTAGGGTCAGCCCAGCTCACAGTTGGAGCATTATCATCCAGCTTGAACTTTGGATTCATCATCTTCTGCCTTGAATATTCAGCACATGCATGGTTATAATACTCAATAAAGGCAAAACCCCTGTTATTGCTTGAATTCTTCATATCCTGCAATCCAAAAATAATTTTAAAAAAATGAGTATAATACACAATATAGCACAAATATGTGGGGGAAAAAACAATGACAATGACAAGCATACTGTTTCAAAAGTTTGAGAAAGGTGAAACATAATAATTAATAAATGTATACCATTGAGGCAATGAAAAAAACTGTAATAAAAATGTATTAGTAGTTTACACTAACCCTCACAAGTTCCACGGTAGTAACTCCAGGCCCAATCTCTGTTACAGCCTTCTTCAAATCTTCATCTCCCCAGCTCCTAGGAACATTACCAATGAACAATCGATGTTTCACTTGAGATGTCGAACATTTTATTCTTTTCCCCTGAGAGAGCGAGCGAGAGAGAGAGAGAGAGAGAGAGAGAGAGAGAGAGAGAGAGAGCAATTTCAGTAGCATACTTCAGAAAGTTCTTGCCTTTTGGCATAACAGACAGCTGTGCATCCAAGTTAAGCTCCAAGACTTGAGCAGAGGCAGATAACAAAAAACCATTAAGGGAAGTTATGTTACCTTGAATTCTGTATTATTCAGCTCCTCTATTGCTGTAGATGCCAATTCAACACTTCTGAAGGTCACAAAAGCAAAGCCCTTGTTCACATTTGAATCTTTGCCTTTCATTATTCTAACCTGATGTCACAAAACATGATGGTATTAGTCTTGACAAAGAGCTAATATACGGGGTACCGTTATAAACAGTAATAGAACTTACCTCTGTGACTTCTCCTATAGACTCGCAAAAGCCCTTCAGTTCTTCATCAGAGGCATCTGGAGGAATGCCGCCAACATATACTTCAGACCCATGAGGAGGAAGGGCAAGAAGTTCAGCATGTTTTTTACTCTCACCCTCATCCTCAACCTTCCCGTCATCACCGCCTGGGCTTTTTTCAGCATCAGGCATGTCAGCCTCTTCCTCCCCTTGTTCTTCTTCATCTTCCTCTTCCACCTCTTCTTCTTCTACTTCCTCCACTTCTTCTTCTTCCTCTACCTCTTCATACTCAACTTCTTCATCCATCTCCTCTTCAGCATCAGGATCATTGTCTCCATCAAGATCCACCCTCTCATCAGAATCATTTGATTTCTCAAGTTCACTTGGCTTTTCAGGTTCAACTGACTTAGGTGGCGATGCATTTGCCTTTGCCCTTGGCATCTTATGTATTTAATTAAATAAGCTTGCAAGGCAACTGTGAAGGCACAGAAGCCAGAAGAATTCATGGGAAGAAATATAAAAATGTCGAAAGGTTGAAAGAAAATGAAAGGCCAAAAGGAGTTGCAAGGTATAAAACTCAATTGAACCCGTGTCATGAGATATGACTCCAAAGGGTTGCAATTTGATAGTAGCAGCACTAATAGAGACAACAAAAAGAGAATCCCGAATGATAATCAAGAGAAATATGAAGCTCGTAAATAAATCATGAATTGAATTTTCTGAAACAAGAACAAGGGTGCTGCTTAAAAGAATATTACCAAGTTTAAGTTTCTAGTTATCTTAACAGTGGAAGGGTGCACACAGCCCACAAAAATGTCAGAATAAAAGAGAAGTAGCATATATGAATCAAGAAATTAAATCATAGATAATGGACAATCATTAAAACAGAGAACAGTAGAACATTCAGAATCATTCAGATAATAACATGAATGAGACTGCTGCAACAGAAAGGAGATTCAAGCCACATTGTCCAATCTCACAAAAATAATACCAGTTCCAAATAAACGTACCAATCTGTGCACCTTCCTGCAATAAATCAGTAAATATGAACTCAGATCTAATGGAAATAATAAAATTAATATGCCTAATCGTAAATAAAAATCAAGAATTTCTCAATGATGCTTCCTTTACAAAGAAAAAAAAAATTGAAAAGTTTCTCAAAAAAGGAACTTTCTTACTGGCTCTAGAGAAATAGAAATTAGATTACATATCAACTGAATTTATCAGCAGAGTAACAAAGAGAATAGACTCAAAAGGATAAGAATATGAAAAAATTGTCATAACAGAGCAAGGAGACTATTTTTCATATAAATGACCCCCAAAAAAATCCATGACAATTAAATTGAAATAACGATTTATCTTGATTACATGGATGTTTGATATTGGGGCACTTTTTTCCTCTTTTCCTTTTGGCAAATAAACTTGTGTTTTTCGCACAGAGAGATGTCTTTCCACTAGAACAAGTCCACTGCAAGCTGAGAGAACCACATTACTCAACAGACCAAAGCACCATTCACCAAGTAGAACATTTTACCATCTTAAATCATTCATGACACAACAATAACTTAAATGAAGGCAATGAGAAGGATGGATGTGCTTTCAAGAAATGCACCCTCCCCCCCCCCCAAAAAAAAAAAAAAAAAAGAAATACAGGGAGGGGATGCAGTCAAAGGTTCACAAATATGTTGTTAATTAAGATAGGATCTAACTCCATTCTTTTTAATCCCAAAAGTCCCTCAATATTTATGTGACTAAAATACTCCTTACTATATAAAACCTCCATGTTTGTAATTTTCTTCTGTGAATTCATATTACAAGAAAGATTTTTCAAATTTCAAAATTCAATAACTTTGAAATTTCGCTATCTCCATGGAAAACAGTGAAATTTCACTATTTGAAGTCTTAGACACAAAAAAAAAAAAAATGATTGAGAGAGAGAGAATGATCAAAAAATAGAATTCTGGAGACACGATAATATTTCATTGTGTTAAGCCAATAAACTTGACACAAAAAAAATCACTATATAATATAAATTTCACCGACTCTGAAACAACGAGATTTCACTATTTTCTCAAAACAGTAAAATACTAATGGATTGTTTCACTTTGACAAAGTGGAGTTCAATTTACACATGAGAGAATAACCCAAAAAGAATAGAACAATACATTGAAATTTCACTGTTTTGTTCTACCATGACTGTGAAACCAACCTCATGCCATTCACAATTTTATGTCCATTTTCTGCTCAAAATACCATCTCAAAATCTACTCTCTTTAAAAAAATTCTCAAATATACCATCTCTATCAATCCCATCAAAGCACAAAAGAACCCACATTGCAGTACCTGGCAAGAGGTGTACCAGTTCAATTTGTCTGTAGCATTCCTCTCCATGACCACCACCTCTCATAGCAAGAGGCATTCAAATTGAATATTTTGAACAAATGGATTGTCTGTAGCATTCGCCATTCATTGACGTCTCATTCCAGAAAAGTTGTGATGCAGCCTGCTATGAGGAGGCTGGAGTTAACAGTTCCTTATGGCTAGCTTAACAACCGGCAGCCAATAAAATAGCTCCACAACCAAGCAAGAGAATGAGAAAGAAAGTAAATTTAAAAGAGAAGCAAGGAGGAGAAAACAGCCACGAAGTGGCTGGTAGAAATACTACAGCAGCAGAATACTTCTTATATTAATAAGATTGATCCCAAAAAAAGTGCCTACCCTAAAAACCTTTAAGTAGCTTTTATAGGTTGCTGGAAAGGCACAATATATAACCCTTTGATCTTTTTAATCTCAACCTTACAAGTGTTAAAACAAATAGAGCACATACTTAACTAAACCATAACAACTATCTATAAAACAACTTAAAACAAGAAAAGTTAACATAGAGCAGCGCTGCATGGAGCTTCATGGACATGCAACAGCAAACAATTAATAAACGGATTACCCCTAGGCTACATCAAGTTGTCTCTACGAAAAATCACACAGCACAATCCTTCATCCTTCATCCTTCATCCCTCATGAACCAAGTACTTATAACCACCGCCTCTCTACCCCCTTCCACCACTCCACTAGAATGTTCCTCCAAAATTCTCAAAGGAAGTATTCATTACCTATCCAGTGAGGAATACACTTGTCAAAGCCTTGGCCCTTAGTCTCTCATCCTGATCCCAACTTCATCAAGAGATTCCTTGTCTATGGCTTTTCTTTCAATCCGTATTCCTTAAGAAGCACAGACACGGACACGGGATACGGGTATGACACGACATTTCTCCAAAAAAAAATAAATAAATAAGACATGAATACGTCAGACACACATTGAATATATGTATATTTTATATGACCGTATAAAAAACCTAACATTATTTCAATTAAAATTGACATAAAAACACATAAATCACAAAAGTATTATTAAGATATTAAAATATTAAAGCCATTAAGTAAAAAATTTCATATTTTGTTATTGCGCTGTAAAGGAATCTGAACTTGTTACAAATTGAATGACTAAATTATTATTAATAATTTAGATTATAAAAATTAAATTATATCCAAATGCATTTTCACTATTTTTTATCTTAAAAAATATGAAATCAAATTTCAGTAGAAATTTAAATTCAAATATTATTATATCCAAACGTGGTGAGTTGTCCATGCTTCATAGCTTATTTTGGCCATCCCAACTTCACCGTCATTGAATTAATGCGTCACTTCGTTGTGACGGTCACGTTGGTGAGTTGTCGAAGGTGGCTGAGAGAGTGAGAGATTTGGGGTGGGGCTTCGATACAATGGATCGGCGGCTTCGTAGTGACGAAGAATTGGAGATGCTTAAATATTATCTTGGGGTAAATAGTAATACAAAAAAACAAATTTCTGCCAGCTCATTAACAAATCACCTGAACTCAAAAACATATATGTGCGGGTTACGCAATTTACCTACTCTCTCACAAACTCTATGTGAGGGAATTATTACTAATTATCCCAAAAAAAAACCCAAAAAATGGGGAAAAAAAACAATAATTATCATAATACTGCTCCAAGTATCCTTGTCAACCCAAAACCTATGAGAGTCCTACACAAATGCATCCCGAACCCTGGCCTTTGGAAACCCAATCTAGAACACAAGGTTAATCAAATAACACATGTTGCAACTACATTCAGAAAAGGCAAATCCTGAATTGACCTGATTGAACACAAGTACACACACATGGAGTCTTTACGCTTCCAGTATGTTTATATGTCTATGAAATCTATTCATACAACTAAAATGTAGTAATAAACTTAAAACATATACTTCGAACTAACCCACCAAGAATCTACCACCATTTTGATATTCCATAGCATTGTATGTCACGCATTCATTTCTTATTACTCTTCACCAATAATTCTCATTAGTCACAATATATCCACATTCTATTTTGTGCCGACACCATCCTAATGTCTGCCACCAAACTTTATGGAGAACAAGTCCGAATTGCCCTCGTTTTCACAATATTTCGTTAAGTCAAAAAACTTAGGGTTTTGTTTTTAAAGTCCCCTTTACTGCACCTCTTAGTCATTTTCCTATGATTGTAGACATTTAATTTAATTAACTCTAAAGCTCATTTATCACAAACTTCTACACTAGAGGATTTAATTCAGGTTCATGATTTCATATGGATTTTAATAAGTCGCGTTACTCAAATCAGAAAGAAAAAATTAAACCCAATCACAATCCTAATGGTTATTTTCAAAACCCTAAACAAATTCAGCTAAATTCCTCTTAAATCGCCTTAAACGTCCCCATAATTTACATTTCGAACGAGATAATATATTCAATCGATAAGAATAAAAATAGAGTATACAAAAAAGCTAACAGAACATGAAAAAAAGTACCACGCAGCTCTCAATCTAAATCGAAAATATACAGAAAGCATGTAAAGACAGAAAATACCGAAAAAGCTATCAGCGGAAGGTTTCTCTGAAGTTTTGAGCAGCGAATTTGGGGCGTAATTGCAAGCCGCGAGAGAAATTTACTTGCGGGAATACTTAGTATAGAGTGACAAGTGAAAATCTCCACTGAGCACCTTCGCCTGTTACTAAACCTTGCGCTTTGGCGTGGGTACATTACATTTTTTACCCATATTTTCTTTCCATTTTTTAAGGTAAGTCGCGGAGATTCGAACTCGACGGCTTGCCGACCCTCTTTTTTACATATTAAAAAGTTCAGATAAAACGAAAAATAAAAAAAAAAACATTTACAACCGTGTATTTGGCCCCATTTCACTTTTCTTTTCTTTTCTGTTTTTTTTTTTATAGTCACCCCATTTCAGTTTGAAGCGTGCCACTCATACTTTTTATAGTAGTTATGGCTAAAGTAATATTATTATATTTTTTTATCAAAAAAAATTAAAGAATTAATTAAACTTTACTATTCTGAAATTTTATCTCATTTTAAATAAAATTATCGATTATTAATTATAACAATTCAATTCTCAATTTTTAATTTTATTTTAATTGATGTCGATAACAAATGATTGTGCTAACAGCCGTCCCTAAATTAATTACATGTTAATACTTATAATTTTATATGAGTTTTAAAATAGTATCATGTAATTGTATATGAGTTTTAAAAAAGGCTCTATAATTTTATACGGATTTCAAATGAAGTTCTATAATGTTAATGCATAAACAGTTACCGTTAAGAATTTGGGACGGCCGTTTGTAATTGATCTTAATTCGAAAGAAATTAAAAATTAAAGAACTCAATTGTTATAATTAATAATCGAAAGTATTATTTGACATCAAAATAAAACTTTAGGGTAGTAAAGTTTAATTAACCCTAAATTAAACCAAAGTACAAGGAGTAAAGATATTAATTTTCTCTCTGAAATTTGATTTTAACATCAAATAAAAGAAAAAAAAAAGGTGTTTTGACAATTTAATATCTTCTGTTAATTCAGTTACATTTGGCATTTAATTGTAACCATAAGAGATATGAGTGTTAAGGTTCCTAATTAATTATAGAGGTCAAAGTAAAATTGAGCCAAACTACCCAAAAATTTAACATATTATATTTGATTTTTTTCTACTTCTAAATTTTTTTTAATGAATAGTTTTTTTCATATGATGGAATATTTTATTTTAAGTTTGTTTCAAGAGTTTTTTAAATTAAATAAAGAGTGTTTTTCACACTGTCTTTTGTTAAGAGGCTCACTCCTAAAAATGAAATTATTTAATTACTCTATATTGTAAGTAGGTTTGTTGTAACAAAAAAAAAAAAAATAGGTTTATTTATTTTAAATAGAAAGGTAATTGTTTAAATTTGTTTTATAAGGATGGAACTCATGAATATTGATACACGTGATTCTCTTAAAATATTTTTATATTTTCTCTTTACAATATAATTTATTTTAATTCTAATATATATATATAATAATAATAATAATACATATGTATTGTATAATTGTTGTAGAGCTACCATAAGCCTTATAGCCAAGAGGGTGAGGGGGAGGTATACAAATAAGGCCGTCATCCCCTTTCCAATTTGAAAAGATGTGGTTAGAGGGGGAGGTATACAATTAAGGCCATCCCCCCTTTCCAATTTGAAAAGATGTGGTTAGAGTGAAATTTATAGTTCAATCTTAACAATTAATTATTAATAGAAATATGATCTGATTTTAGATGTTCTAATTAGTGACGCATCTAGAATTTATGTTTAAAAGACAAAAATACAAAAATTAAAATTTAAGAAAATCATTTTGTAAAAATTTTGGAGGCAATTCCTAAATTTATTTTTTATTTTTAACTTTCTATAGAAAATATAAGGAATTTGGGGGGCATTGCCCCGCCTCCGGTTCCAATTAAATGTTTGAAAATCAAATTCCCAATCTCTAGAATACCTTGGATAACAAATATGAAAAATAAAAAATATTATATATCCTTAATTTGTATTCTCATTTATATCTCTAACATAATATGGTATCATATGATGTTTTTGAGTTTGAATATAATGTGATTCTCAAAGACATTTTATGAATGTCGCGTCGTATTAGAGATATAAATAACAATAAAAATTTAAGACAGAGTAATTTTAGTCACTTTTCTCTTGCTCCTTGCGCTCTTATCCTAGATTGGGTGAGACACTTATGTATTAATAAAGTATCTTTATAGACCAATTAAAACGAATAACTTCGCTTAATGGAGACCCTTCGATTGTGTTTTTCTTGCTTCTCCAATAGTTTTTAAATTCTTCTGTTTGGCTTTTATGAATAGCATAGGTCTAAAATATAAATTATGATAAAATAAAACTTAAAACGGGGATTAATATTGTTGAAACTTGAGGATTCAACAAGCAACTTCAATGTACAAGAGGTTCCTTCATGGGATGAGTTGCTTGAAGCACCTTCTCCTTTAAAATGGAGTAAATGCTGCAATGTAAATCTTTAAACTCAAGACCCTCACATGTTAAAATGGTGGTGGTGTAAACTTCAAAAACTTTGGCTACTATGTAATCTCAACAGTGAGATTAATAACCACATGTGCAAAGAGTAATGTTTCTACATGTGTGCTTATTAATCTCACCGTTAAAAGTATCAGTCTAAGATTACCTTAATATTTTTTTTCGTGAACTTTGGTAAACCAAATGAATTTTAGGAGTTGGGTTTAATTTAGGGTAGCCATATTTATTTTTCTTTTCTAGCTTACGGTTCTACACTTTCTATATGTTAAAGTGAAGCATGACAATGATGCATTTGTGTCATGCCATTGATTTCAAACTCCACTTGAAGCAACTGGCTGGCTGTCCATGGCCTCCTCCAAAGTAAAGGTTATGGGTTCAAGTCCCACTCTCATCCTATAAGAAGGATATTAACATTTATTTCCATCAAGTCATGGACTGAAATAAGTTATCTATACATGAACTGAACTGCTCTTGTTAAGTTATATAGTCTTTTATTGCTTTGTATGCTGTTGTAATTATACTACTCAGTTAATTGATTGATTGAATTGTAACACCCCATCACTTCATGAATGTAAATAGGCTACAAAAGTAATAGAAAGTGGGTCATTAACTAATGTCGCAATGCAGGGTGTAAATATCAGTAGACAAAGCTAATCTATGAAATTATTTTGCACAAGTAGCCGAGTTCTCATATTTGACAATTGACAACCCGAACATTTTACTATTGCACCAAGCTAAGTATCACCCAGAATTTTTCACTACCCCCCCCCCCCCCAAAAAAAAAAAAAAAACGTATGGGGATCCAAAAATTAGGGCTCCATTCAATGCAAGGCATATATTTTTCTGGTTAAAAGACGATGCAAATGTGGCTTCAAATATTAGTGATTTTAGCTCTCGACACATTCAATATGGAAAAAGAAATGGTATAAACAAGTTGACTGAACTTTCATAAACAGTCTCTCCAAATTAACTCAAAACAAATTTCCTTAAAAATATATCTCACAATTGTACTTTAAATTAGCTTGTGAAATGAGACGGTGAAGGTGAACTCCATGGAATTTCATATCTCATCCCAAAAAAAGAATATTGAAAAGAAGTTATAGCTTGCAAAGTGAAATGGTGAACTAAAAGGAATTTCAGGTCCTTTTTTTTTTTTTTTCTTTTTTGAAAGAAAATGTTGACCCAAAGCCTGGGTTTTCCAGCAGGAAATGCCATCTCTTGTGTGTGTGTGTGTGTGTGTGTGTGAGAGAGAGAGAGAGAGAGAGAGAGAGAGAGAGAGAGAGAGATGGACCACGCAGTAAAAGTTCTCAAGAAAAATTAACACACGGTTTAAAGCAAAAGCCAAAATGGAATCAGTTCTATTCCACATGCATACGTCAAAAGGTGCACTTGAACAGAAGGTCACATCCATGATTCCAATGCCCAAACAATTGTCTTACCAAGAAAGTGATTTATTCAACTACTTAAGTAACAAATAGAGAAATTATTTCGGTTATGTCCAAGCTCTTTGAAACACAGGGATACAAACAAGTGGTAATCTTTGCAAGTACAATCTGATTCACTTGAATTGATGTTCTAACCAAAACAGAGGTCAACTGCTTCAACGCCCGCAATTTTTACAAAAATAAAAAATAAAAATTTAACTTGTATGCGCCTGACAGTAAGCTCTGATGCTCTATAATTGGTACCACAAGGGGGGCTTCCTACCAGAAAGACTAGCTACAAAAATAATCACTCACTTGATTCCTCCACTAAGGGGAAAAAAAAAACCACTCAAATCTTCATTGACCAGACAGCTACAAGTAGTCATCAAAGATTTTGTCCATTTCTTGTCCAATTTTAAGCAACCCGCACCCCCCCCCCCCCCCCCCCCCCCCACCAAACAAAAAAAAAAAAGAAAAAAATAAATGTGTAAATTGTCCCTCTTCTATAATTTTAGTTTGTGATGGGATCTGGTATCCTCCTATTTCATGTATTCCAACACACTCTGATTGATCTCCTCAAGGAAGGAAACAAAACCCATAACACTGGTGAAGCCACTTCCATCAACATCCTGTTCCTCGATAAGATAGTTCTCAAATACTGTAGCATCATCCTGCCCTCCCCGGATAAATATGAGTTTGGGAGTAATACTTCTCTCTTGCTTCAGTTTGTTAATTGTTGTCCTCAATAAGCCTAAAGGAGAAAATATTTGTCTTAGCAGGCAAAGCAAAATCATTATTTAGAATCTTGAAAAGCATTCTGTTAATGTAGCAACAAATGAAGAAGACCAACTCACAATCATGGGGTGGTGGGAAAGGAAGTGTTGGGTCAGCTGTAGAAGAATAAAACACAATGAGAGTTGTGAATGCATCAAGGAAAAATATTGGGCTACCACTCGTTATCAGTGCGGCACGACTCAAAGAATGGCGAGGAAATGCTTGTTTATCCGGACTGTCATATGATGTCAGCAGTGGATATATAGCACGGTGAAGAGAACTCGGCTCCAGTGCACTGCATCACAAGTTCCAGAATAATGAATTCTACGATTAATTTTCAAGTGAAGACATTAAAATATCCTCCAGGGGCAGATGAAGTATGACATAAAAGAGTTCCAACAACAACATAATAAACAAACTTTCTGAAGAAATACAAAAGCTACAATAATAACAACTTAAACATGCCAAAACTCAGACTTAAAATTAGTAAAATGATGCCCAAGGAGAAGGTTGGGTTGATCATAAAGATACTTCGACAATATTGGAGGCACCATTTACAAGCAAAGTGGGCCCCAGGACCCCAACATATGGACTGTCCCACCATAGAAAACTCCTAAACAAAAGCATACTGAGACTGATATACTCAAACATCCAACCTTTCCATATTTCAGTCGGATATCTATGATGAAGGATTGCCAATCATTTGGCAAGTATATCGTGCAGGTAGGAGACACTAATCAAAGTCCCACAACTAACCAAGTGTGCTAGCATGATGATGTAATAAGAAGACTTTATGCCATTTTTCATGTAGACAACCGATAGGGATTTATAATAATATGTTCACTTAATAAATCCTAGTCCTAATCTCAAACTGCTTCAGAACCTTTCCATGACATTGTGTTGTGAAAGAGTAATGAAGCAATTGGAGTTGAGTTACAAGACTTATCCATGATATTTCAAACTATGACACCCAATTGGCAACTCAATCAAATCAAAATCCTCATTTGATAGATTTATAGTTGAAACTAAACTAAACTCATCTTGATTATTTCAAACATCACAAGACAAGTTCCCAGAAAAATAACCATTGCATATACATATATATATATATATATATATTGATAGGTAAAAAAACCAATGAATATATGAGTATCATATACCTGAATAGGCATTGCAGGTATATGCGGTAATCAGGGTGAACACCTTCTTCATGGAAGCGGAGGAAGAGGATTTCGAAGCAAAGCAAAAACCAAGCGAGGTAAAAGCTGAAGTTGTGGGCATTGCGAGAATGCAACATCAATATGAGCAGTTGTTGAACTTCCATGTGCATACTGAACAACTTTACAAGCTTCATTGTACTGAGCTGTGAGGATTACTAGCCAATCATGTAGCAACATCCTGCCCTCCCGAACTCCTTGCTCCAATGAGGCCAATATGACCTGGAAAATGAAAGGTAAATTTAGTGAGAATGTAAAGTAATCGGAGAGTGTAAGCTGAGTTATTGAGTTAGATGATTTGTAACATAATAAACCTATGGTGGTGACTCAACAAAACATCTCATCTAGTCCTAGGAAAGAAGAGTAATTCCTCACCAAGTTTGTGTGTTGTTTGCTTAAGACAATATGCAGAAGGGTCTTTAATTTGCAGAGAGAACATCTTCAACTTTGCTTGTATCACCCCTTTCTCATCAATATTTCAATTTATATCAAGAGAAAAGCAAAAACTTCCTCTTATGGGTCAAAATGTTTTGCTCCTCTTCTCCTCTCCAAGAGAAACGTCCCACATGGAATCAGCTGACACACACGTTCGATATAACAAGGCCTCTTGCTGAAGTTACGATCTATCTAGAAAGGTTGAACTTGACTCAATCTGTGCAATTGGAAAGGTTGAGCTGAAGTTCTTAGATGAGGACCTTACCTTAGGTTGGGCATAAATTCTGGCTTTGGCAACTTAAACTTGATCTTTTATGTACACATTTCCAGATCTCATATGTGTACTTTCACATCAATCGTTGCTTTTTGGGTGGACTATGCCGTCTACAGCAATAGATTTCCTTAAAGGGTGGAAAAGGCAACATGCTAGGAGGAATGTGAGGAAGGTACGGAGGATAGTGTGTCTCTGTCTTTTTTGATACTTTGGCATTAAAGGAATAGAATAATTTTTTAAGGAGAGGAACTGGCCCTTGTAGATTTGAGAATATTTTTTTGAAAATGTTACACTTCAGACTGTAGATTCATATCCTCACAATGCAGTTTTTTTTGTATAGGTTTTGAGACTCTAATGTTGGGAGCCAGCTCCTTTGTGTTTATGGGTTCACCCTCCTTAGGTGATTTATTGATACAATTTTACTTATCAAAAAAAATTCTAATTATAAACTTAAGAAACAGTTTATGACCATAATTTCTTGATTCATTCAACATACTTCGTCGTAACTATATAAGAAGCCCAACCTGTAATTGGTTACAGACTTTTTTTCCCTTTCATATCATTGTTGCTATCGTTTTGCAGACCATCCTATAAGATACGTTTGGGCAACAAACGATGTTATGAAAATTGTAAACGATAAAGAATACACAAGATATGCAAAAAGAAACTAATTAAATGCAACCTCAACAACCCGATAAACCTAACCCAACGGCCTAACCCAAGAATGGGTTAATCATTGTGGGAACTTGATTCATTGCAAACCATATTTGCCACATATTAGTACCCTATTGGTTTTGAGTTGGACCAACTTACAACATGATACCAATCATCCTATCACTTGCTCACACATTGACCAATATCATAATGACGTGTGCCCTGTTTTTTCATGGTGATCATGTAGGTTCCTAGCCAAACAAGCTAATGTCATGCCTTAACTCCAAACATAGACGGAGTACTGCCACGGTTATCCTAAAATCAGCTCTTCTGTTGATTCAAGTCAATCTTCCCTTGAGTTGAGCCCGTCTTGGGTTCCTTACTCCAGTTCACATCCCCTCGGTCTTCCATGGCATACTTGTCTATTGGGCATAACACCTTGTCACTTAGTGACTGTTCAGACAGACTCAGAGAAGCTCTATGAGCTTGATGTCTAACAATGGTGTGGCTTGCACGCCACATCATAATCCTTCTAACAGGAATCTTATGGTTTTGTGGCTTGATTGTTAAAGTTGTGGATTCACCAAGATTTGTCTCACCAAAGGTCCATATGGGGTGGGGTTATGGAAACATACCAGGAAGGAGAAGCAGGATTTTCTTAACCATTCTCATTTTGAGTTAGGGGATGGGATGGGAGGATAAGTGGTGTGGTAATGTCCCTTTGAAGGATAGATTTCCTCTCATCTTCCAGATTGCCTCGGATTCAACTATAATAGTGACAATTTCCTTTTTCTTTCTAGGATGATGTGGTTTGGGCTCTCAATTTTAGAAGAAATTTTCAAGATTGGAAACAGGGGGAAGTGATGAGCCTTTTAGAGCTCCTAGAAGTCAGTGGAGGGTGGAGAGGCTATCATAAGATGGAAGTTGGATAGTTCTCATAAGTTTTCAATGATGTCATTCTACAAAGGATTGACAAGGAGAGGTACTGGAGAATTTCCTTGGAGGATCATTTGGGGCTCAAAGGCCCCTACAAAGGTTTCCTTTTTGTGGTTCGCTGCATAGGAGGTAGTTTAAACTTCGGACAATTTGCAAAGGAGGGATTTTAGGTTGGCCAGTCAGTGTTACATGTGCTGGTGTAGAGGAAGAGACATCCAATCTTTTTTTCTTCCATTGCTCCTATGCTAGGGAAATGTTGTCTTCTTTTCTTGATTTTTGGTTGTCATTCGGTTTATGAGTTATTGATGGGATGAAGGCATGTGCAGAGGGTGGGGATCCTAATTCCGTTATGTCATTTGAAGTGCTTGTAGAGGAAGAGGAATAGGAGAATTTTTGAAGGAGATGAAATTCTCCCTTATAGATTTAAAGAAAACTTTATAAAATTGTTATACTCTTGATCTTTAGAAGCATACCCTCTTTGTTTAGATTCTTATATTGATTCCTTTTTTGGGAAAGAATTGAGATTGTAATTATTCGTTTTCCTTACTTTGTACATTGGGTCCCTCCCAATCAGTTTTTTTATTAATAAATTACTGTTTTACTCATCAAAAAGAAAAAAGTTGTCTCACATTGGTTCCGCAACACACCGTGGTCCTTTCAGAGACAGATGAATTCTCCTAGTGTCTTCTTCAACACAGAGTCACTGTCATACTGGTCAATCAACACTGTACAAGTTGCAACTATCACATGCCGCACCGACTACTATAGATAACAGTCTCTCTCTCTCCTATAACATCGCTTCCGTACTTATGCATGGGAAATGCACTTTACAGCCTCGTGTACTTGTCATGCCAAACCTATACTTCTGCCCTACACTTGTGCCTTACTTTCTCTCTCTCAATCTAGATCAGCCTCAACTTTCATCCTCCACATCACATTGAGATTCCTAGTCATCATACATGTAATTTCCACTCTAGATGCGGGCTACTCTACCTGTCACCCACAATCATCTTGAACCCAATGTAGGGATGGATTCAGATGTGAGTTCATTCAATCCTTGAGAGTGGGCATCAGAGCATGGGTTGGCCACAACCAACCCCACCCACTGAAGTTTAGCTTCTATCAAAAATGATTTGTACAAGCCTTTAAACTCATCTTTTTCAACATTTTATATATCCTATTTTAGGGTTGTTTTGGAAGGTAATTACAAAGTGATTGTGAATCCTCCTTGGGGGTATTCACTCCTTAATCATGTTGATAAGAATTTAACATGAGTACTTTTTTTTTCTTGCTTTTCTCCAAATAATGGCGCACAAGAATCACGAGAATCTCATATAAAGAAAATGAGAAAATTTCAGCGTGGCTAGTGTCCAAGAGATCCATCAGAAGTCCTCATTTTTTATCAGGTAAGAAATTTATCCAACCACTCCCATAGGTCCATCTCAACTCTAATAAATTGATGCTTTGGCCACTGATTGTCTTCGGATTCTAGTGGAATTAAAAATATCAAAACATGTTCTAGTGAGTACTCTACACATATTTAAGGTCAAAACATAAATGCACAATTAAACAACTAAACATGACTATTGGAACAAAACCCATGGACCAACATTATAGCCCAGACCACAATACGAAATCTTAAACTAGACCTAACTTAAATAACATACATACAAACATACAATGATCCAAAAAAAAAATACATACATACATACATATATATTAATTAAGTACTTGAATAGGAAAACATGTAGCAAACATAAATCAAAATAGACCAACATATTAACCTTAAAAAAGAAAACAAGAGGGGGAGGGGGAGGGGGAGACTGAACTGAAACCAAAACTTGATTACACAAAGCCCCTACCCATGTCCAGGGATTAGTTGGCCAAGGGTCCAAATACGTCGTCAAGAGATGAAGAACGAAAAAAAAAAAAAAAAAAAAGGGAGAGGGGAGGGGAGGAGTCCCATATGAAACTATTGACTTGACCCTCTTCTTTTTAGCAGGCTTTGCATCACTTTCTTTTTCTGGCAACACTTGGATTAAGAAAGTAATTGAAATTTTTTTTTTTTTTTTTTTTGGGGGGGGATATTTCCTGGACTCTACCTTGGTCAATACAGAATTCAAGAGTGAAAAAACTAAAAATCTAGAGTAACAAATCATCGTCACTGTTTCTCCCAAGGAAGCTGGGTTTCGAGTGTTGATGGAGGAGTTGGATTGGGTGGTGTATTTCCAGTATTTCTCTTTCGGTACTGGTGAATGGTTCTCCAACAGGCTCTTTTGTACCTCGAGGGTTAAGATAGGGGACTCATCATCCCCATTTCTTTTGGGTGTGGTTATGGAAGCCTAAAGCAGATTGTTGTCAATAGTAGTGGAGCAGTTATCATGAATTCTGGGTTGTAGGGTGGGTTCCTTTCCTTCTACCTACTTGGATTTGTCATTGGGAGATTCCTCAAAGGCTAAATCAATTTGGAATCCAATTGTGGAAAGATTTCAAACTATGAAGCATGGATGCTCTATTTTGACTCACGTGTCCGTGTTGGACACTGACACTTTCGGACATTTGAATCATGGATGTTAATAATTAAATGAAGTTTTTTTAATTTTTATTTAATGATTTAATTATTTTAATATCTTAATAATATTTTTGTAATTTATGAGTTCATACCAATTTTAATTGAAATAACATTAGGTTTTTATTACATGTTCATATAAAAAAATTATATATATTTAATATATCTCTGACGTATCTGTATCCTAGTTTTTTAAGAAATAACATGTTTGCGTGTCCATGTCGTGTGTCCGTATCCATGCTTCTTAGATTTCAAAAGAGATTACCAGGTTGGAAATGCCACTATCTTTCGAAAGGAGGAAGGATCATGTTATTAAAGACCACACTAGTTAATCTTCCGATCTATTAAATGTCTTTGCTCCCGATGCCTAAGTAAGTGGTAAAGAAGTTGGATAAGCTTCATAGGGACTTTTTATGGAGTGATTTGAAGAATAGAGAAAGATTTATTTTGTGAGTTGGGATAACTTTTGGGGGTTTTGGGGGGGGGGGGGGGGGGGGGGCTTTGCTTGGAAAGTGGTCTTGGAGGTTTGCAGCCTCAGTGGAGAAGGGTGATAGCCTGTATATATGGCTACGAGGTTGGGGAGTGGTTCTCTAGGGAGGTTGGTGGTATTTATCGGCTGATGCCGGTGGAAATCCATAGGTTTTGGAGGAGAGTGAAGTTTTGGAGGGATATCTAGTGTAGGGATATCTAGTGTGGGGATATGCCCTCTGAAGGAACGCTATCCTTAGTTATTCAGGACTACCTCTCATACAAATGCTTGCATGGCAGATTATGCTTCTTGGAATGGAGAGGCGATGGTGTGGACTCCCTGATTTAGAAGATATCTTATCTTCAGGATTAGGAGATGGATGATGTCTTGAGTTTGATGGGGACCCTTCACAGGATGGCTTCAATTAGGGGGGTAGGGGGGATACAATTAGTTGGACTGTGAGCAGCTCGCATAAATTGACAGTGAAGTCCATTATAGAGTGATGAGCAGGTGTGGATTTTCCTTTGAAGATAATTTGGTGCTCATGAGTTCCGGTCAAGGTTTCTTTCTTTGCTTGGTCCTTATCATGGGAAGCAATGTTAACTATGGACAAATTGAAGAAAAGGGTTTCAATATGGCAAGCAGTGTAAGGAGCATGGTGTTAAATAACAACCGTTACGTTACATATAGGTTTTTTGACCCTCCGATACCGATATTGGCCGATATATCGGTGTGACTAAAATTCACAGCCGTATCGACCTTACACTACTCGCCATATTGAAACCCCTTTCTTCAATTTGTAAGGACTCCTTGTAACGGCCTTACTAAGGAGGAGGAAGAAATGATTAGGCATTCTTTTCTCCATTGTGAGGTTGCTTGGGATTTTTGGTGCCTTATTCTTTTGTTGTTTGGGATCACTTGGATCATGCCTTCCAGAGGTAAGGATCTCCTTGCTTGTTGGAAAGGCAACAGTGTAAGGAGTCTGAGAATGACTCCTCTATATCTTTTTTTGTGCTTGTGGAGGGAGAGGAACAAGTGGCTTTTTGAAAGGGTAGAAATGTCTCCTTGTAAATTAAAAGATAATTTGTTGAAGATATTATGCTTTTGGGTAGTAGAGTCGTATCCCTTGTATGTACATATTTATGTAGATTTTATAAGCTTTAATTTTGTGCCACCTCCTTTTTTGTAGACAGTTTTTCCCCCCTTGGGCACCTTTGAATACAAAATACTATCAAAAAAAAAAGAAAACCATCATCACTATAGGTGTTTCTTGTAGGTTCTCTCTTTTTTTTTTCTCTGTCATCTGTTGGTAAGGATGTTAAGGGGGCTCATGCTGTTGTGTTATTTCATGATACCACCAGGCACCAGCTTCTTTTCTTCTCTGACATCAGAAAATTTTGGTTCTTGTTATATGTACTTCTTGTACACTCTCTTTTATTAGTGCAATTATCTTTCATTTTAATAGATACATTCACAAATGCATGCATGTGTGTGTACACATAAACACAAACATCAATGTGTCCTGAAGAATTTCACAGGAAAAAATTATAATATTAAAAAACAATGGTTTATAAAATACATTGCTTTGGTGTTTGCATTAATTTCTTGTTAAGAAACTAGAGTGTGTGTACAAGGTAGATAAAGTGAGCTATTGCTTTCCGATGCAGAACCTTGTTGAAGTGTGGTCACACAAAATAAAGCAGATAAATCACAAGGCTGCCTTCCCTTTTAACTTACACAATGCAGATATATGCCTCAAGAAGAGTGATTAACATAGAATACAAATTCAAAAAGGGAAAATATAATTAACCTTGTGAACAAGAATCGATAGAACCACTTCAGGATCAACACTGTCATATAGTTCATTTATATTTTGAGCAGCTCCACATTGCAAAGTTCGAATCCTTAGTCTCCGTTTGAGAGAATGCTTGGTTCTGCATAAATATACATCACATCAGCCCAAAGCTTTTAAGCATATTTGTAGAGACATCAACTCATGACCATGGTCTGCCAAAAATAAAAACTTATTTTCAGGTAAATTTGAAGAAGAATGAAGGAAATAGAAACACGTGGTGGCTATATAACACATTCAGAAACAAGATTCAAAGAACTAACAGTTTTTTTTCTTTTGTACAAGCCTCTATAACAATTTCCTTTAAAAAACAAAAACAAAAAATTTTGTTTTGTTTGGATAGTGATTCAGATACGATTTTTTGAAAAATGTTTCTGAAATGTGTTTCAAAATTTTGTAATTGATTTTTTGAAAATTGCAAAAATGTGTTTGGTTATGCTAATCAGAATTTAGTTTCTGAGTTAAAAACTGTAAAAATGCATTTGGATATAATAATATTTGAATTTAAGTTTCTGAGAACAAAATCATTGAAGATATTTAGAATGCTTTTAAGATAATGATTATATATATATATATATATATGCCAATGTTTGTAAAATCCCGTGAGAAAGAAAATGCTTGATGAAAACAACGAACTAAAGCATTGAAGATGATTGAGTGTGGCAGAAGATTAGAAAGACATTTACGGATAAATGGTCAGTTGTTTTGTGACTTTTGTCAATTTGGACATTGTGTTGTCAAATCAAATTCATAACATAGCCAACTATGTTAAAAAATAAAGATTACATTTGAATAATAGTTTAGATATAATTTTTTATAAAATATTTTTTATAAAAATGTGGAAATGGGTGGGTTTGTTGTGCTTGGTGGTCGTAGACGGAGGTCAATGGAGAATTGCGATGGGAAATGGGTGGGTTTGTCGTGCATGGCGGGTGATGTTGAGAGGAGATAGAGAGATGGAGGGAAGAAGATTTTGAAAAATTTCAAAAACGTGGAAAATGAATTTTCAGGAATCAGTTTTTGAAACACAACATTTGAAAACTCTATCCAAACACAAATTGGATTTTTGAAAACCATGAAACAGGTTTTCAAACACTAACCAAACGGTGAATGTTTCTGAAACGAGAGAGATTATGTCAGCCAAGTGAAGCATAATTGCACACAATATTTCAAATATCAGGTAAACCACAAATAATTATAGAAGACAGGTAGAAAATGAAAATTCCCGGTTATTCAAGATGTAATGTAACCAGAAAGAAAAAAGGAAAAGAAACTTATACAGCCCTGAACTTTAATTAAAATCTCCTCATGTAAGAAATATAACTTCTTTTTTTTTTTTTTGATAAGTAAAGATGTATATATATTGAAGATGTGCCCAAGAAAGGCAACAAGGGAAAAGCCCCCAAAAAACTTTACAAAGGTCTTAACGATCCCAAAAAATCAACAAAAGAAGAGACATTGACAGGGGATGCCTCTTGAGCCCAAAAAAATAATAAGCGCAGAAAAGAGTCTTTGAATATGGGAGTGGGAAGCTCCACTTCTTCGAAGACGCGCTTGTTTCTTTCAATCCAAATACACCAAAGTAAGCAAACGGGGGCCAGGTGCCAAGGACTTTTAATCTCTTCGGAGAGGATGCACCCAGTCCAAGCCAATAGAAGATCGTTGACGGTACCAGACATGACCCAGGAAACACCAAAAAGGGCAAAAATCAAGTTCCAACAATTCCAAGAAAAAGGGCAATGGATAAGAACGTGATCCACCGTTTCCTCTTGCTGCTTGCAAAGGTAGCATCTACTAGCCAGAATGAAGCCTCGTTTCTTCAAGTTGTCCGTTGTTAAGATGGCTTTCCATGAGGCTTCCCAAGCGAAGAAAGAAGCCTTAGGGGGGGCTTTTGAGAACCATATGAGCTTCCAAGGGAAGAGAAGGCTGTCTAATATGAACAGACTATTGTAGAAGGAGTGAACTGAGAAAGACTTCTTATTTGGAAGCCACACTCGCATGTCCTCCCTCCCTTCCCTGGCTCGGCAAGTGCAAATGTGACCAAGAAAGGAGCCCACTTCATCTAACTCCCAATCATAAAAGTTTCGCCTAAAATGAGGGGTCCAGACAAGCTTGTTCCCTACTCTCTCCAAGTACTCACATACTTTAGCCGCCTTGTTAGTAGCCAGCCTATATAAAGAAGGGAATTTCACCCTAAGCGGAACATCTCCAATCCACACATCCTCCCAAAAGCTGACACGACCACCATTCCCAATGACAAAGCGACACTTATCATTGAAGATCCTCCAACCACTTCTAATAGAACCCCATGGACCACAACCTCGAGGCCCCTCCACACTGCCCGAGCACCAGCCTCCACTGACACACCCATACTTAGCAATAATGATTTCCCTCCACAGCTCCCCCTCGCTCACCGCAAACCTCCATAGCCATTTACCTAAAAGAGCTGTGTTGAAAATGCCCAAGTCTTTCACCCCAAGGCCTCCAAAAGACACTGGCTTCTTGATCTTGTTCCAAGCCACTAAATGAAACTTGTTGCGATCCCCTTCTTGGCCCCATAAGAAGTCCCTTTGGATTTTCTCTAACTTCCTACTAATTGACTTTGGCACGAGGAAGAGAGACATGAAGTAGGTGTGGAGATTTGCCAAAGTGCTTTTGATGAGAGTGAGCTTGCCTCCCTTAGAGAGGAGCTGACCCTTCCAACCTGCCAGCTTGCTGAAAAACCTCGCCACAACAGGGTCCCAAACCCGAGTGGAACGCATAGGAGCACCCAGCGGAAGGCCCAGATAAACCAAGGGAAGACATCCCACTCTGCAACCTAACGTACTAGCTAACATGTCCAGCCCCTGCATCAACCCAATCGGAGTAATACTACTTTTTGAGAGATTGATCCGCAAGCCTGACACAGCTTCAAAGCACACAAAAGATACATCTCACAAAACGAAGCTGACGCGCCGAAGGGTCGCAGAATATAATGGTGTCGTCTGCAAACAATAGGTGGGAAATGGTGACCCCACCATCTCTTCTGTCCCCTAAATCGAAGCCTTTGATAAGGCCAATCTCATCGGCCCGGAACAAAAAACGGCTCAGAGCCTCCATAACAATCACAAAGAGAAATGGGGAGAGAGGGTCCCCCTGCCTCAAACCTCTAGAAAAGCGAAAGAAACCTGCCGGGGAGCCATTGACAAGGATCGAAAAGGAGACTGTAGAAATACACGAACGGATCCACTTGCTCCACTTGCTCCCAAATCCCATCTTAGTCAGCATGCTCATCAAGAAGCTCCAGTTGACGTGATCAAAAGCCTTTTCAATGTCCAGCTTGCAAGCAATCCCTTTCCTTTTCTGCTTTAGCCTAGAATCAATGCATTCATTGGCAATGAGAGGATATGACGACCTTCCACAAAAGTAGACTGACTGGAAGAGATGATACTACCCATAACCTTCTTCATCCTTAAAGCAAGGACCTTTGCTATCAGCTTGTAAACACTGCTAACAAGACTAATAGGGTGGAAGTCCTTGATGCAACTGGCGCCATTCTTTTTAGGAATGAGAGCTATGAATGAAGCATTGAGGCTTTTCTCAAAGCTCCCTTCTCTGTGAAAGGCCTCAAAGACTGCCATAATATCCACTTCTAGGACATCCCAGCATTTTTTGAAGAAAGCCATTGTAAACCCATCTGGACCTGGGGCTTTATCCCCATTGCAAGCATCCAAGGCTTTCATAACTTCTTCAGCCTCATGCAAGCAATGATATTGACTAAGACCAAGAAGCAGTACTAAAAACTGCAATCTAGATGTTTTGAAGTAAGAATAGTTCTACAAGGAGCCATATTGTACCCATATCATATACCAATACTCCTCATATACTCATAAGTACGTGCCTAAGGAGCAAAGGCCACCAATGCAAATAGAAGATAGCAGAAGATTGTCTGAACAAATACAATACGTAAATGAGTTTTGAAGCTAGAATTACAAAGCAAGAGCAGCATTCACTAAGAACAAGTGTTTGGACCACATTAAACTTCAACAAGGAAAATCCATGTATCGTAGATGCTCAGATCAATCCAAAGCTTGTCTTAATAAAATCTGAGGGCAAAATATTTGAGGCGCTTAATGTACCCACAAAGTATCATTATGGCAAGTCTGAAAACAAATACATTCAAAAAAAAAAAGAAAGGGCAACTGTTTTGAATGCACTAAATTGCATGAAAACATAACATTAGAGGTATTGAACAAAAAAAAAAAACTTTGAAGGCCTGCATCCATTTTAATAATTAAGTTTTTTTAGAATAACTCGTTCATTTGCTTGCACAATTAATGAAAAACTCTTCTCACAGTTCCTCAGTTTATATTTTTAGGACTCGAATAAAAAAATTCTTCTTGACAATAATGCTGAAAATAATAGGGAGCCCTTTGATTCAAATTGGGATTAGACATGATCATATAATTAAGGGATAATATTATTGAACTTTCTAAACCCCACCCCCCCCCCCGGGCCCACGGAAAATAAATAAATAAACAAATCCCCCAAACCAATATCTAATTGTCATCGACACAACCACATAATTTTTTTTTTTAAATAAGTATAATTCATTAAAACCGCCCGAGAAAGGTGCAATACGTACAAAAAAAATAAATAAAGGGGCAGCTTACTAAAAAAGGCTTTCCCCCAAAAACACTACAAAAGTATCAATACAATACGAGTAAGATTCAATTACCCAAAAGTAAAGAGATTTCAACACCTATCTTTTAATTTATTTGGGAGAGTTACCTCCCCGTCAAAAATTGATGTATTTCTCTCCCAAAATAAAAAGAGAAGCTAATCACCAAACTTCCCTAACACTAGAAATAACACAAACCCCTTACCATATCTTCAACAACTCCACCATTAACCAAGGCATCGCCCAATGACAAAGAGAGGAGAAGATTCCATAAATCTCTAGAAACCGAGCAATGGATGAACAAGTGATTAATAGATTCTTCCTCCTCATGGCACATATAGCACCTATTAGCTAAGCGGATGCCTCTTTTGACAAGTTTTCCAACGTCAAAAGGGTCCCCCAACCATATAAGGTAACAACAAAATTAAAAAAAAAAATTAATGCTTACAAGTTACAAAAACATGTGGGAAATGGATTTCTAAAGAAATCCCTTCCATTCTCTAAATTCTCTTCAAAATCGTCTTTATCCTTGACAATATTACTGGAATTGACTTTTGGATCAAGATAACTAGAGGGTTAAAGTCTTGCATTGAATTCAACCACGAATTCTAAAGTCAAAAAACTCACTCACTTTCATATTTCAAATAAGACAATTACTTACTAGGAAAATGTAGGCTTTTGATTTTTGTGGCCTTTACCCTTTTTTGTAATTATGGGTTCACCCCCATCACGCACCTTTAGTTCAATGCATATACATATTTATTAATAAAAAAAAATTGTTGAAAAGTTGAAGAGTGTCTACAAAGTATAACAGGTTATATTAAAATTAACAAAATTCGAAGGTTTAGATAAATATAAGAATCACAAAACATTATGAGATCTACCCCCAAAAAAGTTGACTTCAACAATTTTTTAAAAGATTTGGTTTTGTGTTGTCTTTTCATAAGTATGTGGAATTTTACAATCCAATGTTGTTAAAAAGAAGAAAGAGATATTGAGTATGAAGATGGAGAAGAGGGGGAGATTTATCTACCAAATCCAGCCTCCCCGTCCTCTTTTCTCCTTTATTTTCTGTTGTCCTACCTGTATACTTGCCAACTGGTGCCAGAATCCAAGCACCTCTTAATGACTACAAGGCGAATTTGGGAAAGGACACTCCTTTCCCAACCCCAGCCAGAGTTTCAGCTCTCTGTACCGGTCCTGGTCCCTGAGTGGGTGGGGCTAAACCAAATACTACACAGACAAGGAATACATCCCAAAATTGCTTTAATTCATTAAAAATTTAAAACCATCATGGCACTAAAAACATTCAAAATCACTTTTTTAAAAAAAAAAAAAAATTATTTTTGGACTTCACCACCACATTGGTTCACATGCATGACAAAACCTCTGCCTATGGCTTTTTCACATTGTAGGATTTAAAGGCAAAAGGGGGGAGGGGCCTTCTATAGATGCACTAATTTTTCTTTCTAATCAATACTAGGGCATCTTTTTCCTTTGGACAACTGATTTGGAGGGGGAAAAAACTCATTTGAGTTTGAACTCTTTTCTTGCTTTGAAAACAGTGACATTTAATAAGCTTTGGGTCTTCTTCATAAACAAAAGACAACATTTTATTTAAATAGAATGGTCATTGCAAACAAATTCTGTTTCTACATGTCTGTCAACAAGTTACAGACCCACATCCGAAACTCACTGCAGACTATAGTCTATAGCTCTTTATTGGTATACACTACAGTGCCTGGCATATCCATAGACAAATGAAATGATTCTGTAACAACACAGTTGATGTAATCAAGGCAGCACAATATACCTATAAACCAAACCCCATTCAAAGCCTAAGCCAGCTTTTGGTCCTTGTTCCCAAAATTGCCCCTACCCCAGTTAGAATCTACCCAAACCTATCCCAAAGGTGGTGGGTCAGGCTGGTTACCCATCCAATGAGGTACACTACTATCCTAGCCCCTCTACTTCCTTTTCTCATTCTCATAAGAATCAAGAACAATATTAAAACACTATACTTCATGTTCCCTTCAGGTTTCATCCTAGACATCATGAACCAAAAGATTTCAACATTTTTCTCGCATATAGTTCACTTGTTTTTTCCAACTCTATTAAAAGTAGGAAGTCTTCCGAGTAATAAATAGAGATAACTCCTAAGAAGCTGTCAATCTCAAAATACAAGAGCTGAGATAGTTCACCGTTGATTAATGAGATATTTCAAAATTCTGCTCTTTCAATGGTGTTTAACCCACTGTGCATCACTTAAGGATTTTGTGCATCCTGAATTTGCTGATCATTCTATTTATTTCAATGAGGTGCCAATTCATCTGATTCTTTCGTTAAGCTATCCAAATCATGGCCTTTTCTCACAAAATTTACCACTCAGAAAATTAAGGAGCTATCCTGTTTTTTTTTTCGTTCTTTATTTATTTATTTATTTATTTATTTTGATAGGAAAAGGAGCTATCCAATTCCTATCATCTTCAGCTCGATGATTTATAAAGATGCTATCCAAAATAAGATTCCCATAGAACTGAGTCCCCAAGTTTGGTGGTTTTCTGCACAAACATTAAAAGAAGGTCTACTCTGAGAAGTAATTTCAATTACCATTTCATGTAGATGATACTGCAACTATATAAAGCACCATTGTTAAGTTGCATTCTACTTGGATTGAAAGAAAAAATAGTGGTGCAGCAATGGAATATAGGCATCAAACTCCAACAAAGTCCATGAGAATCAATTTCCACAATAAATTTAGCTGCATTTAATGCAAGTCGTAAGAATCAATTTCCAATCAAAAATGTATTTAGATGGTCATACACATTTAAACAATATGACCAGAAACAAAACCAAGTTATGAACTGCCATTTTGTAAAAATAATCATACCTACTTGCCGAACTCGATCCTGAGCTTGAAAGTTCCTCAGGAGGCACAATAACAGTATATTGAAATGCGATCTGTAGCATAGGAGGTTCTGAAGTATGCCTGCAGAAGCATGATCCGACATCTCAGAAGTTACAATTTAATACAGTTTATAAAGCACATCATACTGATTTCATAACAGGCATCACACAAGCTGTTCATGAGTTCTTTATTCTTTTGTGAAAAAAAAGAAGAAGAAGAAGTACAAAGGAACACAACAGGGAAAGAAACCACTGAAACAGAGGAACAATGTCCATCCTATTGAATACTTCCTCCCAGCAGCATGCATATACAAGGTTTTCAAAGTGGCAAATTCAGTTCCCATAATACAGCAAAAAAAATAGCATTTTGATCCACATCCCCCCCCCCCCCCCTCTTCCCAGTTAACAAAAAAATGAAAAAAAAAAAAAAAGAAGAGGAAAATGAGGAAAAGAAAAAAGGCATTCTGGCCATCGACTTTTTAAATTCTCCACATGGTATAGTGAAGATAGGGGATCAAGAGATTCAGGACACACGGTTGAATTTACGAACCTGTTGAGAGCTTGATATACATTGTTTGCTCATTCTCTAATAGCTTAAGTTTTTAGAGGAATTAGTGATTTAATATGGTATCAGAGTCTTGGTTATGAGAGGTCTTAGGTTCAAGTCTTTATATTTGCATTTATTCACTGTTTAGGTTGTTTGTGCAAAGTTGCACCATATTATGCTTCATATTTGTGTGATTTGTTTATCTCCGGGGTCGCACATGAAGGGAAGTGTTGAGAACTTGATATACATTTTTTGGCCCATTCTCTAATAACTTAAGCTTTTAGATGAGTTGATGATTTAACAAAACCCACACAATCTTTTTTTTTTTTTTTGATCAGTACAAAACCCACACAATCTGAAAGGTCAAAACTGTAATTTATTTATTTTTTGATCGGTCAAAGGTCAAAACTGCGCATGTGTTGAACAAGAGAAAATGAAATTCACTGATGCTGAGAACAATTAAAATTTCATCTCTCAATCTAAGCAGTTCTTTGTACTGTCAACCCTACACCACCTTCATGAATCCCACATTTAGAATCTTTTGCTGATAATCTTGTCTGATTCTTCAATGTTCCCCCAGAGTCAGAGCCTTATCTTAACTGGTGATAAAATTTGATATTTGCGAAATCTATAATAGAATAGAATGAACTACACAACCATCTCACCAAAAATTACCCTCATGATTAGCAATGTTAATAGCAGCTTTCTTTTTATTTATTAATTTATTTATCTTTTGGGCAATGTCAATAACTCCTTTATGTTACTATGTTACAATGACAGTAGGTGCACTTCCAAACTTGCCATCTTATACAATATTGCTATCTTAATTCCACATTTTATTACATGCAACCCATCAAACTGACTGCATGGTAGCCATCAAGTATCAGTTATGCATTTATGTGTGCCGAGGGAGAAAGAAAAGGAGGGGAAAAGGCAGGATGGCCAAGAGACATTTTTTACCTGGAAAATCCAACAGTATTTGCAAAATCGAAGTCATAAGCATACGTGGCATAAGAATCACAACAAATGATGTGTTGAACATTTTCATACTGCGGATCTGGGAAGAAGTGACCATACTGCAGAAAAATAGTGCAAGTTATAGATGATCAATAGCAATCCTATAGAGGTTAAAACAAGATGATATAAATCACTTGCAGTATTTTAAAAAAAATGGTGTGTATATCATTTTTAAGGTAAATCATGATTTTAAGAAATCATATCATCTTGTTTGAAACTTCTTCAACATATAACACCATTTTAAAGGTTAACAATGATCACTTATAGTATTTAAAACTTTATTTTATTTTATTTGTTTGCCAAGTAAATTAACCATGACATGCCAACCCATACATACACAAGGAAAAAGCTATAAATCCTTATAAAGGAACAATATAATCTAGTCTCTCTACAAAATCTAGAACAAAAAAAAAAGTACCAACCAAACAATAAATCTTTAATATTTCTTCCATCTGTGGACTTGCTCCTCAACTCATTCAAAAACCTGTAACATTACCTTCCTTTAGGAGTAATGATGATTTTAAGTGACCACGTCATCTTATTTGAAACTTCTCAAAAAAGTAGAACCAATTTTAGGATTAATGATGATTTCAATGTTTGGATGGTCAAAATTTCTCCAAAGGTGGCATTTTCATTTGGACTGCCACTTTAGAGAAATTTCTGACTATTGATAATTTGTGACTCTTTGGAACAGTATGTGTACGGGGAACCAAGTTAATCATTTGTTGTTGCCTTGTGGACTCACTGGCAGAGCCAGATAGAGTTGAGTGGTCAATTGACCCCACTGAATTTTTTTAAAAAAAATGTTTTATATACACATTAAATATATTGCAATAGAAATTTTGGGACTATTTTTTCTCGATTGACCCCCCAAAATTCTTTTTTTTTTAAAAAAAGAGAAGTTTATTTTGCAGTTTAGGCGAATAAAACATGTCAAAAGGGTAAGGAGTGGAAATCAATAAAACGTGATAGCATTTATTCCAACTTCATTTACTTTAGAATCCTAAAATCTTAAGAAAATATTTGGTCTTTTTTTTAAATCAATGTTGATGAGTATTCTGAGAGTTGATCCAAACACTACATTACTTTATAGGTACAGAAACCATCACCACAAAAATTTGAAGACGGTCACATCTTTTTCTTTTTTTTTTTTTTTTTTGGGGGGGGGGGGGAGGGAGTGTCCAGGGTTATGCCAAGTTCTGTTGTTCGATTCTTGGCAAGACAGTTGCTGCTAATAAGGGTAAAAGGATAGTTTGGAAAGCAGCTACTTTTTGTCTCTTTTGGTGCGTTTGGAATGAGAAAAAATGGACAATATTATGATGGGGTGGAGTTGCCGTTCCTCAAGAGAAAGCATGTGATTCTGAACTCTACATTTTTGTGGGTCTCTTGAGGGTAGTCAAATTCTTCAGGCTTTTCTGTTGATTGTTTAGCGAATTTGTTTAGTTAGCTGTTTTTCCTTTTTGCCTAAGAAGATCTGGTATACTTCACTTGTTCTTGGGTTGCACCTTCTTGGTGCTCTTTAGTGCATCTTTTCCATTTTTTCAAAAAGGGAAAAAAAATGATCACCCACAGAATGGCCAGGTTTGAATTCAGATGATGTCCTCAACCGCAGCACACAGTTAAAAGCGTAAGGGCGACTTAACATGCGATACCTGCAAACAGATCATTTTCCTATCATCTGGATGAATCAAAAACAATAAAAAATAATAATTTGATCGGTAAATCAAAAACAATAAAATGTGAATCATCTGATATTGATCTCATAATTGTAATATGAACTTTAAAAAAAATAAGCCTTTATATTATACACAATAAAAACAACCAGTTACTGTTCAATTTATGCAATATAAAGATATTTTTTAAGGTTAATGAAATTTTAAGAACGACTTGGTAGGATCTGATACTCACATGTCCTGAGGAAGTGTTGAATCGTCAGTATTTGAATACAAAAACAATGAGCCTCCACTCTCAATGCTAAGAAACTTCAGGGATGCCAAATCTGTGTACTCATTTGTGACAGCAAATATGTCCACACAAACACCTGATTGAACAGCGACAGCAGCCTGTGAAATATATGTCAATGCTTACATTTCCCAAACGCATATCACCAGAAAATTATGACATAATTCACAACAATTACCAAATCTTTGTAAAATGGAGTCTGCTCAGGAAGTAAAGCACGGTCTGCATCCTCCCCTTTACTAGCATATTGCTCGCCATACCTTCTGGTATCTAAATGCCCAGCTCCATAATCAGGAGGGCCAGATAAAAAGGCAAAGACTCTGGCTGCAGTTAACAGATATAAGAATACATATCATGTCCTTCAACAGTATAGTAGTATACAAATGAAAAAACAGAGTGATGGTGTGTCACTTAAAAAAGGGCCCCATTATCAGTAAATTTGAAAGTGACAAGTTTTGAAATTTATCACACCTAATGCAAACGTGTTTCCATATTCTGATCCAAGGTAATTGAACAGGGCTTCCATTGCTACTCCAAAACCTCGCCCGCCAAGCAAAACTCCATCTAATCCCTGACCTGCAGCTGTGGTTCTTTCCCATGACGTTGTTGGTCTTAGTGTTTCAAGTGCAGATGCAATACGATCCTTACAGGTTTCCACCTGTAACAAAGTTACAAAATTTTAGGACGCTGACGCTGCCATCATCTATTTATATAGCATTCATAATTATTGGTGCTAAAGGGGGAGATGGACCTCCCAATCACTACATGATAAGAGAAATAAAAAAGAAAAAGACAATTTAACCAAATGGAAAAATAAATAAATAAAAAAAAACAATGGGACAATGATCCGTCAATAACATACCGGAGCCAAAAATGACATGAGAGGCATAACATCTTCAAGCTCAATCGGTAAGGTGCCATCTGAATCGGGGGGGATGAAAACGTTCTTCACCACCGGAATAGGCCCTTGAACATCATACAATCCTATTTTGTGGCTAAATGTTGTGAGACCAAACAGTGATCCAGGCCCAAGAGCTGTAATGAAAATAAAATACAATCAACATTCAAAAGATAAACTTCATGCAAGTAAACAGTCTACTCAAGTGACCTCAATCCCAGAATTCATCAACCTTCCAGAGCTGCTAACAGAGCACTTTTAGTAAGCTCCAAAAACTCTTCTGAAGCTGCAGATAGAATCAATGCAATTAAGAAAATTAGTCATCTCAGAAATCATTTTCAGAAAAATGCATGACAAAAATCTGTGGAAGTAGAGTAAATAAAAGTCGAATATAATCACATACTCAAAGAGATCACAAAATATTGTGATTTGGTTTGCAATTGATTAGGAATAATCAAATTAAAACTCCGGTTTGAATGGGTCATAAATTAAAAGGTACTTTGCACAATATAGAACTTCTTACGCAGCTCTAGTTATTCCAATCCATGCAGAAACATGGACAAGAGGAAGGCCAACAAGAATGTGGATCAAGGTGGTGAAACAATATTCAACAACTTAACCTATCATATAGCCTGGGTCATTGTCAGATTGTTGCTGTTAGATTGTTCAATATTGTGATTCTGGTTGCCAATTGATTAGAAGTAGGAAAAGTAATCAGAAGCAGTAACATCAATTTGAAGCTGGAACAAAAGAAGGACCCAAATAGAAGATCATGACGAAAAGCTGATCAAACTAAACACCAAGTAAAATGGATTGTAAATTAAAAGGTACATGGCACAATATAGAAGTCGTTAGCAACTCTTGTTGTTGCCTAGTAAATTCATAATCCAATCCAACGAAAACATTAAAAGCACAGTGGAAAAGAGGAAGGCCAACAAGAATGTGGTCCTGGTGGTGAAACTACTTTTGATGTATAATCTATTATATGGCCACAAATAGAGCTCGATGGCAATAAAAAATTTGTGATACCCAAAAATACTTGGGATATGAATAAAAACTAGTTCCTTCTTAGTAGACAGAAAATTAGAATGATTCAAGTTCGCTGCATACGAAAGATCATATATACACATAGGTCTGCACAGGATATGAAATCTTTGTGGGAGACAGAGAACATAATTACCCTTGCTAGAATTTATCAGAATAATCCCTTCGAAAGCTTTTGAATGTCTTTTTGGATTGCATGATGCAATTCTAAACCCGGGTATGATGCCCAACGAGAATGTAAGTGCTGGTGTGTAACATTCTTCTTCTTTATCTTAATTTTTCTGCAATTTTTTAAGTCATTAGAACCCTACAAGCAAATCGAAATTAGTCCCTCAAGATTATATTTCACAACCCCAACCCTTGTCTACCTTGATTACTAAACTCAGCCCCGAAAATTAACAGAGCCAGCTCCTAGTTACTGTCCACAAATACTGTTCATACTCCTTTATTTTTTATCTTAATTTTTCTGCAATTTTTAAGCCATTAGAACCCTACAAGCAAATCGAATTAGTCCCTCAAGATTATATTTCACAACCCCAACCCTTGTCTACTTTGATTACTCAACTCAGCCCCAAAATTAACAGCGCCAGCTCCTAGTTACTGTCCATAAATACCGTCCATAGTCCCCAAAACGTCACTTTTCATACCTGATTAGAACCCCAAAACCATAACCATTTTTTACACCTTTTATGAAGCCATAGTCCTTTCTAGTACCCTTTATGAATCCCTAAAACTCAATGTTTTCACCAAAATTATAGCCACAAACTGATAATAATTTACCCAAAAACCCCTCTCTGCCAATGCCCTGTATCACTTTTGATAGCATAACTTGTAGGAGAGTGACCATGCACTTGTCTTACACAGTTTGCAATGGTGGACCTAGACCATATAATTAGGTGGGGACAAAAATATAAAAATTAGAATTTAAGGAGGTCACTTGTAGAAATATTAAAAAAAAAATTGAAGGAGCAGCTCCTACTTTTTTTTATATAAAAAAAAAAAAAAAAAAAACTATAGAAAATAGTGGTAAAAATCAAATTTTCAAAAAAAAATTTGGGGGGGGGGGGGGGGGGGGCTGGAGATAGCCACCATGTAAGTCCAACGCTGACAGCTTGCACATGCGTGTATTTTGATCTTATTAGTTGTAACAGGGTAGGACATCTTCCTACTCAAAACAATATGTGAAAATAATTAGAACAGATCAGACTCGTCAACAAGCTTCAAGAATCAACCAATAAGCAAATAAAAAATAAAATAAAATAATAACCCAAAGTTTCGGCATTGACAACTTAACAATGTTTCCCTCACTTTAATATACAACAAATATTGGCTGAAGAACTATGCTATGCACAAGGAGCCAACATCAGTTAATTGATCTCATTTAGTAGATCACGTATATAGTATCCTACCGTATATGATGTCTTTAGACCAATACAGATTGTTATAGTATGCAAAACTTTAAATGTGGTATGATGAGGAGTAGGCTTATGTAGATACTAAGATACATAAGGGAGTATTTGGGAAGAGCTAGAACCAATTTTTTAGAATAAAGATGAACTAGTTTTAAATTATTTACTATTAGGTAAGTACCTTTTAGTAGTACATTGGTTCACACATGTTTCTAAAAAATACTTAACTTGAATAAAGTCAGACCATAAAAGGGGTGATTTTTTAGAAAACCAAATAAATTAATAAAAGTAGTTCTGACCTAATCCAATTTGAAGAATTCCCAAACAACCTTAAGTGTATTATGATGGGGTAGGTCTAACAATAAGTGTTTTTTTCACCCAAAAATGAGTAATGAAAATTAATATTACTAAAGTACACAAGTTCTTTTTCTTTTGATAAGTTATATAGTTGTGAAAATTTATTATATTGAAATGAAACATATAAACGCATTGAACTAAACAAACCTATATTGATCTCTTGATTTGCTTTAGTTCATTAATATTATTCTGCTCTTGAAAAAGAAAATGAATAAAATGATTACGACGAAATTTATCATATCATTTGCTTTAGTTCTTTAATATTATTATGCTCTTGAAAAAGAAAATGAATAAAATGATTAAGACGAAATTTATCATATCGTTAAATTAAGTGTTTTGAAACGAAAGTGTTCCCTATTTTGGAACACACCCACTAAAAAGGAGATTGCTAAAGTATAATTATTTTCTGGTAACTATGGTTTAGTCACTTAAACTCATGCTCCATTTGTTTCAACATAGAAAAATATTTTTCATGTAAAATTTTTTATATGAGAAAGAAAGTCCTTATTTTTCAATGTTTGATTGATTAGCTTTGAAAATAATGCACCAATTTTAGGAAAATGCACAATAAAAACTTACATGCATGTAACCAGACACGAATATAGGCATCTCATATTACTGCACAAATAGTTTCATATATAGGCATGTACACAACTACTAATTATGAGAATATTCATATAAGTTACATATATATCATATACAATATACAATATATGATAAGAATAAATATATATATACGTAAATATTTCACGTATACATATATATATATGTATACATATGTCTATTGTTTGTGTATATGTATTCCACCTGTTGTCTAAAATATTTTACAAGCAACCAAATGCCTACAAATGTTGAAAACATATTCTGGAAAATGTTTTACGTCAACAAATGGAGCATTAATCTAAGATGAGAACCAACTAAATGATAAGAGTCCCACTTTGCAAATCAATGTATCAAATAAAAAGATTGAAGATTTCATTTTCAAAAAACTTAAGCTTTCAAGGTCTAGGATGTGGAGCGGGCCCAATCTATATTCTCCAAAGTATAAATTTTCTTTTACAAAAAATATCCATTGATCAACTCCCGTCTCCAAGAGGGAATTCATGATGGGAAATGAGGGTCTAGCGTCTTCTTAATATAACCATAGTTGTTAGTATCGTACGATACGCGATACGTATCATATAATACGTTTCGATACAGCAGAAAAACGATACGTCGCGGTATTTTGTATCGTTTTGCACTGTATTGTACGATACAATTCCGATATGATACACCATATCGAACGATACGTGCAAGAACCAAAAATAGCAGTTGTTTTTTTTTTTTTTTTTTTTGGCATTTTGGCTAGGGGAAAGACAATGTTGTGTTGCCTTAGTATAAAAGTTATTATGGTTCCTCACTTGCACTGAATGATCACGCTCTCTAACTCTGCCATCGACCCATCAAATTCTAAGTCCTTATTCTAGCAGTGTTTGCATTTTTTTTTACATTTTGTAACTTTTACATAAATATTTGTGGGTTGAATTCTATTCATACCTTGTATATATTATTTGTTATAATTTATAAAATCTACCTTAAAAAAAAAGAATTTTTATTCTCAAAAAATAAAATTTTATTGTTGTCCGATTGGAACTTGTAGTATTTAATATTTATAATTTCTTCTTTCTTGTATTATATGGACTATGGAGTATGAATTATGGAATTTAAGCTAAATTTTTATTTTTATAAGAGAGTTGAAATGTTATTTATATCATTTGTAACAATGCGTATTTAAATATTCATATGTATATATATGTATATATATATTATATATATATATATATTTATAAATATATTTTAAAAAATTGAGTATCATACAATACACGATTCGATACACATTTTTTTAAAAACGACACGCTCTCCAATACACGTTTCAACAACCTTGCATATAACATAGATCATAAAACATTTAGGTACCATTAGATAAAACATTTTTGAGATAATTACATTGACCTCCCCTGTCAAAATTGTCGAGAAACATACGTTAATGAAAGCATGAATTTATTATTTTACCCATAAAAACAATTACACTAACTACCCCTGATCTCTGAGGTCCAGCCCCACACACGTCCTATGATGGTTTTACTTACTATGTTGATGACTTTAGTAGATATTGTTGGCTTTATCCTATTAAAAATAAATCTCACATATTTGACATTTTTGGAAATTCATGGCCTATGCTGAAAACACTTTTTCTTCCACTATCAAAGTCTTTAGGTTAGATGGGGGAGGAGAGTATAACAAATCTGAGTTAAAACAACTCTTACACAACCCTGGAACTTTACATCAAGTCTCTCGCCCACACACTCCTCAACAAAATGGCGTGGGTGAGAGAGAGCATTGACATGTCATAGAAACGGGACTCACTGTGCTTTTTCAAGCTTCCCTTCCACGGACCTCTCATGTAATCTCTGAAAATATATAAAGTATTTTAATCGTATAAAAAAATTAGTTGAAACTCTAACACCGTCAATAATGAATTTTGTACGGATGAAGGAATTTGTATATTGTCAGTGTAGCAGAGGAAAAATCAATGTGATTTCGGAAAATAGAAAAGAGGTCCCTACAACTATCAGTTAACTCAAGGGAGGTTGGCGTATCCCAACCTTTTTTAAGTACTTTTTGCTTAAATAAAAAAAATTAATAGTGTTTGATTGATTTTACTTTCACAAATGATTGTCAAATGCAATTTTGATTTCCACCTTTTGTTTTTAAGCCAAAAAAAAATTTGTTGATTAAATGAAAAAGTTCTTGAATTTTTATTTAATGATTTTATTATTTTGATATTTTAATAATATTATTATAATTTGTGTTATATCAATTTTAATTGAAATAATATTAAGTTTTTATAGTAAATTACACTAACCTCTCCTGTGATTTAGCTTAATTACAACCATGGTTGCCACAATTCGCTCTTCCCCTAGCGAATTGTGAATTGGGATCGCACAATCCAAAACATGGATCATTAGTGATTTGGAACGCAAGATTTAGCGTTCCAACCTAAAATATCAAAAGTCAAAAAAAAAAAATCATACAAAATACACGCATCATTGGAATTTTATTTTATAAGGACTTGAATTTGTTGAAATCTTTTTGGTATATATATATATATATATATATATATCTATATATACATACCAATATTATTACAAACACAATCAAAAAGCATATCATATTTCAAATAAACATATTTCGTTCTAACAAAGCGATTCAAAGAAGCCTACTCCTAATATACCATGTTCTATAAAAAGTGACGATCTATGTTCCCGTTCCCGTTCCCCATACCATAACGATCCACGTTCCAAGTAACATTGATTACAACCTAACCCTAACTTTTGATGTAATTACATTAATACCCCTATATTATGATTTTGTCTAACAGAGGCTTCCAGCCGCTAGTTGATCATCCTATGATCAGCCATTTTTTATGATGTCAGCTAAAAATGTTAACATAAAACACAAATTTGTTGTTAAATGGCATTTAAATGTCATTTCATCTATGTTTCATTTAGTTTTACAATATATTATGTGATTACTCCATATATTGTATATACACTCTACCTTTTGTTTAAATTTTTTATTTTAGTTTTTGCAATTTTTTTTATATTCAATCATTAAAAACAAAGTGTGTATGCCACCTTCTTCGTAATATGTATTCCACCCTTTTCACAATTCTTTGGTTTTTTTATCCTTGAGCATTTTTTTTATTTTTCTTCTTGACAGCCTGAATTACAGAGAAATTACCCATGAGAAAAAGTCTTAAGAGTGAGTTTTAAGAGGTCGTGAGAAACAAACAAAACAAGATATATATATATATATGTGTGTGTGTGTGTGTGTATGTATATGTATGTAGGGAGAGTCTTACAGTGAGAGAAAGTCGAGCCTGCGAGAGACAGACATTTAAAGAGAGAGTTTAAGTTTTAGCAGGAGACTTGGAGACAAAGAGAAAGACCCTACATACTGTAGGAGTCTTTTGGTAGAGAGAGTTGTTAAAAAAATGTGAATGTTACACTTCTCTCAAGTAGTAAATAATAAGTAAAACCGTGGGTTGTAGAAAATTATATGTTGAATAATTAACACTATATTACAGAGAGAAAAAAATCATCACATGTTTTAGACAGAGACAATTATGGGTTGAATAATCTCATTAAAATTTTTGTAATCTCCTATCCAGTACCGTTACAAACTGTTTGAGAAGGATCCTTTGGGTTGGCGATGTTCATGTGAAACCTTCTAGAGACAATGGTTTCTATTTCAAACATATCCATCCAGAATGAAGTGGAAAATGTTCCATACAGTGTCGCAATGATTGGAGACACCCGGAAGAAAATAAAACAATTCTTCAAGCAAATCCAATTTTTTTCTAGTGTGTATACGCGTGTGATATGTGTATGTGGAGAGAGAGAGAGAGAGAGAGAGAGAGAGAGAGATCACCTTGTAGAGAAAGATTGGAGACAATATATGTAGAGATATTGTAGAGAAAGAAAATTATCACTATAGAATAAGCAATATGGGTTGAATAAACATCATTGTATATATGGATTGAATAATCGTTGTAGTGATGAACTACAAAAGCTTATGGGTGCTCATCGGTTGAATAATCACTGTAACCATGAGTTACAGAAAATTGTAGGTTAAGTAATCAACACTGAATATTAGAGAGAAAATTATCACTATATCTTTTAGAGAGAGACAATTATGGATTGATAATCTCACTGGAACTTCTGTGTAAGAATTTTTCCTTTTGCAACGCATCATTATTCACTTCTCAATATTGTGTTTTCTATTTCAACCACTATAAACACACAAATTAATCCATCAAAGCAAAACAATTAAGTGAATATATGAAAAATGCCAAAGCATGTGGAGATCAAAACAATTGCAAAACATGGTCAGAGAGTTGATGGCACTCCTTTGAAAACTATTCGGAACTTTGGAGGTGGGCTTCAGTGGTAGTTTGTAATGGTTGCTCAATTTAATTTGTCTGTGTATATTTGTGTGTGTATGTGTGTGATTGTGGATTTTTCACAGATAGTCAATGAGAGGGGTGACAGAGAGTAAAGAGGGAGTAAATGGGTTTGTTTTAACAAAAGTCTAGAGAGAGAAAGAAGATGGATTCAATGAACATGGCATAAAATAGTGAGGGGTAAAATTGATATTTCATTGTTTCTGTTAACGCTGTCTCCTGACAATATATGGGGGTGTCAGTGTAATTACGCCAAAGATTAGGGATGAGTTCTAATTAAGCTAAACTACGAGGGAGTTCAGTATAATTTATCTTAAGTTTTTATTATATGGTCATATAAAATAATAAAAATATATATTCAACATGTCCCTAACATATTCATATATTATTTTTTTAAAAATGGCAGTGTTTGAGTGTTCGTGACCCGTATCCACGTCTATGCTTCTTCTTCTTTTATATAACGATAAGAGAAGGAGTGGAATCGAACTCACGCCAACTACGTGGGGAGTGGGCACTTGCATCACTTGGATAGGACCTCGGTCCTCCATGTCTGTGTTCTTAGTTTGGAATAAATCCTTCTAATTCATCAAATAAACTAAATGAGCAAAATTGGGAAATAAGGACGCTCTGACATCTTCTTTTAGCATAAAGAATTAGGTCGGAAAAATATTTATTACTCAAACATGCTGAGTATGTCAACTCTTGTGATTGAAGTAGAACTGTTGTACGAATCTGCATCATATATGGCTACCAAAATTATCATCTGTAGCAATTAGAAACTCTTGATGATTAAACTACTTATCACTGCTTAAGGTGAATCCTTCTAATTCATCAAACAAACTAAGTGAGCAAAATAAAATAAAATTAATATGGAGGGACTGATTATATATATCTTACACGACAAATCAACAGCTGCAACATAAACTGGACGAGCCTGCATTGCTTCTTCCTCAGATCCTTCCCCTACAACATTAAAAAATAAATAAACAGAATTCATAATTGATCTCATATCGATAACACAAGTGCAAAAGGCCAAGTAAAAGCCAAAACCCTAATCCTCTGTGGTTTCTAAGAAAATGAAGGTAAAGCAACAAAATCGAAAACTCCGAATCCTCATTTTTTCACTGTTTGAAAATCGAAATCCAAGATACCACAACCTCCATTCCCATAAACCTAATTTAACCCTGCGGAAAATTCAGTGTGGTTTGTCGTTCTCTTCGGAATTAAAACAAAATAAAAATAAATAATTAAAGTTTACTTTTCTTTGCTTTTCCTTTCCTAGGTTTTATTAGCAAACAAATAGAGCACAACAAAACTATTAAATCTTAGATGATGTAAATTTCTCATTTTCTTTCTTGACCAAATATACACATTCTGATTCATAGACGCATATAAAAATAGTATATGTATACATAATCACAGATTTCGTGGTATTACCGGGCAACTCAAGATCTATGAAAGAGGACATATTCTCGGGGCAGGACTGGGGGAGAGAGTAGCGGGTGATGACCTCACTGGTAAGACCGTTGAGGGTCCCACAGAGAGCGCAAGACCAGGCCCACTGTTCCTGCTCGCAGAAGGTGTTGTAGTAGGCCCAGCAGTTCTCGCACCGGGGCAGCAGGTGGCCGTCAGATCCGTACAACGGCGCGGTTCCGTTCTCGTCCTTAGCCGCGAAAGGCATCACCGTCACGCCCCACGGCAACCCCGACGACTCCAAGGCGTCGGGGTCCATCGGGAAGCGAGCCACCGTTGCCCTAACCGCCATTGATGCGAGCTTGATCAGAATTGCAGAAACGGAAGGTGGTGGACAGCAAGTGCAAGAAAATGGAGATTTTTGAGATTTATTGTAGTAATTTTTTTGGGATTTTAGGAATTTGTGGTTTCTCCTGGTTTATAACGTGGGGTGTAGGTTAGGGGAGTCAGCTCTCCGGCGTATGTTAGCACCTCTCTTCTACGTGTTTACCCATAATATGGACCAACGGTTCAGAGCCACCTCAGCTTATAGTCACAGTTTACTGACTCTCCACGTTGGGTGACCCAAATCGGCGGGGACCCAACTGCTGAATTGGAATGGACTGTTGCCATGCCTATCAAGTGTTAAAATTTGATAAATATCTTTTGTTTATTTGATAATATATAATTATTATTATTATTTTAAAATATATATTGTTAATATTTAAAAAATTATATTTTTTTCTTAAGTGAATTTACAAAAATGTTAGTTGAAAGTGAATTAAATGACTATGGAATGAGTGTAATTTTATTTCAAATGTGAGCTTCCTATGACTAAAGTGCAAATATCAGTTGCCATAACTTTTATCTTTAAAATTATATTAGTTCTACAAGTTCATTGTATATAGTTTTTGGCAATATTAATTGAGCCTTTTGGACATGTTTTTAAAAATAGAAAACATGTTTGATATAATAATTTTAAAATTATTTTTGAGAAAGAAATCTAAACATTAAGAGGTAATTTATTTTCATTTTTATTTTTTTCAAATGTCGAATTCATAATGAAATAAAAATGACACAAAAACACAAATATTTTCATCAATTTTGGTATTAAAAACAAGAAGAAGAAAAAAAACAAAATATATCTAAACTGGTAAAAAAATTAGTTTTATCTTCATGAATCTATTAGAACTGGAATCCTTCATTGATTTTTTAATTTTTTAAAGATTGGTGGAGATTACTTAGTTTAATCAAAACATTATCATGTTGTGATTTCAAGATTGTTTTCTTACCTCCACCAAGCTTCTACTATAAATTGTCGATTTTTTTAGGTGTTCTACTAGTCGTTATAATCATAATAGTTGAATTGTGATATATCATAAAATGACAAATATATCCAAAGCATGACACGTATTTGTATAAAACTTTTTAATGAACAGATCAAGAAAAATTATTTTATCCAGTTCAACCAGACACGGAGGGTTCAGAGATATATGGTTCAAAATATAGCACCGCCTTTCATATCCTACCGATTTCAGAATAAGGAAATAGAGTTCAATATAACAACTACTATCTTCAGATATCTTCAAATCCTTACTTTTATGACTCATAATCCTAATCAACTTAGGAGATCTACAATTTATAAATAAGGTCATAAAGTACGCTTTCAATTTATGTTCAATTTATCTTTTAAATTACACTCTTTTTTTCTTTACTGATTTTATCATTAGAACGGCTACCACCGGAACCTTTCCAGTGACCCTCTGACCTCAAGTTTTTGACAAGTAGCGAAGGATGGAAGACCTTCTAACCAGAAAAAAGCAACATCAGTTTGGCGCCGTCTGTGGAAACGACAATTGTTCTTGTTATCTTTTCTTCAAAACAACAAATATTTTTGTCTTTTTCTTCCAAAAGATAATAGCTCACAGCCTTCGTCCTAGAAAGAATTCTTAAAACCCTCAGAATTAGTCTCCTGCTAGAAAAGGAAGGAGACAAATACCCAATCATTTGTAACAACAGCTTGATCGAATTCAACAGTAGCCTAATCAGATGCAAGAACAACTCACTACCATATCACAATCTCTAGCTTCACTGGCTCAGAACTAACAGAGTAAACCTCCTCCTACTAACGTTGTTCACGGAGGACCTCAACCTCCCGCCGCCACCACGGGTGGAGGATCTCCCAATGAGGGGTTGCCTAACATGTAACGGGTACACCCCCATGGTATCACTCATATGGGGGCTAATCCCTAGATGTCAACAACTGTGAGGAGAAGAATGCCCATGTTTCATCCAGCTGTCCATTACAAAAGCAGAATAAGGATACCAACTCCAATGGCCTCTGAAGCCAATCCAATGCCACAAGAATTCCAACCTCCCGAAACTCTAGTCCCTCTAGTCTTGGGAGAGCAGCATCCTCTTGCTGACACCAGACAAATTCCTCCCCTAAGTCGAGAATCTAGAGGCGTAGGACAAGATCAACAACAGGTACCGATCGCACAATAAGTCCTACCCAAATCCCCTTTGAAGGTAGAGGAGATAGTAGACTCCCAGGATCAAACGATCTCAACTAGAGAGTTCCGTGCCCCTCCAGATCAAGACGAGCTAAGTAAATTGCTAGGTAGGTTCTCCATGCCATTTACCTCTGACATAATGACATAAGAGTGACCCAAGAAGTTCGTTATCCCAAAATTGACCCTCTACGATGGGTCTGAGGACCCTAGTGACCACCTATCTCACTACTAACACATAATGGCTCTGTATAGAGTTACCGATGCCTTCAAATGTCAAACCTTCGTGACGAGCCTCAAGGGTACCACCCTAAAGTGGTTCCACAACCTCTCCCAAAAATCAGTCAACAATCTTTATGAGCTCAGTAGGTTATTTCTTGACCGATTCTTAACAAGCAGGAAGTTGAGAAAATGACTAAAATTCTTGCTAACTGTAAAGCAAGCAAAGGGAGAATCACTTCGGGAGTACATAGCTCGTTTTAACACCGAGCTCGCAGAGATAACCGATTGTAGTCCAAGTTTCCTAGTGGCCGCCCTCACTCCAAGCCTTGGGCCTGGATACAATGGCTCTGCATAGAGTTATCGATGCCTTCAAATGTCAAACCTTCGTGACAAGCCTCAGGGGTACCGCCCTTAAGTGGTTCTACAACCTCCCCCAAAAATCAATCAACAATCTTTATGAGCTCAGAAGGTTATTTCTTGACCGATTCTTAACAAGTAGGAAGTTGAGAAAATGACCAACATTCTTGCAAACTGTAAAGCAAGCAAAGGGAGAATCACTTCGGGAGTACATAGCTCGTTTTAATACTGAGCTCACGGAGATAACTGATTGCAGTCCAAGCTTCCTAATGGCCTTCACTCCAAGCCTTGGGCCTAGATACAATGGCTCTACATAGAGTTATCGATGCTTTCAAATGTCAAAACTTCGTGATGAACCTCAAGGGTACCGACCTTAAGTGGTTCCACAATCTCCCCCAAAAATCAGTCAACAATTTTTATAAGCTCAGTAGGTTATTTCTTGACCGATTCTTAATAAGTAGGAAGTTGAGAAAATGACCAAAATTCTTGCTAATTGTAAAGCAAGCAAAGGGAGAATCACTTCGGAAGTACATAGCTCGTTTTAACACCGAGCTCACGGAGATAACCGATTACAGTCCAAGTTTCCTAGTGGCTACCCTCACTCTAAACCTTGGGCCTGGACACCTCTAGGATTCCTTGACTAAGAATCCTCCTATCGATATGACAACACTCATAAAAAGGCACGAAAGTATATTAATCTTAAAGATACAAAAACCTCCTTCCAAAAATAAAAGAACAAGCTCAGAAGATGAGCAAGTTCAGAAGAGGGATAGCAGTGTTAACAAGAAGAGAATCAAGAGTCCCGACAAAATAACATCACACAGAACGCAGAACAACTCTAACTCTAGGAGGAATGAGACTTGCACCCTTGTAAATGCTTTTCTTACCCATATACTTCAACAGATCCAGACTCGTGAAAACTTGAGGTGGCCAGAGCCACTAAAAAGCCACCCCAATTATCACGCCCCTAATTTCCACAAACCCGGGAAGTGAGTGAAATGAAATTAAAAAGAAATTAATAAATGATAATTAGATAGACTTAGTTGAATTTCCATTTTTATTTCCTCAAGTTTCCCCAAAATGGAAATGAAAAATCAGATACAAGGCTTACCCCTAAGATGGGTTACCAATAGTAGTCACAAATCACCTCAACCAATGGCCAAAACTAGTCTAGGTCATATTCAAGTGTAGCCTCCAAGATGGCCCCAAATTGTCTTTAAATGTACCTTAGAATAGTGACCCCAAATGGGCCCCAAAATGCCCTAAGGCATAATTCAAGAATAGGTCAAAGAAATCCAACAAAAGTGGTCCAAGAGAGTGGTTAAACATGGCCTTCAGATATAACTAAAAAATATCCCAAAAAGTATGCCCAACATGGCTTGGTATGATGGCCAAAATTTGCCAAAAAAGGCCCAATAGATGGTGTCAAACATAGTATTAAATGGCCTTGAAATGGCTATGAAAGGTGGGTAGTGGCAGGACATAACATGCCTTGGACAGCTATTGCACAATAGCAAGGCAGCACGAGCAGGGCGCGCAGTGCAGCGCAGCAGGGCATGGCGCCCAGGTGCACAGTAAGTAGGGCATGCGCACGCAGGCATACGGCATGAGCGCGGCGTGGGGACGTGCGGCAGGGGCAGGGGCTGGGATGTTACTGTAGCGATAGAAAGCTGAATTTTCCCGTTTCTGCATTTTTACTGTTCATGGCTGCGAGCAAATTTTTCTATTTTCAAAAAAAATTTCAAGTTTTTCAAGCCACTTTTCTTCCATTTTTAGCCTATTACTTCAAGTTTTTCAACCCCCCCTTATTAGCACTTTTCTCACCTATTTAAGGGTGTTTTATATACCTAACCAATCTTTTAATTTTTTTCAAAATTTTGACATAACCTTCTTTATTTTCTAAGCATTTTTTCCACCTAATATTCATGATTCATTATGCAATAAATGATTTATGCATTTCCATCCTCACTCAATGGCCACAATTCATGAGAATTAAGATACATCATTTAAATATACAATCCTCCACACACCCATATATACTTTGAAATTTAAAACATCACATTCTCCCTTTCATTACAATTATAGGGCCTTGCCCATTTTGTTCACCCTACACAATACTATTACAAATACATTAAATAAGTCTTGAGGCTTATACCCTCATACAACTCAAAATATGTCCCAAGGGCCAAAATGTCCACCATGGTCCACTTCCCCTACATCCTTCAAGACTTCATCAAGTCTTCAAGTACCAGTGCCTCATTTGTAATATGAAATCCCACGAGGGGTCAGCACAATTGCTGGTATGACACAATGTTAATGCTAAGAAAAAATTTAAGGCGTGGCATGTGCGAGTGTACATTTTTAAGCTAAACATACCCTCCATTCATCAATGCAATGCAAAGGTGATATGCATAACGCATACATGCAAACTCTATGCCACACCCATGTCTCGCTTCACGGCCCTTCCCCGTTAGGACGAGTACTAATCGTATGTCTCACTCCACGGTCCGTCCCCGTTAGCATGAGTACCAATGGCCAATTTTAGGTTTTTCACCACAGGATCTACACCCTCATAATGCATAACACCAAAGTGCTCAACTCACGCTATGCTTCCAAGGATTTACACTATGCCAACATGCCTTAACTTTGTTCTTATGAAATTCAATGAGATATTTCATCAACCACATATTGTATAACTTAAAATATGCCTCATTCATAAAGTAAAACATAACTTCAAATTCACAATACTTTGTCTACATGAATGTGAGTCACAATTCAATGAATTTAACATATGATCTAGTTTCATGTTCATTACTTTAACAATTTCTCAAAGAAAATACAAATACACAAACTACCAACTCATGAAATACATCATAACTCTCAAACCACAAAAGTTTCTCTACATGAACCTAAGCTAAAATATAATAATCCAACACATATGCAAGGTACATCTTCATCATAGTAACAAATTGTCAAGAAACTCAAAGAACACAAAAGTACCCTAACTACCAACTCTAAGTTTTCAAAGCAACTACTACCTAAGTGATTTTCTAACATCAAGTAAATACCTAAATCATTCAATCAATACATATAAAGGCAAGAAAACTTAAATATATTCCTAACTTAGCAAAAGATCATACCTAAAATGATTTTTCTCAAACTGAGGGAGTTGTGTTCACTGTACAGCCAAATCGATCGATGAGAATATAGGTCTTGATGAGAGGAACAACTTCTTAAAAGGAAGCCTTGTAAGAATCTTGGCTTAGGAGTGTGTTTTGGTGGCTTGAATGCTTGGAGAACCTAGGGTTTTTCTTCACTTTTCTCCCATGCACGACTTTTGCTCTGAATCTCAGACCAAAATATGAAAAAAATACACTAAAGGGCTGTATTTATAGTGGAGGGGCAAAGGTGCAAAATGACCCTTTCGCCCTTAATGAATCTAGGACCCCATTACACTACAACCCATCTCAAAACGCATTCAATTCGATATTTTGTTTTAGCCAAAGTTCTTAAAATTATTTTAAATGAAATTTTTTTAAAAAATAAATTTTTGCCTGTGGCCAGGTTTGGCCGGTTCCACCCGGGACGCCCTTTTGGTCATTTTTTGAAAACTATCTCCGAATAGGCTCAAATTTTTACAAGAGGTGTATTTTAATATTATAAGAATATTTCTCTTCTATGACACACTCAAAATATACTTCTAAATATGAGTTATAGCTAAATAATACATATGTAGTGTCCTACGGGCAAATGGTGCATGTATAGTGCCCTACCAATAAAAAAAGAAAAACTTGTCCTCATTTTGCAGATCTCTACACCGACTAAAGAAATCAAAATAAATATTATGATTTTCATAAAGAGCAGGGACACACAACCGAGGAATGCAGGGACTTTGAAGCAAGAAATAGAGCATCTTATCAAGAGATGGCGACTAATAGAGTTTGTCCACCAAGACGGGAGGCAAATCCCCTATGACTAAAAGACCACTTCGAATAAGGAAAGAACAAAGGCCTGAATAGAGGAGAAATTTAGAATGATTAACAATAGAAAAATAATTTGGTCATCTTTATGCTTTACTCTAGCAATACAATGATAAGAATGTCTAACCGAGCCAGAAAGATATATGCTTGGGAAGTAATAGCAGAACCCGGTATCATCTAGATCTCGGCCGTTGAGAAAAATATGAAATCAAAACCTTAGATGTAGTTCTCTAAATTGGACCTCATTGGGATATATTGTCCCTACAACGATGCTCTTGTCATCTCACTCAAAATCGCTAATTTTGAGATCCGAAGGGTTCTCGTGGATACTGAAAGTTCTCCCAACATATTATTCTACAAATCCTTCAAACACATGAAGCTCAACTCTAATGACATCAGAGCTATCGCCGCTGTCATGGCAGGATTCGACGGGAATCTTAGATCCCAATAGGCATAATTGATCTACTGATCACTATAGGAGAGAGGGCGGACAGAAGACACTGATCTCTGAATACATGGTCCTAGACACTAAATCTCCCTATAATGTCATTATTGGGAGACCTTGGATCCACTAGATGGGAGCGGTTACTTCAACCCTCCATCAATGCTTGGAATACGAACACAACAATAAAGTTCACACCGTCAAGGGCTGTCAGTCCACTACCTGGGAATGTCATGGCCCCACACTAAAAGAAAAGCCCTGTAAATAGCAATTACAACACCCTCATGAAAGGGAAAATTCTTCATCTTCCAACCTTCATGAGGTAGAAGAATGTCCTTCCGAGATTGACGAGTCACTAAGTCCTAGAGGAAGGGATAGCGTAGTCAAACCAATGGAAGAGCCCATCAACGTGCTCATCAATACTGAAGAAAAGAGAAAGTACGTACAACTTGGCTCGGATCTGTCTCCTTGCGAGCAAAATGATATTGTTAGATTCCTAAAAGACAACCTTTAGGTATTTTTTAGGAAAATAGAGCTACGGAGGGAATCGATCTCGATTTCATCTCTTACAAGCTGATGACTGATCCAGACCTTCCCCCAATAAGATAAAAAATGAGAACATTTGCCCCTGAATGCCACAAAATCATCAATGAAGAGGTCTAGATGTTGCTAAATGCTAGAATAATAAGATAAGTGTTCTAGCCATGATGGCTTGCCAATACAGTTTTTGTAAAAAAGAAGAATGGCAAGTGGAGGGTTTGCGTTGACTATACTGACCTAAATAAAGCTTGTCCTAAAGATAGCTTTTTTCTTCCTAGAATTGATCAACTTGTTGATGCCTACGGCAGGTCATGAATTCATGGGTTTCATGGATGCTTGCTCTAGATACAATCAAATTCAAATGTATCCTCCAGATCAGGAGAAAACAACTTTCTAGATACAATCAAATACAATCAGAACGAAGTCTCTATTGTTATAGAGTGATGTCGTTCGGCTTGAAGAACGTTGGAGCTACATACTAGAGGCTTGTAAATAGAATGTTTGGCCCCCAAATTAGGGATACAATGGAAGTATACATCAACGATATACTTGTCAAAGATGTTCGAAAGGATGACCACATCCAGCACTTGAGTCAGATGTTCGACATCCTGAAGACACACAGAATGAAACTTAACCCTTTAAAATGTACATTCGGGATCACAGAAGGAAAGTTTTTGGATTTTTTAGTTTCCCAAAGAGGAATTGAGGCAGACCCCTCATAGATCAAAGCTCTAATTGAACTAGAATCACCCAAAACAAAAAAAGATATCAAAGGGCTGAATGGAAGGATATCAGTACTGAATAGGTTTATCTTTAAATCTACGGATCGGTGTCTCCCGTTCTTTAAAGCCTTGAGGGGGAGTAAGGCCCTAGAATGGACCTCTGGATGTGAAGAGGCCTTCTAACAACTCAAGCAATACTTAGCCTCCCCCTGAACTCCTTTCAAATCAGTGCTAGGGGAAAAATTGCTCTTACTCTTAACTGTTTCAGAAAGTGCCATTAGCTCTGCATTAGTTAGGGAAGATAAAGGAATTCAGAGGCCTATTTTTCTACGTTAGTAAAACACTTCTGGACACCGAGACGAGGTACTCCGAAATTGAAAAACTAGCCTTAGCCTTAATAATATCCACTCGGAAGCTCAAACTATATTTTCAAGTCCATCCTATCATAATCCCTACATCCTATCTTTTAAAATCAGTCCTACATAAACCAAAAGTTTCAAGATGACTAGTCAAATGGTCAATAGAACTGGGAGAATTCGACATATCCTATGTACCACAGACTGCTATCAAAGGTCAAATATTAGCAAACTTTATAGTAGAATTCATTGAAACGCAACATTCGAAAAGCTCAAAACACTACAGACACCTCGGTATGGCTACTTTACACCGTGGTTTATCTACGGACAAAGGCTCTAGGAGTGGGTATAATACTTCAGTCCCCTGATGGAATCGTAATCGAAAAGGTCGTTAGCTTGGGATTCATAGCCTCTAACAATGAAGCCGAATATGAAGCACTTATCCTTGGATGAAATTGGATCTAGAGTGCGAAACTCTGGATCTTGACGCATTCTTTGACTCTTAGCTTGTAGTGAGTCAAGTTTTGGGAGAATTTTCTAGCAAGGACAACAGAATGACCAAATATTCAGAACTGGTGGAATTGCTAAAGTAGTTTTTCCATAAGTTCACCATTTAGAAGATTGAAAGGAACCAAAACTTTAAGGCCAACGCTTTAGCAAATATGGCCTCCCATCTCAAGCCAGAAAGGGACTCAAGTGGTAAAAATCTCTTACCAATTAAAACCTAGTTCTGAGGTAATATAATCCCTTCAGATTTCACAACAACCTCAAAATTGGATAACTCTTATCATCCAGTATCTAAAGGAAGGGTTGCTTCTAGAGGACAAACATCATACTAGGAGAATTTGAATTAGGGTAGCTCGGTATTTAATTCTTAACGAAAAGCTTTATCGAAAGTCCTACACACATCCCCTCCTACGTAGCTTAACTCTAGAAAAGGCACACTACGTCATAACCGAGATACCTGAGAGGATCTGTGGCAACCATAATGGAGGTAGGACCATAGTTCATTGAGCACTAAATTAGGGCTACTATTTTCAACTCAGTCTCTATCGTGAGTCCCTGGCCTTTCACCCAAAGGGGAATGGACATTATAGGGCCGTTGCCAAAAACTCCTCAGAACAAGAGATTCCTGCTAATCGCCATTGACTATTTCTCTAAATAGGCAGAGACTAAACCACTGACCCACATAACAGAGGTAGAAGTAAAGAATCTCACTTAAAAAATGTAGTATGCAGGTTCGGTATACCCTGCGTCATTATTTCAAACAATGGGACGTAGTTTGTTGGAAAGGTATTCAGGAAAGTTCTGTAAAGACTTGCCCATTAGTTACCACTTCTCCTCTCCAAGGCATTCTCAAGTTAGTGGGAAAGCTGAAGTTACCAACTGCACTATTCTTGAGGCAATTAAGAGAAGGTTGGAGGAAGCTCAAGGAAGATGGGTCGAAGAACTCTCCCGAAGTACTTTGGGCCTACCGAACTAGTAAAAGAACCCCAACTTGCAAAAACATCATTTTCACTTGCCTATGGCACCGAGGCAATCATTTCTGTCAAAATTGGTATGCCAACCCTTAAGACAGACTGTTTTAACCAAAGGGCCAATAACTAACAGCTTGCAGAGAATCTAGACTTATTGGAAGAAAGACGTGAGCAAGCTCGGATTAGGACTGGAGCCTACCAATAGAGAATGGCTATATGTTTCAACCAGGGGTTCAAGCCTATCAATTTCCAGCTCGGAGATCTCATCCTAAGAAGGGTGTTTCCAAACACTAAAGATCCCACCATGGGAAAACTCTCCCTAACTGGAAAGGACCTTATAAAGTAACCAAGATTGTCAGACCTACAACTTATTGGTTAGAAGATTCAACTGAGAAGCCTGTACCCTAGACCTTGGAACATCGAACATTTACCCATATATTATCAATAAAAAAAACTAATTTTGATTCTTTTCAGAGTTTGTTATTAATGCACAGACCCCTAAAAGCTTTGTATCCATTACAAGTGTTATAGGTCTGGTCTATTTTATCAATGCATAGACCCCTACAAGACTTGTATCTATTACAAGTGCTAGAGGGCTGGTCCATTTTATTAATGCACAGACCCCTAAAAGACTTATATCCATTATAAGTGCTAGAGGGCTGGTCCATTTTATTAATGCACAGACCCCTAAAAGCCTTACATCCATTACAAGTGATACAGGTTTGGTCTATTTTATGAATGCACAGACCCCTAATAGCCTTATATTCATTACAAGTGATACAGGTCTGGTCCATTTTATCAATGCACAGACTCCTAAAAAAACCTTGTATCCATTACAAGTGTTATAGGTCTGGTCCATTTTTCTCATTATACAGACATCTAGAAAAGCCTTGTCTTATTTACAAATGTTATAAGTCTGTATATTATGAATTATCAGTATGCAGTCGCCTAAGAAACCTTATTTTTATAAGTGTGGAAGTTTTGTATTTCCTGTTATTTCGACCTCTAAAATATCTCATGAGTGCTTTGGAATCTCTAAATAAATTGGATATTGAAGAAATTATCTTAAAGCTTATATATAACGCAAAGATATCTAACTAGACATAAGATATAAAGCAACAGAAGTTTCATAAATCAAAAATCCCAAAAAGGGAAGGGTTACAAGATCGGAAGACCAGAAATAAGAAAAAAGTTACAAAAATCCTAACTAATGATCCTTGGCTAGGACGGGCTTCTCCCTCAAGATCTGCAGATTCCATGGCGGCAGCCTCATGAGGACTCGTCATAGGTTCATCCACTAAAACCTCATCTACTCTTGAGATGTCGAGGTCAAGATACAACTTCTGGATCTTTCTCCTAAAAGTTTCATACCCATGGTTTGCAAACTCTCCACCCAGCCTCTGTACCTCTTCCTCCAGGGCTTTTTTTGTCTCTTCTCTCGCCACAATGCACACTAGTGGCAAGCCTCTGAGCAACATTAACGTCAGTCTTCTTCCTTCTCTTTCTTCAAAGTCTCTAACTCTAAAGCCAAATCGTTCTTTTGTGACTCCAGAATAGCAAAAGTGGTAAGAGATTCTTTCACCTTCTCCTCAAAAGAAAGAGATGCAGAGTGGGTGGTCCCGAGCTGAAGCCTAGTTTCATCCAGCTCGACTCGAAGTCTTCTTCTTGTTCTGATTCTTCGGGGCAGTTTATGATGGCAACCATGGCATAAGCCACATATGAATAAATAAAAAATTGGATAAGTCAAAAGTACAGAAAGTTAAAGAAATATATGAAATCGACTAAGGCATAGATCAGGACAATCTTACCCTCATATGGGAGACTAGGAGGATCCCTAGTGATCTTTAGAGGCTTTAGACCCTTGAAGTGACTGGCAGCCGAGCTCCAAACCTCCTCGTAGGCCTTCTTTATAGCTACCTCCCCTGGAGAAACTACGCCCATCTTTCCTTTTTCTAGGGATCCAGAGCGCGCTATGAGGGATGAAGGTGGTGGAAGCTCACGTCGTACGATGGGTAGAGCCAATTCTTCTCAGACCGTACGTTTAGAGGAACTTGATCCCCCTACCTCAGTCCTCCTCTTCTTTTGGGGAGGAGCTTGAGTAGCAGGGGTGGACATTTTCCCTAACCTTCTATGATCTGGGCATCTAGCCCGTTAGGACTATCTTCTTTAGGATCTCTGACTTATCCTTCACTAGTCTGGCGTCCTATGAAGTTATTAAGGGTAAGGATCTTGTCGTGAGGACGATCTTGAGGGTGGAGAAGTTTCCTTATATTTTTCTTGTAGGTCGGGAAGTGAAAATTGACCTTCTTCAAGCTTTCTTATCTATGACAATAGAAATTTAGAAAAAGGCGCTAGTCAAGTCAGAATGAGAGTACAGTATTGAAATTGGCATCTAAGGTTCTGTAGGCTCACCCTTAAAACCATTGTGCCGAGGAAAAAAATTGTTCCAGTTCTTGAAGTTTTCATATTCCCAGCCACCGTTGACAAAGAAGTATCACTTCTTCCATGTTTTGTTAGAAGTAAGTATCGAGGTCAATGGCTCAAAACTCTTATCAAAAGACATATAGAACATCCCCTCTGACTTCAGGTACTTCATATCCATGTTACTTCTAAGGAGGTTCAGATCTGTTTTGACTTTGTTTTGGTGACCTAGGACTAAGAAGGCCATCAATTGCCTCCAACTATTAATGTTTAGTATGGCAAGACGTATCTTGAACCAGCTAAAAAACTCGTTCACTAGAGGGTGGAAAGGGAAATGTACACCAACCTCAAACCATTCGAGGTAGGCACAAATCTCTCACTTCTTCATATCTGATGGGCGATCTATAACCTTCGGTATCCTGCATAACACTTTTGGAGGAAAATCAAAATTGATTTTGAGGGCATCTAGCATTCCTTCAGTCATAGCACTCTCGCCTTCCTCTCTCTTATGAGGTTTTCCTGATGAACTGATTTCTCTATCCCTAGGCTCGATGTGTGTTTCAATTAGAAGCACTCCCGAACTATTACTTGAAGCATTCCTAACTTCATCACCCAAAATAGTGTATAATACACCCTGATCTCCTATTTCTATCACTTCCCTCTCTTCCTCTCCTTATGCTTGAATGAGCATCAGAAGTAGACATCCTCACAAATAAAATAGAAAATGAGAAGAAGGGTAAAAACAAAAGATGAAATAGAAAAGAAAAAGATAGAAAGGATATTTTTCACAACTGACCGAAAAACTTGAAGGTTGATGGCCGGAGTGACCTTCAGGTACACCCGAAATCGCCTTGGGGTCTTCTTTTTGCTTAAAATCGCACTTGGTATGTTAGAGAGATCGTAAAAGACTCCTCTCTGGGGAGATTTCTTTTATTTATAAGAACACCCAAGGAAGATCGACATTTATGGCCCCAAAATCCCAATCGTCAGGTCTCTTTTTCTTTACTGACTTTATCATTAGGAGCGGTTACTACCGGAGCCTTCCCGGTGACCTTTTGACCTCAAATTCTTGACAAGTAACTAGGACGGGAGACCCTCCTAACCAGGAAAGAGCAACATCAAATTGTAATCCCTTGTTGGACTTCTAAAACCGATTAAACTCATAATCATATTGTAAATCAAATTAATTTGATTTATTATTAAAATATTCAAGAGAGAGTGTGTATGCATGCATAGACATTGAAGATGGGATGAGTTTTTTTTTACCAATAATCTAGTAATAGAATGACTATAAAAATTTATATTTTATATAAATAACCATTTATGAAGTTATTCTATATAGTCACTTCAAAAAACAAAGTGTGATGGGACAAACGCTCCCAAACAATATCTAAGTGACTATTTGTGCAAGTTGGAAGAAGCAACCGTTCATTTTCAGTAGATGTCTATGTAGGATGGTGGAGAGATGTCGATTTCACTACCAAGGTCGATTTAGTAGTGTTTGAAGAGTGTAGTAAGGTGGTTTCTATATGGAAGAATGTTTTTTCTTTTTTAAGGCAGTCATTTATATGATGGAGCATGATGTGTGGGAGGTCGACTTTTTTTTTGTTTAAGACACACTAAATTAGAATCATGTTCATATACGAGACAAAGTCTCATCCACCATTATATGGGAGGGATATTGTAGGTAATGATGTGGTGGATGAGACGACTCTTGAAAGTGAGTTGAGAGGTCTTGGGTTTGAATGACTCGGTAATGGTGGAGTCACTACACATTTAGCGTACGACCATGAGGGGGTTGAACCCTTCATGCACTACCCAAGAGTTGGTAGTGAACTCTTGGAATTCCTTGTTGGAAATTTGGAAGATTTTGAAGAATGGATTCAAGTTTGAATGAGATCGAGGTATCTAAGACCCATGAAGACACATTGAGGTCATTGAGCATCATAAAATACGCGTAGAAGAGTTGGATAAGACAGGTGTATTGGATATTAGAGCAGGAGAAGAATTGGTCCATCTGAGATAATTGAAGTGAGACCCTATAAAAATGGATTGGGATTCGAAAAAGGGTGTGCTTATGGTTTTCCCATACCCAATGGTATAATATTTGATATCATTGTGGAATTTTTAGACGATAAAGGTGTTGAGAAAGACTTGACTGGTCGTGATGGGATTTTGTTCAGTGTTTCGGCATCATTTCATCTCTAGGTCATTTGTCCTAAGAATTTGGATGATGGGTTCTTCGTTTTGGGAGCCATAAAAGAGAGATTAAAGATTTTGGGAGAGCTTTTAGGAGTTTTTGAACAATTAATAAGAGATAGAGAAGTTGAAGAGTCTTTAAGAGCGCGAGTTTGAAATGTTTGAAAATCGTTCAATTTTTATAGATTCGATCAAATCGGTCGACTAATTTTTACCATCAGTCAACTAGTTTTGCCCTAATTTTAGGACGACTGACTAGTTCAACCAGTACCTTATAATTCTTTCTCTAAAAAATTGATTAGTCGACTCATTTTTTCATGCAATCAACTGGTTCTATTCATCGGTTGACTGTTAGGTCAACTGATTTGATCAGTGGTTAGTTTTTCCTTTGTCTAACTAACTTTAGTAGACCTTTTGGTTGATTGTTCCTATTATCAGTCGACTGGTCTCCAAAGAGAGTCAACTAATTTGAGCAAAAGTGGTTGTTATCACTTAGTTATTAAAATATTTAGGGTCAATCATCTTCTAAGTAAAGAAAAATCTCTTATTTTAGAGTGATTTGGTGAATATATCCACCAATTGATGGTTCATATCAATGGAATCAAGGATTACATCACCATTTTGCACATGATCCCTAAGAAAATGATGTCAAATTCCTATGTGTTTAGCTCTAGAGGGTTGAATTGGATTTTTACTTATGTTTATTGAATTAGTTGATCACATTTAATTGGAATTATATCGTAATTAAGCTTAAAGTCATGAAATGTTGTTTCATATAAAGAGTTTGAGCACAACAACTTTCTACTGATACATATTCTACTTCGGTCATGAATAATGCAACAAAATTCTATTTTTTTCTAAACCATGACATAACAAAATGCCCAGGAAAATGGCAAGTCCCACTTGTGCTTTTTCTATCAACTTTGCAATTGGCAAAATCGACATTTGAATAGACTAATAAATCAAATGATGTGTTTCTAGGATAAAACAATCTTATGTTTGTTTTTCTTAATTAGTATCTAAAGATTTCTTTTTACGACCAAATAGTGAAGGCTTATTTGTCGATTGCCTTCGGCAAAGACAATTCCTATAATATTGTTCATATGTTTTCTCTTAGAGTGTTAATTCTATTTTGCTAGAGACGAGACTTTGATACTACTTATTGCCCAGACTATTTATCCTAAAGGGAAGTGAATAGGGTATTTAGCAAATATTAACAACTTTTACAAACTTTAAAAAAGTATGCTAGAATTGCACACATAAAAAGGTAAAGAGAGAAAGAAAGAGCAAACACATCGATTTTTATGAGATTCGAAAAACTACCTACGTCCTTGACTTAAGCATCTCTACTTGAGTTTTTCTACTATCTTGATCTCCTTGCTGGTGGAGGTCAAACTTTTACAACATGTGCTCCTCATTTTTTTCTCAGCAAAATATCATATTTTGCCTCACAAAGGTAGGATCTACTCACAAATATCACCGGAATGAGAAGAAGCATAATTTTTTTTACCAACAAGCACTCTCTTCAAGAGTAAATTAGTACAATATATGCTTATTTTATGTAGATAAATCAAGTGTAAGCTCAGAGTATTTAAGATGAGTAGAACTTTTAGATCTAGATTTTCATTGGTTAGATCTAAAGTCAAGAATAAAGATGTAAAAGTATAAGCTTGTAAAGAGATAATAATAAATGATTTAGAAAAGCTTTATTTATAGCCCTTTAATGAATATAGCCATTATATTTCAGAATAGAATCGTTATCCCCTTTTTTGTTTGTTCAAAATTTGAATTTTGAAGTACCAGATCGACAAATTCAGTCAACTGAATCATAAAGATTTGGTCGACTAATCAAATCACTTGATTTTTTCAAAGGGTTTGAGGTTCAATTGTTTAAAAATGATCAGTCGACTGGTTCTTAGGATCAGTTGACTGGTTCTGATATATTTTAACCTTTGAAAGTTAGTCAACTAAGTCTTTTAAAAGGTCGACTGTGTTCAAATAAACCTTAAATTCATTTTTTATGTGGGTAGGCTAGAACCCGTTTAAGACTCGACCCACCCATTAACTGAATCGGTTGATCATTAACTGGTCATCTATAGGTTTCTGGCCCGTGCTAATCACCTTTTCCATCGACGGACCGCCAGCAACGATCGCTTTTTCGGTGACAACTTCAATTATTTTTGAACCGTTTTCTTCCTAGTTTTCATATTCCAATGCCAAATCATAAATTGGATCAATTTTTGGCCATCAAAAGTGGTGTTACAGTTAGGCTCTAGTGAGGGCCTAACTTCTCGGTGACCACCCTCAAACACCATTTTGATATGTTTTGGCTAGGTTGTTCATCCTTTTTTTTTTTCTCCATTCCATCTTTGGGACTTCAAGGAATATTTTTCCATTCTTAAAACAAAGCAAATCACCGTCAAACAAGCATTTTCAATTTCCTCAACTCTTGATTTTTCTTACTGGTTTCCCAATGGTTTCTTAACCAATTTCAATGATTCTAGTTGCATTACTTAATTCTCATGATTATAGCACACAAATATATGCCTTTATTCTATAATTCATGGTATAATTGCTTCAAGCAATTCAACTGTTGTTCATTTAGGCTTAAACTTGATTAATCGTTATCAATAGTCTTAATTACCCAATAATATTGGATCAGGATGTTACATTCTTCCTTCTTTAATTAGAGTTTTGTCCCTAAAACTGAACTCACCTTATGGGAAACGACCAATACTCTACCTTTCATTAGCCACACTCAAATACCATATTTCTTGGCTATGAATCCCTCATGGATTCTTTTAATAATTCGGTTGTCTGCTTTGCAATGTCATCCACTTGGACTTGTCTTTATCTTGTTTAACTTTATTTGTGAGTTATAGGCATCCATCTTATAAGGATTTGTTCAAATCAAATCTTTTCAATTGTTGTTATCCACGTCCTTTGGTGAATTCAAAGGTTGTGGTGCTAAGCAGACACAATTTCACATTTCATCATTCGTGTTCTTGTTAACCCATCACATAGGACTTTCTTGTTATATCTATACTCGTAGAGGTTCGATCACTCTTTAGTTTTTATCTCACCGTTATCAATTTTCGTTTTTTCACAACTATTTGTGACATAAGATCATTGTAATTTAACCTAAAATTACTGAGAAAAGTATAAAAGAGAGAATATGGTACAAAAGGTAGGATTGAGCATGATTTCCACCAAAAATAAAAAATAAAAAAATAATTAGTTAGGCTTAAGTCCTTATGTAGGGTGATAAATTATTTAAGGTCCACAGTATTTTGGGATATAAAATCAAGGATATATGTTTTCAAAAATTGTACAGAGATCCATTTTTGCTAGTGTTGCAATGGTTATAATTTTATTATTGACTGTATTGCCCTTAAACAGGAGTTTCGTTATTTTTAGCAAGTTACTTTACGTTATTAACGGGATTTTTAGTAGAGTTTTTTTAATCGATTGACTAGATCTTCCATTTTTGTATGGAATTCATTCGATTTGAAAATTGAATTGAGACTCATCCATTTAGGATCATTCCTATCGTTAGTCCTGTTCTTGCCAACATATTTTTTTGCTCGTTCGGTTGATCTTCTTCTTCTTTGTTCGTTTTTGGCTATTTTGAACTTGAGATATATTCAGCATTCAAGTACTTTTCTATTTTATATTCATCCTGTTAGTTTCCTTCCTTTTTTTGTTTTTATATTAGTTTTGATTTCTCTTTGTTCATTTAGATTTCTATTCATGTTTATTCTTTGGTAGTGTTCGTTTTGTTCAAAATTTTGGATCGTATATATGTCAACTTTTTTTTTTTATTGTTTTACATCTGGTTGTGTTATGTTTTGTTCGGTATTGGTGGTTTTGTAGTATTGTAGTTCCATTATGATAATCTTACTGTTGCTCTAGTTTTGTTCTTTTTTGCATATTTATAATTTTAAATATAATTTTAGATAGGATTTTGTTTCATTTTGTGTGTGTTTACAACTTAATTTTTAATTTTTTTTATTTTGTTTATCAATAATTTTTATTAACCAACAATTGAATTGGTTTGTTTTGGTATGTAGTAAAATCTTACTATTTTGGATTACCAATGAGGTTTTCTATGTTGAATTTTCTTATTCTGTTTTCATGTGAATAATTTTCAAAAAATATAAAATTTTAATCATGTTAGTTGTGTTTTGAATTGACATTATTTAAAATTTTAGCTTTTTGTTGTTGTATTTTAGATACGACAATATTCATTTTTGTCTTTGTTACGTTATTTACAAATCTATTGGATTCTAGAATTATTATTATTTTGGTTATGTATGGTAATAATACGATAGTCTTTAAGTGGTATGAGGGATGCAACTTTAATAATTTGAAGAAGTTAGTTAATTGTAGGTGGAATAATTTGTTTGGTGATAATTTGTTTTTGAGTTATTCTACCCAATGACATCTTAAGTGCATGTTAAAGATTGAAGATGCTTTGTGAACTTCTTGTATTTATTGCATCCATGTGGTGATTTTCATGTTGATATTTTTCTTGAGGATGACAATTGTGGGGATGTTGAGTTTGATAGTGATGCTAATCATTTAGATTGGTTATTGGTTATTGGTTATTGGTTGAGCGATGTTAGTCAGATGATAATGATAATGATATTGATCTCCTCCCTTTATTTTATAGTCATGAAGAGAGGTCATTGTTGTCTTCTAATTGGGCAGAAGGTATATGCATGTTTGGTCAACGCTTTGAAGATGTTGTTATTGAGTTTGTAAAATTTTGTGTCAGTTTTCTATTGAGCGTGGGTTCTAAGTTTAAATATTTAAAGAATGATTGTTGCCCAGATATTTATCCTAGAGGGGGTGAATAGGATATTTTGCAAATATTGGTTTCTTTTTAGATATTCAAAAATAAAAGTTGTAAATGCATAAAAAAATAAACAAGAAAGAGAGAGAGAGTAAACACAATAGTTTTATGAGTTTTTCAGTATCGTAACCTCCTTGCAGGTGGAGACCAAGCCTTTACAAAACGAAGACCGCTACCCTCTTATACTAGCAAAATATACTATTTTGCCTCACCGGATAGCACCTACCCACAACTCTCACCGTAATGAGATGATACAATGATGTTTACTAAATAGCACTCTCTTCTAGAGTAGTTTTGGTGCAATAAGATATTTACTCTCTATAGATAGATCAAGTTTAAGCTCTGAGCTATTTAAGATGAGCATAACTTTTAGATCTAGATTTGGAAGATTTTAGATATAAAGTCAATAATAAATATGCGATAGTGTAAGCTTGTAAGAGATGGCTTAAAAAGTCATAGAAAACCTCTATTTATAGCCCTTTAAATTATATGTCCGTTACTTTTTGAAAAGAGTTGTTTCTCCTCTATTTGTTTGTTCAAAGTTTAAATTTGCGGTTGTTAAATCGACAGAATCAGTCAACTGAATCATCAACCTAGTCGATTACAATGAGGATTGGTTGACTGATTAGGTCAACTGATTTGTCTAGAGGGTTTGAGGTTCATTTAGTTAAGAACAATCAGTTGACTGGTTTAAAGGATCAGTCAACTAGTTCTATTTGCACATTGTTTTTGCCTTTGAGAAGTGGTCGATTGATATTACCTTTAGGTCGACTAATTTGGATAATGTGCTTAGAAAATTTATTAATTGGCCATCCAGTTGACTAGCTCTATGGATCAGTCAGCTGGTTTTGTTTGTACACTAATTTTGTCTTTAAAGGTCAATCGATTGAATCTTCTTGGAGGTTGACTGATTTGGACAGTGAGTCTATAGGCTGTGTTGTGAAACATCACTCAGTCGACTGGTTCTTAGGATCAGTCGATTGGTTTGATTAGTGTAACAAATAAGCTTTAAGAATTAGTCGATTGGTTCCATGAACTAGTTGATTGGTTTAGACAATAACTGTCTTCTAGCTTATTTTTTTTTTAGTGTACTTTTTTCAAAACCTTTTGATCTTTCAAAACTTAAGTTCTGACAATGTTTTGTTTTGAAAAATCACTTGATGTTAGTTCTTAGATGATCATTTTAAATAGTAAGAGCTTATAACCAATGATCTCCAAATTGTTAGCCAAAGTCCTTTCAGTGAGATTGAAGAGGATTCTAGGGAGTATGATTTCTAGCAGTCAGAATGCTTTTGTTGGAGGTCGTCAAAATTTTGACCTAACTTTAATTGCTAACGAGTGTATTGACTTGAAAAGGAAGCAAAGGGAGAAGGGGTTGATTTGTAACGTGGAAATAGTAAAGGAGTATGATCATGTTAACGGGGATTTCCTCTTATCTATACTAAGGAAGATGGTGTTTGGGCTAAAATGGAAAGAGTGGATAGAGACTTGTATATCTCAGTGTTAAATTAATTAATGGCTCTCCTATAGGTTTCTTCCAGTGCTCGAGCGGTTTGAGGCAAGGGTCCTTTGTCCTTTTTCTTTTTGTTAACTTTATGGAGGCATCCAATCAAACAATGAATCGAGTTGAAGAAGGTGGCCTTTTGAAAGGGTTTCATGTGGAAGGTCCACATGACAAAAGGGTGGAAGGGTGGTGTCAAAGGGGCTGTCAGGCTGGGTGCCATGACAAGGCCGTAGCAAGCACGCATGGGCGCTCATGGCAGGCGCACAGGCAGGATGCAAGGCCCGCAGGGAGCGCGTAAGGTAGGCTGAGGCAAGTGCGGCGCGTGGGGCGCGCAGCTAGGCTGCGGCAGGAGGTTGGGGATGCTGCTGCACTGTGCACTGGAGCTAGTTGCAAGCTGGTTTTTCCTATTTCTGAATTTTTCTTCAATGTGCTGCAGCTGATTTTTTCAAGTTTTGGCCTATTTCCTCAAAGCTTTTAACCCCCTACTTTGTGGCACTTTTTCCCACTTATTCGTGGGCATTTTACACACCTAATGACTCTTTTAATTTCACATAATTTTGGCATGGTTTCCTTTGTTTTCTAAGCATTTTTCCACCTAATATTCATGATACATCATACAATTAAGGGTTTGTACATTTCCATCCTCACTCGATGGCCACATTCTCATAGAAGCTAAACATACATCATTTAAATATACAATCCATCATACATACACATTTACTTGAACTTAAAGATTACAAACTTCATGCTCGTTACAATTCTTAGGGCCTTGCCCATTGTGTTCATAATATATAAGAGTTCATAATTTCTTTACATATGATCTAGAGCTTATGCCTTCATACAACTCAAAATATGCCCCAAGGGCCAAATGTCCTTCATGGTCCACTTTCCATCCATCCTTCAAGACTTCATCAACTCTTCAAGTACCGAGAGCCTCATCTGTAATATGATATCCCACGAGGGGTCAGCTCAGCTGCTGGTATGATATAATGCTAATGCAAGGAATAAAATTAAGGCATGGCATGTGCAAGCGTACATTTATAATCTACATGTCTTGGAATTTATCAATACTATGCACTGGCAATATGTGTGACACATCCATGCAAACTCTATGCCACACCCATGTCTCCTTTCATGGATCGCTCTCGTTGGGTCAACTAGGCACCAATGCAATGGCCAATTTTGGGTTTTTCACCACAGGATCTACACCCTCATAATGCATAGCATCAAAGTGCTCAACTCACGTCATGTTTCCAAGGATTCACACTATGCCAACATGCCTTGATTTTTCTATTCAATTCTAATGAAGTATTTCATCAAACACATAGTATATGCCTTAAACAATGCAATGTACTCAAAACAACTTTAACTTTTATATCACAAAAATTTTTCTACATCAACCTAACATGTAATTCAATCAATTTCACATATAAACACATTACACATTCACAACCTTAATAATTTCTCAAAGATCATAAAATACATAAAGTACCAGCATATGAAATAAATCATAACTCTCAAACCACAAGAGTTTCTCTACATGAACATAAGTTAGAATGCAATGAATCAAACATATAAACAAGTTACATGTTCATCACTTTGACAAATTCTTAAAGAACACATAGGTACAAAAACTATCAACTCTAGGTTTTCAAAGCAACTACCAACTAAATGACTTTCTAACGGCAAGTAAACATATAAATCATTCAATCAACATACAAAACAATCCTAAACTTAACTCTATTCCTTACTTAGTAAAAGATCATACCTAAAAGATTTTTTCTCAACCCTAGGGAGTTGTGTCCGCTTTTCAGCCAAACCAATTGGTAAGAATATAGCCCTTAACATGGGGAATAACTTCTTAGAAGGAAGTATTGTGAAAATCCAAGCCTAGAAGTGTGTTTTGGAAGCTTGAAGATTGAAAAATCGAGGTTTTCTCTTTACCTTTCCCTCATGCACGACTTGCTGCTGTATCTCAGACCAAAAAATGATATTTTTACACTAAAGGGGCCAAGTGGCAAAAAGACTATTTTGCCCTTAATGAATCCGGGACCCCATCCCACTACAACCCGTCTCGAAACGCCTCAATTCGATATTTTGTTTTAGCCAAAGTTCTTAAAATTATTTTAAATGATATTTTCTGAAAAATCTTATTTTCGCCTGTGGCCAAGCTTGGCCAAGTCCACCTGAGATGCCCTTTACGGTCCATTTTTGAAACTATCTCTGAATAGGCTCCAATTTTCACAAAAGGTGTATTTTAACATTATAAGCATATTTCTCTTCTATGGTATACTCAAAATATGCTTCTAAATTTGACTTATGTCTAAATATGCATGTGTAGTGTTCTACCGGCAAATAGTGCATGAATAGTGCCCGATCGGCAAAACGAAAAATTTACCCTCATTTTTCAGGTTTCTACAATATTAATTTTCTATATATTGTGAACTATGCTATCTTACAATCTAGGTGTTTATTGTGGACACTTTACAATTTCTGTCAATCTTGTTTGCATGTCCTAAAATGTTATTACTAGATATTCAGATTGTTTTTCTTGTATTCTATCTCTAATGAATTTGTCAAAAAAGTACTTTTACAATGTATTAAATTTTTTTTAGTTCAATGATTAAATAATTATTTGGGTAAATTACACTGACCTCCCTTAAGGTTTCTGGCAATTGTAGATGGCACCCTTTAGTTTCTAAAATTACACTACACCCCTTGTCAAAGATGTTAAATTAAAAATGTTAACGGACTATATAAATTTACTAAACTATCCTTAATATTTTATTATTTTTCTTGGTCAAAAAGTGATTTCCTTTCCATCACTATCACATTGGGTTTGACAACAGAGATTAGGAAGCTTCTTTTTCTTGTAACCAAAACCTCCATGTTTACAACACTTTCAAACCTAAAGCTCTCTGTAAAATTGTTTATGTTATTTCTCACTCTCCATTTTCCTCTAATATCTCCTTCTTCTTCCATGGAAATACACAAGCTGTAATCGATCTGATCAATCTCTTCGCCATTAATGGCTGCAAGACCGATCTTTCTTTTAGACTCCAAAACCAACTTAACCGTCTTCATGTTTTCTTCTCCAAGGTTCCTGATCTTAATCTTATAGAACCCATTAAACCTTTTAACCAAGACAAACCCATTAGAGAACAAATCAATCGTTTCACCTTTAGCACCACTTCTTGAATTATTGACCCTTCTCCCATACTCATCTACAACTAATATCAATCATCTATCTTTAGAACTCTTGATGAAATATTGTTGTTTTCTCTCACTTAAACAAAACTTGGATGGATAAGAATTTTTTAGTGGGATTTTTTTGTGTTATTAGTAATTGTTATGTGTTGGATCCTCAAAAAAACTCTCTCGAAACACACTCTCTAAATATCTCTCTCTAGAACTCTTGGTGAAATATTGTTGTTTTCTCTCAGTTAAACAAAAACTGGATGGACAAGACTTTTTAGTGGGATTTTTATGAGTTATCAGTAATTTTTATGTGTTGGATCCTAAAAAAAACTCTCTTAAAACACACTCTCTAGAACTGTCCCTGAAAATACTCTCTCAAGAACCCTTCATCTCTCTCCAAAATATCCATCTTTTAAAACATATTCTCTAAAGCCCTTTGTGAAAATACTTTGGACAACAGATTTGCAATGTGGGAGATGAAGCCGAAAGACCCCATTGACGTCAGAGATTACACATACATGTATGGGTTTGTGTGTGTACACACACACACACATACACATATATATAGAGATTATTTGTCACGCCCCGAATTTCCACGAACCCGGGGGTGAGTGTAACGAAACTAAAAGAAAATAAAATAAAGGACAATCTAAACGGATTCAACTAAACATGCATTCCTTTTCATCAATATATAAAAGCATAAAGTACATCCCATAAACATATCGTTCATGTCATTTGGGCTTAAGCCCTTACATCTCAAAACGTACCCCAAGGGCCAAACACGCTTCTAAATCCTTTTCCTTTCTTTTTGTTAAGATCTCATCAAATCTCACGTAACAGGGGTGTCATCTATAATATGTTATCCCACGAATGGGTCAGCTCAACTGCTAGTCTAATAAATGTTAATGCAAGGAACAAAATTAAGGCGTGGCATGTGCAAGTGTACATTTATATCTACATGTTATTCAATAGCATCATACAATACAATGACAAGATTCAGAACGCATTTATACAAACTTTATACTACCTCATTGAAATTCATTTATGTGATGTTATGCAAATATGCGTGACACACCCATGCCACTCTATGCCACACCCATGTCTTATTTTCGGAACACATCCGATGGAACCTGAGTATCAATGCCCATTTACGGAACACATCCGATGGATTCTGGGCACCAATGCAATGTCTTGTTTTCGGAACACATCCGATGGAACCTGAGTACCGATACAATGTCTCGTTTTCGAAACACATCCGATGGAACCTAAGTACCAATACAATGTCCAATTTTGGGTTTTTCATCACAGGATCTACACCCTCATAATGCATAGCACCACATGCTCAACCCACACTATGCTTTTAATGAATCACACCATGCCAATATGCCTTGATTCCACCATGCAATAATAGAATCTCAAATAAACAATATACCAACACATGGAGCATGCCTTTAAACAATGTATTCCACTTAAAGCAATCACAGCATCTGAATTATAAAACCTCTTCCACATGAAAATATACAATACATGATCAACGTAAATACATACTCAAGTCATGTGTTCACAATCTTAACAACTCTCCAAAAACATAAATCACGTACAACACTAACACATAGAACAAATCATATCTCCATGGAGCAACAAGAAACACATAAGCAACATAAACAATCAACTCAAGGTTTATTTTTAAAGCAACATTCCTTATGTAATTTTCTAATATCAAATAAACATATGATTCATTCAATCAATATGCAAATCATTCCTAACTTAATCCTATTCCTTACTTAGCAAAATATCATACCTGATGGGTTTGTCTCAACCCTAGGAAGTCGTGCCCGCTGTGTAGCTGAACTAAACAATGAGAATATAGAAGGTCAGGCCGCCTTCTCCTTGCCTTTTAGTATCCCTAAAATCATGAAATGTAACTCAATCTATTTGCCACTTGGATTATACTATTCATCAAATTTTATGTCTTTATTTCATGAGTTTCTATTTTTCTAAAATAAACTCTACCATTGAGTCCGGAACATCGAAGAAAGTCAATTTAGGCTTTCGCGGAATTCCATTTGGACTTCTGTACTAAAAAGGGCAAAATGGTTATTTTGTACTTTTACGGGTTCTTACATCCCAAGACATCATTTCACAAATCGGACTCCACGGTTGAGTTCGAAATGCTCGAAAGAATAAAAATTCACTATTTGTTTACTTTAATCGGAGTTCGTCTGACTGCTTTTTGACTCAGTGGCATTTTTGTAATTTTCTTTTATTTTTAATTAATTAATAATTAATATTTTATTCAGGGGAGTCAAACTATAATTATTTAAAAGTTCTGGGGTCAAATTAGAATTTCTCAAAGTTCTGGGGGTCAAATTAAAATTTTAAAAAGTTGAGGGGTTAAATCAGAATTTCTAATTTTCCTATTCGAAATCCGAATAGCCAAATAGTGGCCAAGTCCCAAAACAGGGATAAGATATCTCTATTCTTAATTTTAATTTCAATTTATTAAACCTGTAGCCAAACACCCCCAATCCCATTTTAAATTTATAACATACGGCTGACACGTGGGGGTGGGTCGGTCTTAACCCGACCCGAATTAACCCGAACCCGACCCGACCTGACCCCATACCCTGAACAGTCCTTCTTCTTCCCCGACTTTCCGGTAGGGTTCCAGCGAGGCTCCGGCATCTTCTCCAGCGCCGGCGACACTGTTCCAGTCGATTTTTCAAGGTTTTAAAGTGCAGTTTTCTTCTATTTTTTCCAAGGATCTCATATCCAAGCTCGGTTTTGGATTTAAACTACTAGATCGTCACGAATAGAGGGTCAAACCTCTCTGGATGACTTTTCAGCCAGCCATTGACTACCGTTTTCGTGACTTTTCAGTCACTGTTTCCACCCCTATTTTGATCCTAAACGTTTTTTGCAACTAAGAAGAATATTTCCTCATCATTTAAACTAAGTTTTAAACATAAAATTCTAAAACCAAATTATTTTGGGAAAACCTGCAACTGGAAATTTCTCTTTCATTTCTTGACCCTTTCACTCGATTCTTTTTGCAATAGATCACATTTTTCATACCCTATAAGGCCCTATAATTTAAATCAACTATCATGCTTTTGAAAATTAAAACAGAAGTTGACCCACTTACTTGGGTTTTCTGATTTCCTCTTGGTGTCGCTTCTCTCTCATTCTTCCTTCTCCTTGGTTCACTCTTTGAGCTTCTCCCAATGTTCACGACCTCTTTAACTCAGCCTCTCCTTTTCTGATTTTCTCCCTATCCTATGCACACACTTAACCTATACATATAGATATATACACCACCCCACACGCAAGTCAGCTGCAGCCCCCTATTTCTCTCTCTGCCCACTCCTCTTTCTGCTTCCTTTCTTGTCCTATGCAGAAGTGCATTCATTAAATGCCTTGCTTGTAAGCTTGGTCTTATATCATACACATACAAAGAGTAGTACACTGTCGCACACACACACGGCTACCCACTTGCACACACACACACACAGCTGTTGTGCACTTCCTATTATTATTATATATATATATATATATATATATATACACACACACATTACATTAATTATATACATATATATATATATACACATAGACATATATAACTTACATATCATACATGCACATCATATATATATATATGTATATTCCACCATACATACTTACACAGTTAACACTCATATATTTAAATACATACATATACTTATCATATATATATATATATGTAAGTGTGTGAAGTATATGTATATATATATATATATATATATATATAAAAAAAAGGTGAAACCAAAAAAGAAAAGAAAAGGAAAAAGGAAAAAAAAGAAAATATCAGAGAGAAAGAGAGAGATAGAGAGAACTACCATAGGGAGAGAGAGAAGAAAGGCGGTGGCTAAATATTAGGTGTGTGTGCTGCCTATATTTATGCATGGGCAGTGCATGCCTTAGGAAAAAAGAAGATAGAGAGAATAGAGGAAGCTAAGGAAGGAAGGAAGAACATGGAGAAGCCGAGCAACTGTTTCAACTGAAAACGAAGAGAAAAAGTAATTTTCTCTCTAGAACCTTCAAAGTTTTAGTTCAGTTTTAGTAGTCTAAAGTGTATATATATACTCTATAGTTAATAGATAATGGCTTAACGAGGAAAAACAAGGTCTGAATAACCCAGAAAATCATGAAAATTAGGAAAAAATGCCATTGGTGAAACCTTCAATCTGGGTTTGAATCAACTTGAACTAAATCTAAAATGGTTGCTTAGGACCTAAACTAAAGGTGACAAGGATCACCAAACAAGAAGAAATAAGTGAAACGAATAAAAAATAAGAGAGATATAGTAATTTGCAGGTCGTGGGTTCAAAAGTGAACCCTACCAATTAAACTTCAAAGTCAGTATATTGAACGAAAATGGAAACTTTATAAGCTAAGAATCATGACAAACCAAACCTTATCCATTTTCATGGCGAAATGAGCATGTATGAAGCCATTTTCAGAACTTACCATAGCCACTCGATTGAGCTTTTGAGCTCATCTTAATGCTTCAAACCAACTCTAAAATGACCCCCAAGATCCTAGGAGTCCATAGGAAACAAAATAAGACAAATTGGAATTCTGGAAATCCACGAAATAGGAATTGAGTAAAACCTGTAACTAGGGTAGCTTCTGCATAGGAAGTGGGGAAGAAGATAACAGGGTTGGGACTGGTCTCGGGTTAGATCCGGGTTTGGGTCGGGACCCGACCCATCGCACATATGGTTTAAGTAGAACGACGCCAGTATTGGGAGGTTTTGTTTTAATTTTAAAATTGAATTAGAATTTTTTGGCAACACATTTAAGAGATCTGATTAATAGCTGTGTTTGGAACAGGGATAGACTATCCGCGTTTTAAGACTTTGTCCATTGTTTGGTTTTAAGAAAATCAGAAAAAGGGAAGGGGCTGCTGCTCTTGAGATTCGAACCCCGATCGAGTGCGTGGGAGGCACCTAACCAAAGTGGCCAAGCCATTATGCCACTGAGGCACCTTATTTAAAATACTACTTCAATATATATATATATATATATATATAAAATATAAAATAGTATAATTTAATTAATTTAATTTGTAAAATAATTCCAATGTCTAGATAAAATAAAGGGACAGTGTATTCGTACCATTTTGGGCATTCTGGACTTAACGGTGGAGTCTGATTTGTGAAATTAAGTCCCGAAAAATTAAGACACGTAAAATACAAATTATCATTTTGCCCTTAGTAGTACCCGAAGCCAAATTAAAGTCCTTAAAAGCCTAAATCGACTTTCTTTGACGTCCAGACTCAATGGTGGAGTCTGTTTTACCAAATGAGATACTTAAAATGTTGATAGATGAAATTGACTAGTTCTAGAAGACTAGGTTATACGTAGCATTGAACTAAGAAATGTTTCTTGATTCATAGGAACTTCGAAAGGGAAAGAAAAGGCGATCTAATTTCCTATTGAAAGAGAAAAAACTATTTTAAAGGTAAGTAAAACCCTGAACTCTTATATGTGGTAATTCTTAGCCATGTCACAATGTTACTCCTTTATACTGACAAATTTGTACTCCCATACATACCTGATACTTATTGATTCCACAATTTGATGCTTGTTCTATTTTGTGAAAATTATTGAGAATTTGACTGCTATATCTTGATCATGATTGCTTGTATACTTTTGTACCATGCCTTGAAAGACAAATTTCTATGTTCTCACCGCTGAAAAAATTGATATTCCACATATATGTACACTCTTCGTGGAATTATGATGATCATGATATATTATGAGTACCCGGAGTTGTGCTTAGTCAGAACATCCATCTGATGCTATTACTGGACCTACGAGTCAAAGTCCATGAAGGACATATAGTGTAATATACCCAAAAAACTGAAGGTATGTCGGACACTAAAAGACTGAGGGTATGCCAGGCCCTAAAAAGATTATGTATCAATTATGTTTGATATCATATCTCTTATTGAGCTTATAGGATGATCATATTTTTCCTATGAATGATCATATGTTTTGCAAGCTTATCCATTGGCTTATGATTGGTTATCTTATGATTGTGGCAGTATGACTATTGTTTAGGGCCAGATCTCTATTGATGATCTCATGTACCTTGTATCAGTTGATATTCACGTATTCTTATTGTTATGGGATATGCCTTTGACCTAAGGGTCATTTCTATTGTTTCACACTTTTAGTGATTGGCTATTACGACATTCTATTTTTTGACACTATTGCGACATTCTATTTTTTGACTGGCTATCATGTTATCATATCTTTGCTTGTCTTGGATTATGCTATTTTCTATACTGACCCTGATCCATGGCAGAGCAAAGAAAATTTACTTACTGAACTAAGTTAGCTCATTTCAGATTTATACATTTATTTCAGGAAAGGACGCTGCGAGCAGACAATAGAAGCCTGCAAGTAATAGTGGACATTTTTTATAAAACGTAATAGAAAATGATTAGTACTGTCATAGCTCTCCCGTGTATCCACACCCTGGAGGTGTTGTTTATTTTGTTTTTTTTGGTTTGTAAAACCTTATTATGACTTCCGTTGTTTAATTATTTAACTACACATTATTATCACTAATCTAGTTATAAGAAAATGTTAGGGATGGCCCAAGGGTTGGCCCTGCGATCCCAAAGCTACAGAGGGGGGGTTTCTGGTCGTGACAATTTGGTATCAGAGTAAAGCCCTAGGTTCTAGTGGTTCATGGGAGATTAGAACTAAAGTACTAAGACTATTAAGTCTAAAGGCCAGTCAATAAATAATGCCTAACATAGTGGTTAGACTCTTACTTAAATGCTGACCATTCATCTTTTGCAAGAAATGGTTAACTCCAGAAATACTCCATTAGCGATAGACCAATTAGACAGATTAGAGCACCTTATGGAAAGAGTCATAGAGGCTCTACCCAGAAATCAGGCTAGTACCAGTGAACGAGCATAGCAGGAGCATCCTGTCAACCTGGAAGGCCGACAGGGGAATAACAGAGATCAGACATACCCATACTAGCAATTTTAGGAGATGAAGCTATCGATTTTTGACAGCACAAAGGGTTCCACAGGAGCCGAGGAATAGCTGTTAGAAATGAACAGAATCTTTCGTATCCTGATATGTACGGAGGTGTAGAGGGTGGCTTACGCCACATTTATGTTCAAAGGAGTTGCTCATAAGTGGTGGCTACTAGAGGAGGCCAGAGAACCTAACATGGATTGGAAGCGATTTATCGAGATCTTCAACGAGAAGTATTTCCCTCAAGAAGGAAAAGATTGGAAGGTCGCTGAGTTCCTGGTCTTATAGTAGGACAACATGACAGTAGAGGAATATGAGGCCAAGTTTACTGAACTAGCCAGATTTGTCCCAAATGTCATCAATATGGAGAACATGAGAGCCCGGAAGTTTGAAGGCAGGTTAAGATAGGCCATTAAAGACGGAATCAGGCCCCAACAGTTGACCACTTACAATGAAGTAGTGGCAACTGTAAGGATCATAGAGCAGAGTGGGGAGGAATTCGCTAAAAGAAGGGTGAACCAAAGGCCAGGAGGCAATCGGGACAAAAGGCAAGGACCCTCATTTTCCAGGCCCGGAGTTGGATCATGAAACATAGGGCCCAGTCAGAGAATGGCCAATTACAATGATAGGGGCACAACTAAATTCCCCACCTACTTGAAAGTCCACAAAGGGCAATGCCTCAAAACACCAATGCTTGCTACTTCTGCAGTCAGATTAGGCATTTCGCAAGAGACTGCCCCTAGAGTAATGGATCCATGACCAGCATCACACCTACCCCATCAGCCACTGTGACCAAATCCTAGCCCCCCAATAATGGGCCAAGGAACGAGTAGTAACGAGCGGGAAGGGTTTTCTCTATTACACTAGGAGGTGTTCAGGCTACTACATCAGTAGTTACAGGTACCCTTCCAGTCTATTCACAACCTACTCATATTCTGTTTGATACTGGCTCTACACATTCATACCACAATGTTCGAAATACTTATTAGTGGTCAGGAATGAAAAAGGAAATAGCTGAGTACATTGCACGTTATGTCAAGTGCCAACAGATTAAAGTCGAACATCAGAAGCCCGATGGATTTCTACAACCGCTTCCAATACCCAAGTGGAAATGGGAGCATATCACTATAGACCTTGTGTGAGGATTGCCTAAGACACCTCAGGGGAGTGAAACTAGATGGGTGATGGTGGACAGGCTAACAAAGACAGCTCACTTCCTCGCGATCAAGACAACTCAGACTTTAGAGCGAATGGCAACACTCTATGTCAGGGAGATAGTTCGAGTACATGGAGTCCCGATATCCATTGTGTCTGATCGAGATCCAAGGTTTGTGTCTCGATTTTGGAGGAGCCTACAACAAAAAATGGGCACAAAACTGAGTCTTAGTACTGCCTACCATCTAAAGATTGATGGACAGTCTGAGAGGACGATACAGACTCTGGAGGATATGCTACAATTCTGTGTCATAGACTTCAAGGAAAATTGGGAGGATCAGCTACCATTAGTGGAATTCACATACAATAACAACTATCAATCCAGTATTTGCATGGCACCATATGAGACACTATACGGTAGGAAGTGTCGATATCTACTATGCTGGACAGAAGTGGGTGAAAGAAAGCTATTTGGGCCAGAGATAGTGGAACAGACCACCGAAAAGATCTAGTTGATCAGGCAACGCTTATTGACAACTCAGAGCCGATAGAAGAGTTATGTTAATGCTTGGAGAAGAGAGCTACAGTTTGCAGTAGGTGATCATGTATTTCTGAAGGTATCACCTATGAAAAGCGTGGTGAGATTTGGCAAGATAGAGAAGCTAGGGCCCCGATACATTGGACCATTTGAGATTATCAAACGAGTCAAACCGGTAGCATACTTGTTAGGATGTGTGCCCTCATATCCAAGACATTTTATTATTATTTAATAGATTTGATTTATTATTGAGTTTCATATTACCATATGTTTGGATGTTGCTTTAAATCATGAGATGATTAGTCGTTGAATTGTCATTAGGAGCGGTTCATGTGTATAAATGAGATTTATACACAGGAGATATGAACTACTTATATAGGCTATTCTATAATTGTTCACGGCTATTGATAAAAACTGGACATCTTATCTATAAAGCTATAATACAGTTAACCTTTATGTGATAAGGTGATTTATCTCAACCATCAGAGTAGTGGACTCTAGGTTATTGTATTGGTGTATTGGGAATACACTAAACTGGGTCACTATAAGAAACGCATTATTTGAAACTGTCACCTTTAATAAGTTTCTTATTCACTATTCGCAGTAAGCTCTTAATCCTGAGAGAATTGTGAACTCAAGTTTTGAATAGTGATGACTTTGAGTTACCAATGAGCGAGGTTTTTTAGATCAACATCTCGGTATCTTGGGAAGTCATTATTTAGACTATGGGAACATATATTCTCAAGATGGAATTTACACTCTATATATTAGAGAGATGGATATCACTTTTGTGCTAATTCAATGGGTTAATCACTAAAATCCGGATCCAGTCTTTTCAATAAATTGTTTATTGAAATGATGACCAATTGCAACTGATTAATAATTACTGAATTGGGTTCTTAAAATAATTAGATGATTAATTAGACAGTATAATATGGAACCCTGATTATTAATATCCATGTAGAGGGGTTAACTGCAAAATTATAATATATCTGGGTTTATTCTATTCTACTAAGTTAGAGTGCAATTTCAATTATATAGTAGAGTTCATTGAAATTAATTTGTCAATTAATATTAATTATGAAATAATTAAGATTTAATTAATTAATTGGAAGCTAACTTAGTGGAACCCACTAGATCGATTCTCTTGCCCTAATTAAGCCCTATATATATGATATGTAGGGAGCCGTTTATCATAAGATTTTGTGCTAGACAAAAAATAAGAGGCAGCCCACTCTCTTGTGATGCGGTTTGCCCAAGGGAAAAAAGGAGAAGACCTAGAGGAGAAAGAGAAGGGAAGATTGCATCAATCTCTTCAAGAAGCCTTCTTCAACAATGAAGATTATTAAGAACATGGTAATTCAAACCCTCTTTTCAAGATTGTATGATCATGTAAAGAAAAAGATCTAAATAGATTTTGAAATCGTTTTCGCTGTGCATACGAACCCAACAATTGGTATCAGAGCATCTTTACATGAATCCGTCAATTTTGAAGGTTATATTTACTTGTTCTAAACCTATTCATGGATCCCAATTAAAATAAATGGTTATTGTAGAATGGGATTTTGTGGTACAATCTATTGATATAAAGATTTGATCTTTGTTTGAGAACCTAAATAATTGAATCTAATTTTTAGCTTAGTATAGTGATAGGTATGAGATACCCATAGTCATGCACTATTCAAGAAGCAATGACTTACAGTGGCTTGCAGATTTGAAAAAAGAAAAAAAAGTTTTTTTTTTTAAATTTTAGAAGTTATATGAGCAACCTCCGTACATGGGTAATCCATGAAAACTTATTTATTAAACGGCTCCCTTTTGGGTGATAAAGTGACCACAGCCTCGTCGATGTAAAGATCTAAAAAATTAGGAAAAGTTTTTTTCGTTTTTGCTGGTAGGACACTATTTGCCGATAGGACACTATACATGCATCATTTAGACATAAGTCATGTTTAGAAGCATAATTTGAGTATGCCATAGAATTAAAATATGATTAGAATGTTAAAATACACCACTTGTGAGAATTTGAGCCTAATCGGAGATAGTTTGAAAATTGGATAAAAAAAGGGCATCCCGGGTGACCCGGGTGGGCCCGACCGCAATCGCCAGCAGGTGAAAATAAATTTTTTGGACAAATATCATTTAAAATGATTTTAAGAACTTTTCTTAAAGCAGAATTTAGAATTAAGGCATTTTGAGACGGGTTGTAGTGTAACAAGGTCCTGCGACTCATTAAGGGCAAAAGGGTCTTTTCACCCCTTGACCCCTTTACTATAAATATGACCCTTGAGAGATAAAATTATCAGAAATGGGTTTGAGAAATAGCAGCAGGTAAATAGCAGCAAGTCATGCATGGAGAGAAATCACAAGTGAAACCTAAGTTTTCTAACTTTTACCTTCCAAAAATCCTATCTAGCCTTAGAATTTCACAAAAGTTCCTTCTAGGAAGTTATTCTCCATCACAAGGGCTACATTCTTACTGATTGGTTCGGCTGCACAACGAGCACAACTCCCTAGGGTTGAGAAAACCCTTTTAGGTATGATATTTTGCTAAGTAAAGAATAGAGTTAAGTTTAGAAGTATTTTTATATGTTGATTATATGAGTTACATGCTTACTTGTTGTTAGAATATAGTTACTTTGAAAACCTAGGGTTGGTACCTTGTGTAGTTATGTATTCTTTGGGAGTTTGGTAAAGTGATGAACATGTAACTTGAATATATATATAATTCATTGGATTCTAGCTTATGTTCATGTAGACAAAGTCTTGTAGTTTGAAAGTTATGATTGCTTAATGTATTGGTACTTTGTGTACTTGTGTAATCTTTGAGAATTTGTTTAATTTATGAACATGTAACATGATTATATGTGTAATTGATTGGATTATATGCTAAGTTCATGTAGACAAAGTTTTATAGTTTAAAAATTATAGTTTGTTTTATGTATAATGCATTATTTAAGGCATACCCATGTGTTTGATAAATGCCTCATTGAAATTGCATAGAAAAATCAAGGTATCTTGGCATACGTGAATCTTTGGAAACATGGCGTGTGTTGAGCACACTGGTGCTATGCATTATGAGGGTGTAGATCCTGTGGTGAAAAACCCAAAATTGGTCATAGTACTAGCGATCCAACGGGGATGGACCATGAAGCGAGACATACGACAGTACTCGCGTGCTGACGGGGAAGGACCGTGAAGCAAGACATGTGTTAGGCATAGAGTTGCATGTGTGTGTCATGTATATTGTCATTGCATTGCATTGCATTGCATTGATGAATTAGAAGGCATATAGCTTATAAATGTTCACTTTGCACATGCCACGCCTTACCTTGTTCTTTATATTAGCATTATGTCATACAAGCCATCGTGTTTACTCTTTATGGAATTACATATTACAGATGATACTCCCAGTACTTCAGATTTGATGAAGTCATTGGAGCACGAAGGGAAAAATGAATTTTGAAGCATATTTGGCCTAAGGGCTACATTTTGTATATATAGGCATAAGCCCAAATAACTTGTATTTAATTTAGAAAATGGTAGATTATAGGCCTTGGGCCATTTTGTAATGTAAGGGCTTAAACCCAAATGACAAATATAATATTTTTGTTTAATGTATATCACATGTATATGTTGGGAACAATGTAAGGAAAAAGGGCCATGGTAAGGATTATATGCAAGTATGAATGTTGGTATATGAGGAGTTAGGAAAGTGGGGATTGAGCCTTGAACTTACTCGATAATGTATATGTATGTTTAATTTTTATAAACTTGTGGCCATCAACTGGGGGTGGATTGTACATAAAATGTTGGAAAATATTAGGTGAAAAATGTTTAGAAAATAAAGGAGACCATGTCAAAATCTTAGAAATTTAAAAAAGTTGTTAGGTGTGTAAAAATGCCCATATATAAATAGGAAGAGTACCAAAAAGTGGGGGTTAAAAACATTGAGGCAGTAGGTTAAAAATTGGAAAAATCAGTTTACAGCACTTTGGAGAAAAAATTCAGAAAAGGGGGAAAACAGCTTGTAGCAAATACATTGTTGATATATAGTAACACAGCAGACTAGCCTGTAGCTCATGTCACGCGCCCTGTCGCACGGCCCAACGCGCGCGCGCTTGCCGCGCACGCCATGCCTATGCCCACGCCCTTGGGCGCACGCGTGCCCACTGCCTGCGCCTTGCGCCCCTACGCGCCTATGCCACATGCACCTTTGACACCAGCCCTTGGCCACTTGCCTTGGACCATGTTTGGCCAATCCCTGAGCCATGTTTGGCTACTCTTTTGGGCCATATTTGGCCACCCTTTTGGGCCTTGTTTGACTACCTTTATGGGCCATGTTTGGCCACCTCCTTAGACAACTTTTGGTAGGCTTTTTGACCTATTCTTGGCTTATGTCCTAAGGCATTTGGGGCCCATTTAGGCCATTGTCCCAAGGCATATTTACAGACATTTTGGGCTATCTTGGAGACCATGTTTGAATATGACTTAGACTAATTTTGACTATTGGTTAGGGAGATATTTGATTGGCATTTGAAACCCATCTTGGGTAAGTCTAGCAGCAAATTTTCATACTTAACTTTGGGGAAACGTGGGAAAATAAATGTGTAATCAACTAAATCCATTTAATTGTCTTTAATTAATTTTTGTTAGTTCATTTTCACTCACTCCTCAGGTTTTAGAAATTTGGGACGTGACGACCGATGTCTCTGTGAATGCCGAGTAATTGTCGTCTTGCGGTCCTGATTAAGACCATTGATGGGTGGCGCTATTGCGGCATCAGTTGTTCTTGAAGAGGAAGGGTCATTGACGTTGGTCGAAGTGTAGTAGAAGGACTTCACTCTGGTCGAAGCCAACAAAGGCTTCAAATCGAATATCACCGAGGAGGTTTGCATGGGGTTCACAGCTGCCATCATAGCCCAACCGTAACAATCAATTTGCTGCTAATAGTTAGTGTTGTAAATTGTAGTGAAGCCCCAAATACACGAAACACTAGGGTTTTAGAAGCAATGGGGCCACAACAATTCATAAAATATTTTTTCTCTTGTAGGTATTTGATACCCATGGTGGCCATGGAAATATATTAAAAGTATATATATATATATATAATATTTGATATTGTATTATATATTTTATTAAAAATTATTATTTTCAATTATTTGGGTATATGACACCCAATGGCTCAATTTTATTTTATATATCCATTGTTTATATTATGGGTATATGATATCCATGGATAGATAATCTTGACAGTAATATAGATTATTATTTTAATTGGATATTAGATACCCAAATTTATTAAATTGTTTGGGTAAGAGCTCAATTGTTTAATATATTCATCTTTTTATGTTATAATGGGTATGTGATATCTATGGGTATTTGATACCCAAATATGTTGGATTCAAAATTATATAAAATATAGGTTAAGTAAGACTTGACCTATAGGGGTTCTTGGATACATGGATTAAATCTTAGTACACTCTAAGATATACATGGATGATGAATATGATTATTCACATGTATAATATGTTTATTAATATTTTATTTCTCATATTTGAATGCTTCATTTATGTGAATGGATGTATCCTATCTCTCAAGGTTGGCCATTAGGAATTATTTAATTTAATTAGTTTTGAGGTAATTGTAAAGGGCAATGGACTTGAAAATTTTTCTGCGAATGGGCAAGCTCCATTGGTTTCCCTAGCCTATTTGTAATAACCTGAAAATTTTTTTTTTTAAATAAATAAAATTTTCAAGTTATTATTATTATTATTATTATTATTATTATTATTAGTATTATAATGAGTTGTGTGAATATATAAATATACATGTATGCATGTGATATGTATGTATCTATGTATGTATGTGTAAGTGTGTATTTAAATTGTTAAATCATGTGTATAGGTATATATATATATGTGTGTGTGTGTGTCAGGTGTGTGCCGTGTGTGTGTGTATGTATTGAGTGTTGCACACTCAAGAGAGCATGGCTTGAGGTTGTGTGTGGCAGTGGGTGTGTAAGGAGTTAGGTGAGTGCATGAGTGGAATTCTGTGTATGTATACGTGAGTGAAGAGAGTGGGGAGGAGCAGATCTGTCGTGAGGGTTAGAGAGAGAGAGAGAAATATAGAGAGAGAAAGTGAAGATCGTGAAGTGAAGAAAGGAGGAATGAGAGGGAGGAGAAATTGCAGGCAACCTTGGCCACCCTAGACACACCAGAGGAGAGCTAGAAACCAACTAAAGGGAGAGAGGACTTCACTGTCAAGGTAAAGATCTGAAACCCATTTTCTTTCTCTCTTTAGAAAATCTCCCTTATGTATATTCGGTGTTGTGATGTATTAATTAGATTAAATTCTTAAGTCTTGTAGCATATGGAAAATGGAAAAGAATGCAAAAGAAACCAACCAAAATGGGTGAGAAATGAGAGAGAAAAAGGGAGTAGCAGGTCACGGCCATGAGGGGATGGGTCTTGATATTTTATGTGAAAAACTTCGTTTAAAATATGGGAAATTCAAAGGGTGAGGTGCAGAAATGTATTGCGATCAAAATATAGGTCAGGTAGTGACCAAACAGTCATGGAAATGGAAAAGGAAGGGTCGGTCGGAGAGTTGACCTAGGGTTTGACCCTCTATTTCGTGATAATCCATTGGTCCAAATTGAAAATGGAGGGTGGGGATGAAATCTACACGAAAAACCCTAGAGAACTACATTTTTAAAACCCTAAAAAGTCGCCAGAAAAATATCGCTGGCGCCGGAGAAGGCGCCGGAACCCTACCGGAGGCCTACCGGAAAAACGAGGAAGATGAAGTACTGTTCCGGGTCGAGTTCGAGTCTCGGGTCGGGTCTGGGCTCGGGTAGGGCCAAGGCCGACCCGCCCCTGCCACATGTCGGCCTATTGTTTTAAATTAAAATTGGAATTCGGAGCGTTTGGTTACGGGCATAAGAAATTGAAATAGAAATTGAAATCAGAATAGGGATATCCTATCCCTGTTCTGTCACTATTCACTGTTTGGTTATCCCTGTTTGGGATAGGATTCTTTGAAATTGAATTTTGACCCAAGACTTTCTGAAATCACAAACTAACCCCCCAACTGTTGGTTATTCTAATTTGACCCCCCTGAATAAAATATTAATTAAATTAATTAATTAATTAAATTAGTTTAATTAATTAAATATTCTAAAATTAACCCGGAGTCCAAATGGGACAAGTCATTAGTGTATTTTGATTATCTCGACCATTCTGAGACCAATGGTGAGGTCCGTTTTATGAGACGGGGTCCCAAAAAAATAAAAGACCCGTAGTAACCTTTAAAATTACCAAAATGCCGCTGAGTTGAAACACAGTCAAACGAACTCCAAATTTAGTAAACAAATAGTGAAACTTTACTATATCGAGCATTCCGGACTCAACCGTGGAGTCCGATTTGTGAAAAGAGGCCTCAAAATGTAAGGACCCGTGAAAAGTGCAAAATGACTGTTTTGCTCTTTTGAACCCAGATGTCCGAATTGAGTTCTACAAAAACCTAAACTTATTCTCTTCGACGTCCCGGACTCAATAGTAGAGTCTAATTTAGCAAAATAGAAACTTATGAAATAAAGACATGAAATTTGTTGAATAGCATCATTCAAGAAACAAATGAACTGAGTCTCATGTTATGATTTTAGGGACACGGAAAGGCAAAGAGAAGGTGACCTGACCTTCGGTGTTCTTGCAGTGATTTCACTTTACTACGAGTATACTTTCCCAGTTTAAGATCGATTATCAGGTACGATATATTGTGCTAAGTAAGAAACAGAATTGAGATTAGGAATACTTGTTCTGCTGCCTTGATTGTTCACATGTTTGCTAGATTGTTCACATGCTTATGTGCTTCATGTTATCTTGCTGCAAGTTGGGTGATGATATAGATGATGATTATGTGTATATCGCATGTGTTAGAGTAGTGTGTGAATTATATGCTTTGCGACCTGTTGACATTATGAAATATGTACTTGAAAGCATGCTTTATGTATGAATGAGATGCATTATTGAGATTACACTATGACATGATGAAATCAGAGCATATTGGCATAGTGTGATTCCTTGGACATGGCGTGAGTTAAGCACTTGGTGCTTTGCATTATGAGGGTGCAGATCCTGTGGTGAAAAACCCAAAATCGGCCAATAGGTACTTGCCGGCCTGACGGATTCCGGACCGTGAAGCGAGACATACGTGGCGGTACTCATGCCAGCGGGGAAGGACCGTATCATGAGACATGGGTGGGCATAGAGTTACATGGGTGTGTCACGCATACTGCTCATATACTATATACTGTTCATATACTGTCATCATGATATCGAATGCCATATAGAAATAACTATACACTTGCACATGCCACGACCTTAGTTTTGTTTCTTGCATTAGCATTATATTGTACCAACATGTTGAGCTGACCCCTTTAATGGGGCAAACATTTCAGATGATGTCCCAGCTGTACGAGACGTGGAGATGATCTGATTAGGGATTTTGTTTAGCCCAAGGGGCGCATTTGATATTGTATAAGGGCATAAGCCCGAGACTGTATCTTATTTTGGATGTTGTGAACAAGTGGACTAGACCTTATGTAACGTATCAGAACAGTATGTAGAATGTATGTGATTGTCCTTAATTATCTTTCATTCTTTTATTATTTTATTTCTTTTTGTCTCGTTACTCGCGCCTCGGGTTCGCTGGAATTCGGGGCGTGACACTATCAATTTTTATTTTTAGATTAAACGTAAGCTCACGTATGTGGGTATAGGTTCTTCATGTATTTATTTTATTTCTGAAGAAAAAGTAAGAGGATGGGAGCCATCAAGAAGACCAATGGAAGTATAGAGCTTGCTGTCAACAATTTTAGTTGGCCATGAGAGATAATTTTAATTTTATAATTGCATGTTTATTTTCATAAAATCACATGATTAATTTTGATCCATGAATAGGTTAATATAATTATGCATGTGTTGTATAATAAATATCCTCAATTTATAAAAATAAGTAGGAGATGGTTGCTTTAAGAAAACTCTAACACTCTTCCATCATTGGTTCATAGTAAGACAAAAATAGCTGCCCTGAGCCATCTTTGAGTGGCCTCCCAACGGAGAGTGACTATCTAGTTGGTTACAAGTATGGACCTCTTTGGATATAATAGAAAGAGATGAAGTGAGGGTGATCTTCCCACGGGGACACTACTTGCAACGATTATCTTTTTATTTGAGATAGTGGTATACACTTGATCAAAAGGGAATGATATTCTCCCCACGGATTCTATAATTATCTTTTGAAGACCAAAGTATATTGAAAAATATGTTTCATTTGACATGAGATGTCTAGATAGTGAAATCATATAGGATATGATGCTCCTCCTAATCATATGAATGACATTGTCATCCCCATAGAGCATGTTGTTTAAGGTTAGGTTCCTATGCATTCATAAGAGCGAAAGTTATTTTACTATTTATTTACATTCATGCTAATATATGTGCTAATATATATGATTCTTAGATGTCTTCATTTAACCCACTTGCTATCATCCTGAAAGAAAATAAGTTGACTGGACCTAACTATGTGGACTAGAAATGAAATTTGGATATTGTCCTTACTGCAGAGGGGTACAAATATGTGATTACTGTGGATAGCCCAGACCTTTCAGGGGTTGATGCTTCCAATAGGACATTGATCTCTATTCTAGGTGGGTTAAAGCTGATGAGATGACATGTTTCTATATCTTAACTTTGATGTCAAGTGTTTTACAACATCAACATCAGAGTTTCCCAACAGTTAGAGATATGATCCTTAACTTAAAAGAGATGTTTGGAGATCAGGGGCGTCTTACTAGGTAGACTGCCATGAGAGCACTCATGAACAATAAGATGGTAGAAGGAACTCTAGTAAGAGGCCATGTGTTAAAAATGATTGACTTTTTAAATGTGCTAGAAGTTCTAGGGGCTGACATTAATGGTGAGTCCCAGGTTGATATTATCCTCGAGTCGCAGCCTAACTCTTTTAATCAATTTAAGGTCAACTATAACATGAACAAAATGAATTTGACTTTGGCTGAGCTTCTGAGCTCTTTACAACCAGCGGAGGGTATTGTCAAAAGCTATCCTAATGCTTATGTGGCTGAGGGTTTTTCTTTCAAGCCCCAACCCAAAGGCAAGGGCAAGTGGAAGAAGAAACAGAACCCCAAAAACTCTAAGGGAAATATGGGTCCTAAAAGAGGTGTTGAAAAAGGGAAGAAAGGGGCAACCACTACACCCAAATGAAAGTGTTTCCACTACGAGGTCATGAGGCATTAGAAGAGAAACTGTCTAGATTATCTAGCCAAGAAAAAGAACACAGGTATAATCGAATCACTTGTTATTGAAGTAAGCTATATAGCGGGTACTTCAGATTCCTGGTGTGTAGACTCCGGTGTAACTAATTACATCTGTAATTCGTTGTAGGGGTTTGGGGAAATCGAGCGGCTAAGTGATGGAGAGATTATCTTGCACTTGGGAACAGAAGCAAAAGTTGTTGCGGTGTTAGTAGGAGTAGTTAGTTTATGTTTTTCTTTAAATAAGACACTAGTACTTTATGATTGCTTATATATGCCTGTCATTAGAAGGAACTTATTATCAGTTGTAAGTTTAATAAAACAAGGTTATTTAGTTTATTTTAATTCAAATGTTGTTATTAAACATAATGGTTCTTTTATATACTCTGACACAATAGTTAATGGTATTTATTTGATTACTCCTAAGATGTATGAAATACATGACACTGAAAAGAATGAACCATTACAAACTTTACCACTTAAAAGAAAAGTTTCTTCTACTAATTCAACTTATCTTTGGCACTTGAGGAAATGTCATATTAATCTGGATAGGATTAATGGACTGGTAAAGGAGGGTATTTTGTCTTCCTTGGTTGTTAAACCATTGCCAGTATGGATATCCTGTTTGGAGGGAAAGATGACTAGAAAACCCTTTGCTTCAAAGGGAAACAGGGCCAAAGAAGTATTGAAGTTAATCTATACTGATGTGTGTGGACCCTTAAATATTAGGGCTATATGGGGATATGAGTATTTCATCTATTTTACTGATGATTACTCTCGATATTGTTATGTTTATCTATTGCACCACAAGTCAAAAGCCTTTGAAAAGTTCAAAGAGTTTTGAGTAGAAATGGAAAAGCAATTAGATAAGAGCATAAGATCACTTCGATCTGATCGAGGTGAGGAATATCTCTCTAGTGACTTCAGTCAGCATTTGTTGGATAATGGGATTTTATCCCAGTTGTCTACACCTGGCATGCCTCAGCAGAATGGTGTAGCAAATAGGAGAAACATGACACTTTTAGATATGGTAAGGTCAATGATGAGTTATTCTGATTTGCCTATATTCCTTTGGAGGTATGCGTTGGAGACAACAGTATATATTCTGAACTCAATTCTAACTAAGTCTGCTCCCAAGATTTCAGTAAAGCTTTGGACTGGGCACAAGCGAAGTCTAAAGCACTACTGGATTTGAGGGTGTCCAGCCTATGTGCTGAAAGGAAAGACTAACAATTTGGAACTAAGATCAGAATTGAGTTATTTCATTGGCTATCCTAAAGGGACAAAAGACTGGCTCTTTTATAATCATAGTGAGCAGAAAGTATTCGTTAGCATGAATATTGTCTTTCTAGAGGATGATTATATTATGTGGTGAAATGATTTCACATTAAAGTTGTTTCCACAAAGTGAATTAATAGTCTAGTATCTCTCCTGAATTACATATATGTTGATGTTGATTGTTGGCATCTAATAATTTGACAGAGAAATAAATGAAAAAAATAATTTGACAGAGAAAAAAAAGAAAAAAATCATCGTTGTTTAATCTGCATTATGAATTTTTGACTTCTTCCATTTTATTGAATATATTAGGTAATGTCTAAGTGATGAATTAAAAACTAAAATTTATAAAAATTCAAATCTGTTTAAAAAAAACAAGAAGAAAAATTGTGGGTCCGGATATAGAAGTTGTAAAAATAAGAAGAAAAATTGTGAGTGAAGTTGGATTTGATGTGGATTATGATTGCGAGTGAGTGAATTCTTTCCTTGAGCTTTTTTTTTTCCATCCATTTCATTGCTCTTTTCTCTATACATTTTAATATGTGTTTTATACATACTTGATTAGTTTTATTACACTAAAAAAATAGGATTGTTGTTCCACTTATGTTATTATTTTTTATTATAATTTCATATCCTTTTATTTTTTAAAACTAATTGTTCAGTTATCGTTGTGTGTGTTTTATACGTTGTTCAATTTTATTATTTATCCTCCGTTGCATCTTGGCGTAATCTCTGCACTGCACTTTCAACCTAGCAACACATTTTCTCCGTCCATTGCTCTTGGTTAGGTTTTAGTATTTTTATTTGCAGCCTTATTATTCTAATTCTTTTAAAATACTGCATTACCATTTTTATGAACACGAAGTTGTTATACCTTATTTTACTGCACTGCAGTATAATGTTAACTGATGATACTAGGGATTCTGAAATTGACGACTCTGATGAGTTCATGGATAATGTTATGTTGATTGAACTTTATAAACATATGTCTAATAATATTGAAAGGCAAGCATGTAGAACATTTGCTTTAACAGGATATGCCTATATCCAAGAGTTATTAATGAGGCATCCAACTTGAATGTATGATATGCTTCGCATGAATGCGGCAACTTTTATGGCCCTTTGTAACACATTGAGGGATAGATTCCTTGATATTAGTTCACATCGACATGTCTCAGTTGAGGAATCCGTTGCAATTTTTTTACTAACCGTAGGACATATTAGTAGACAAAGGGTGGTAACCGAAAGATTTCAACACTCGTTAGAAACAATCAACCGTCACGTTAAAGAGGTGATGCGGGCTGTAGCAAAATTAGGAATGTTTCTAATTCGTCCAAAGCTACCATACACAACTGCACCAGAAATTTTGAGCAACCCTAAATTTAACCCTTATTTTGTGGTATGCGTTCTTCCTTCCACTTTTAAATTTGAACAATTGTTTCATTAATTGAAGATATTTCTTAAGTTAACATTTATTTGGTAGGACTGTATTGGTGCCATAGATGGGACACATGTGGCTGCATGGGCATCAGCTTCTAAACAAACATCCTTTTGCGGCCGTAAAACAACAATAACACAAAATGTGTTGACTGCATGTTCATTTGATATGTTGTTCACATTTGTATACACGAGTTGGTGTATAAGTGCCAATGACTCCCGTGTTTTTATAAATGCGATTATAAATCCCGAATTGCAATTTTCAATGCCACCAACTAGTAATAAAAACATTACATATCCTATATTATATTATTTGTTTGGGACATGCTTGCTTATGTAGTTCAATTTTAATGTTAATTTAGGAAAATATTATCTGGTAAATGCTGGGTACACGAATGTGACAAGGTTCTTATCACCTTAACGTGGTGAGAGATACCTTGTAAGGGAGTTTCAAGGCAGGTCTCATGCATCTACTGGGCGAAGGGAATTATTCAACATGAGGCATTCCTCCTTGCGAAATGTGATAGAGAGATGTTTTGGTGTATTAAAAGCGAGGTTCCCGCTGCTTAAGCATATGCTTAACTACAAAATTGCTCGCCGAGGGCCATTAGTGACGGCTTGTTGTACGGTGCATAATTTTGTTCGTATACATTCAAGTGAGGATACAATATTTAATGAATTTGTAAACAATGACATGGATGCAGATGACGGTGTCCCACACCCTGATATAGATATGTCCCAAGAACAAGTCAACCAAATGGCACATTTACGCGATCACATAGCTGACCAAATGTGGTTGGACCATGATGGACATAGACAATGATATGTATGTTTATTATTGGCGTAATAGAAGTTTATTTGATCTTGGACACTGATATACCATAAAGAGCAGGCCAATCAGCACGTGACACATATGACCATAATCCAACTCATGCTCGGCCAACACGGTTCTCATTCAGCCAATGACTAAAAGCTCAAGCATACAGATCAGCACAAAAGGTCGGAAGTGACCAAACATATGCCTTCAGAGCACATATATCCGGGCAAGGGTATCAGAACTTATCACAAGGTCCAGACCAACACTCTAGACCTCGTCACCGCCTTAGCGGATGCCGAGCAGGGAATAGGGAAGCAGTCTTCAATAAGGAAACAGTCTTCAACAAGGGAACTACCATCTATAGTTTCTCTCTAAGCAATACTCCACAAGGTAACTGCAATCTCCGATGATCAAATCCCTATATTCATGGCATCGAATCCTAATCAAATTAGGAAGGCCACGGTCTATAAATTAAACCCTAAAGGTACGCTTTATTTTTTCATGCTCATTCTTTGGCTTTCAATACAGTCTTTCAATTCCTTTTTACTTACTTAAGCATCGGAGCGGCTACCGCCGGAGCCAATCCGGTGGACCTCTGATCGTCTTTCTGAGTGTTCTACAGGTCGCGGAGCCCTCACTTATTGCGAGCCGAAAAGTGCAGCATCAGTTTGGCGCCATCTATGGGAACGACTAATCTCCAAGTGCTCTATTCATAAACCCATCTCTTTCCTCACCGGAAAACCATGGCACCAAATCTCCAACCACGACAGAATACTCAGAATTCGCAAAACTCTCAGCGTCAGCCGCCTGCTCCTCGTACAAAGGGACCAGCGGTTAACCCCATGCGACAAGAGATCGAATCGATCAAACGACACAATGAACTGGTGCAAGAACAGTTGCTTGCCATCACTAGAATGCTGGCAACACTCACACAAAACCAAGCAGCGGGTTCTCCTAACCCGCCGGTCAACTTCGCCACAGGAACACAACCTCCTGTTGCCACGGAGAATGAAGAACCCCATGAGCAGGCTCCAGCTAACCAGCCTGGGCACCCACCGGGCGTTGCCCGCATTGGCAGAGATCCACAACCGTCAGCTCCAGGCTGGGGAACATCAGCCTTCGTTCCTGACGTCCATTACCGGAGTACTACTTGGGCCCCAACTCCAAGGGCCTTGGGAGCACATCCAGCACCGCAGGAGCCTCATCCCCATGCAGCACCAATCCCTCCGGTTCGGAATCCTCCTCCGTCCGAAGGGCGTGCTCAACCCTATTATCCTAAAGCCGAGGCTGTCGGGCAGGGTTCGCAAGATGCCAGAATCAGGGACCCGCGGAGGGTAGAGGAAATTGTCGAATCTATGGACCGAACAATCGCCCTGAGAGGACCTCAGAACCCTCCAGAACAAGACGAGTTGGCCAGGCTGCTCGAAAGACTAGCCACTCCGTTCACTTATACCATCATGTTAGAAGAGAGGCCTAGAAAGTTCATGGTGCCCAAGTTCACCCTATATGATGGATCTGGAGATCCAGGGGATCATCTCTCGCACTATCAGCATACGATGGCACTTCACGGAGCCTCTGATGCTTTCATGTGCCGAACCTTCATCACCAGCTTGAAGGGAACTGCTCTGTAGTGGTTCCACAACCTCCCTCCAAACTCAATTACCAGCTTCTACGAGCTTGGTAGACAGTTCTTGGACAGGTTTATGACCAGCAGGAAGCTCAGAAGGGGTCCAGAGTTCCTGCCAAACATCAAACAGACGAGGGAGGAATCCCTCAGAGCCTACAACGCGCGCTTCAATACCGAACTCACGGAGATCACTGACTGCAGCCCGAAATTCCTTGTAGCAGCCCTGACTGCTGGGCTTGCCCAAGGTGGATTCAGAGATTCCTTAACGAAGAGCCCTCCAGCCGATATGGCGGCATTAATGGATCGGGCCAGAAAGTACATCAACTTGGAAGAAGCCAACCGCACATCCCAGAAGGGCAAAGATCAAACCCAGAGGGACAATCCGAAGAAGGAGGATCACAGAAGAGACTCCAACAAAAAGAGGGCTAGGAGCCCAGAGAAGAGAACAGCACCCCGAGCTGTGTACAACTCCGGACCAAGGGAGTTCACCAACTTCACTCCTTTAAACACCACACCGAACCAGGTACTCCGGCAGATCCGAGATCGGGAGAACCTGAGGTGGCTGGAACTAATCAAAGGAGATCCCAGCCTGCGGGACCAAAGTAAGTATTGTAATTTCCATAAAGATCATGGACATACAACTAACACATGCAGGACCCTCCGGTATGAGATAGAGCAGCTCATAAAGAAGGGGCGTCTTCAGGAGTTCATCAAGCTAGACGGAAGGCAGAACCCCCAAGATGACAAGCCTCAACAACGGTCAGATCAAAGGCCCGAACAGAGGCAGGAGCAGAGGGAAGGGCGAAACGAGCCTCAGAGGCAGAACAACCATGTTATCTATGTCCTCCATGCTGACTCCCCTATCACAGGAATGTCCAACAAGGCAAGAAAGAGATATGCTCGGGAGGCCAGAGTTGCCCCGAAGGTATTACAGATCTCCAACGTAGAAAAGAGGCTCAAGCCAGCACCAGAGATTCAATTCACTGAGCAAGATCTAGTAGGGGTACATTGCCCTCACAGTGATGCCCTTGTTATCACCCTTAGAATCGCCAACTTCGAGACCCGGAGAGTCCTGGTCGATACTGGCAGCTCCGTCAACATACTGTTCTATGAGCCACTTAAACAGATGGGGATAGACCATGACAGCGTCAAGCCCACCACTGCCGTGATGGCAGCTTTTGATGGCAACCTCAGTACCCCTTTGGGGAGAGTCGACCTTCCTACCACCGTAGGAGAGGGTGAAGGGTAGAAGACCACCATCTCGGAGTACATGGTGTTAAACATGAAATCTCCCTACAACGTCATAATCGGGAGACCCTGGTTGCATCAGATAGGAGCAGTCACTTAGACCCTCCATCAGTGTCTGAAGTACGTCCACAACCAGAACGTCCACTCGGTCAGAGGGTGTCAGCCAACCTCCCGAGAGTGCCACGCTATTGCCCTCAAGGAGAGAGCTCCTAAATAGCAATTACAGTACACTCGGGACTGTGCAGATCCGGTTCTTACTCACTCTCCCGAGGTAGAGGATTGCCCATCCAACATTAAAGAACCCCTGAGCCCAAGGGGACGCGACAGCCGAGCCAAACCTGTTGGCGAGCCCATTAAAGTATTGGTCAGTTCAGAAGCAGAGGGGCGTTATTTGTACATCGGCCCAGACCTAACGCACACCGAGCAGGAAAAGATAGTCAGGTTCTTGAAAAACAACCTCTCTATCTTTGCTTGGGAGACCAAAGACATGGAGGGAATAGATCCCACTCTTATAACTCACAAGCTGATGGTGGATCCGGATCACCTGCCAATCAGACAGAAGAGAAGACCGATTGCTCCTGAATGGCATCAGAGTATAAATGAAGAAGTCCAAAGGCTGCTGGACGCCAGGATGATACGGGAAGTATTCTATCCTGAGTGGCTAGCCAACATCGTGCTTGTTAAGAAGAAAAACGGCAAGTGGAGAGTCTGCGTTGATTATACAGACCTCAACAAGGCATGTCCCAAGGACAGCTTTCCACTGCCAAGAATAGACCAACTGGTTGACGCCACTGCAGGGCATAAGCTTATGAGTTTCATGGACGCCTATTCTGGGTGCAACCAGATCCAGATGTACCCTCCAGACCAAGAGAAGACAGCCTTCATAACCGAACGAGGGCTCTATTGCTACAGAGTAATGCCTTTCGGGTTGAAGAATGCTGGAGCCACTTATCAGCGGTTGGTGAACAAGATGTTCATCGCACTGCTCGGCAACACCATGGAGGTATACATCGACGACATGCTGTTAAAGAGTCTTCAGAAAGGCAGTCACCTCCAGCACTTAGCCCAGACCTTCGATATCCTCAGACAGCACAAGATGAAGCTCAATCCCTCGAAATGTACCTTCAGAGTTATGAAGGGAAAATTCTTGGGATACATTGTCTCTCAGAGAGGTATCGAAGCAGACCCCACTCAGATCCAAGCTCTAATTGGACTGACCTCACCAAGGACCAAAAAGGAAATTCAGGCACTGAATGGCAGAATTGCGGCACTGAGCAGATTTATATCCAAATCCACCGATCGCTGCCTGCCTTTCTTCAAAGCTCTAAAGGGCAGCAAAGCTCTGCAGTGGATGGAACAATGCGAAGAATCCTTTCAAGAACTAAAAGAGTATCTAGCCTCTCCAGAACTCCTGTCAAAACCAGTACAAGGAGAAAAGCTATTCCTGTATCTTGTAGTTTCCGAAAATGCGGTCAGCTCCGCATTGATCAGATAGGACAGAGGAGTACAGAGGCCTATTTTCTACATCAGTAGGGCACTACTTGACACGGAAAAAAGGTACCCAGAAGTAGAGAAACTGGCCTATGCCTTGGTCATATCAGCTCGGAAGCTTCGACCTTATTTCCAAGCCCATCCAATCGAGATCCCAACTGCCTATCCTCTGAAGTCAATACTGAGGAAACCTGAGGTATCGGGAAGATTGGTGAAGTGGTCTGTGGAGCTAGGGGAGTTCGACATATCGTATGTACCCTGAAACTCCATCAAAGGGCAGGCCTTAGCTGATTTCGTTGCTGAGTTCACCCCAGCACTTCAGAACAAAGCGCAACTCACTGAAATTTTGGGAACCTGGCTACTATACATTGATGGATCGTCAACCGATCAAGGTTCAAGGGTAGGCCTGGTACTACAGTCTCCTGATGGGCTCACGTCAGAAAAAGCAGTCAGCTTGGGATTCAAAGCTTCTAATAATGAAGCTGAATATGAAGCCCTAATCTTAGGCATGAAGCTCGCCTTGGAATGCGAGGCTCAGAATCTCGATGTCTTCTCTGACTCCCAACTAGTGGTGAGCCAAGTCTTGGGAGAATTTGCCATTAAAGATGATAGGATGCTCCGGTACTCCGAACTGGTGAACCACTTGAAGCATTCCTTCCAGACATTTACTATCCAGAAAATTGAGAGAAGCCAGAATTGCAGAGCAGATGCTCTGGCTAACATGGCCTTCCGCCTCAAGTCTGAAGCAAACTCCACAATTAAAATCTCCTTTCAGCCAGGATCCAGCATTGAGGAAGCCCAAATTGCTCAAATTGATGAACAGCCCCAGAACTGGATGACCCCAATCCTCCAGTATCTAAGATCCGGGCTCCTCCCAGAGGACAAAAACAAAGCTAGGAGAATCCGAATTAGAGCAGCTCGGTACCTGATCCTAAACAACAAGCTTTATAAAAGGCCGTATTCTCAACCTCTGTTAAAATGCTTAGCTCTAGACGAGTCACAATATGTCTTGGCCGAAATACACGAAGGAATTTGTGGGAATCATAATGGGGGTAGAACTATAGCCCACCGAGCTCTATCGCAGGGCTATTACTGGCCTGGCATGTTGAAACAGGCTAAGGAATATGTTCGGAAGTGCGACAAATGCCAGAGATTTGCCCCATACCAACATCAGCCTCATCATGAGCTTGTCCCGATTCCTAGTCCTTGGCCTTTTGCTCAGTGGGGGATGGACATTGTGGGTCCATTACCAAGGGCACCTCCAAACAGGAAATATCTCTTGGTGGCCATCGACTACTTCTCTAAATGGGCCGAAGCCGAACCTCTGACACATATCACAGAAAAGGAAGTTGAGAGCTTCACCTGGAAGAACATTGTGTGCAGGTTCGGCATACCACGTGTAATTATTTCCGACAATAGGACACAATTCACTGGTAAAGGCTTCAAGACATTCTGCGAAAATCTCAACATTAGGCAGCACTTCGCCTCTCCAGGCCATCCACAAGCAAATGGGCAAGCGGAGGTCACCAACCGAACAATCCTTGACGGGTTAAAGAAAAGGTTGGAGCAGGCCAAAGGAAAGTGGGCAGAAGAACTCCCTAGAGTCCTTTGGCCCTACAGAACGACCAGAAGAACTCCCACCTCTGAGACTCCCTTCTCACTAGCCTATGGGACAGAAGCAGTAATTCCGGTTGAGGTCGGTATGCCAACCCTGAGAACAGAAGCCTTTGAGCAAGAATTCAATGATCAACAGCTGATGGAAAATTTGGATTTGCTCGAAGAGAGAAGGGATCAAGCCAGCATCAGGATGAAAGCCTATCAACAGAGAATGGTCGACAAATCCAAGGTAGGACTCAAGACAGTCAGCTTTCAAGTCGGAGACTATGTCTTAAGAAGAGTCTTTCAAAACACCAAGGATTCCACTATGGGAAAGTTGTCACCAAACTGGGAAGGCCCCTACAAAGTAACAAAGGTTGTTCGGCCTACTACCTACTGGCTAGAAGACATGACTGGGAAGCCTGTTCCTAGGCCATGGAACGTGGAACACTTACGGAAGTATTATCAGTAGAGATGTTTCTTTTACTTCCATAGAATATTCATCTATAAATGCACAGGCCTCTAGAGCCTGGTCCATAATGTATGAGTTTTTACACTCGGTCCATCTATAAATGCACAGGCCTCCAGAGCCTGGTCCATAATGTACGAGCTTTTACACTCGGTCCATCTATAAATGCACAGGCCTCCAGAGCCTGGTCCATAATGTACGAGCTTTTACACTCAGTCCATCTATAAATGCACAAGCCTCCAGAGCCTGGTCCATAATGTACGAGTTTTTACACTCGGTCCATCTATAAATGCACAGGCTTCTAGAGCTTGGTCCATAATGTACGAGCTTTTACACTCAGTCCATCTATAAATGCACAGGCCTCCAGAGCCTGGTCCATAATGTACGAGTTTTTACACTCGGTCCATCTATAAATGCACAGGCCTCCAGAGCCTGGTCCATAATGTACGAGCTTTTATACTCGGTCCATCTATAAATGCACAGGCCTCTAGAGCCTGGTCCATAATGTACGAGCTTTTATACTCGGTCCATCTATAAATGCACAGGCCTCTAGAGCCTGGTCCATAATGTACAAGTCTCAGTGCTTGGTCCATCTATAATGCACAGGCCTCTAGAGCCTGGTCCATAATGTACAAGTCTTCGTACTTGGTCCATTTATAATGCACAAGTCTTAGGACTTGGTCCATTTATAATACATAGGTCTCTTCAGCCTGGTCTATCTTTAAAACACAGATTCTATGATCCAGTCCATCCAAAGACAGAAGTTCCGAACATCTACAAAACTAAAGTTCCTAGATCGGAATACCTCAGATCTGATATGTATATTATTTGGCTTATCTGTTAAACAAGCAACAAGTATTATAATACCGATCAGGAGTGAAGTACTTTGATTCAAGCATTCTTTTAAGTTTCTTTGATCTATTCTTAGAACATTCATATATCAGAAGTACACGAGAAGGTGTTTTAACTGCAGAAGAGTACATTCGAATACAAAGAACATCAGATCTGAGAAAAAGAAACTCAATTTTATTGATGATTCAGAAGATTTACATTAGTACAGAGACTGGAAATAAAACAGAGGCTACAATACAGAGATCATTACATAAGCTACTACAGAGGCTACAACTTGCAACATTATGGCTTTCTTCCTCGGATGATAAAGGGGCACAGGATCCAAGACTTCCATTACCGCCGTCGCCGGCTCCATTTGAAAGGAAGGAATCCTGAACCGCAATCCGTATCAAGGAGCACCCAGGCCATTTCATCATCACTATCATTGATCTCACGACCAACGGAGGATGAGGGCTCTGGGTCTCAAGGGACCGCCATTCGTCTTCCTCACGTCAGTTGTTACACCTCAGCCGATTGAAGCAAGGGTCTCTGATGAGACACGAAGAAGAGGAGGCACCCCACTTGCACCTTCATCACCGGCGCTCCAAGCCTCGGTTGAATCAGGGAGGGACCACCACCAATCGGAGGCATCTCGACCGGATACAAAAGGGGACAAGAGGACTTGTGCCCCCTTTAATCCTTCCTTGGAGACTGAAAAAGGGGGAAGGTTAACTCTCGGCCACAGTTTAATCATTCCTAACTCAGACAGAGAATCCTCCATCATCTCCAGGCGAGTGACAAAATTCCGGCAGCATCTAAAGTCTCTCCTACGTGGAAACAGTTTGGGAATAAAAGGGTTGAATGCAACCGAATGCCCTCGTTTCCATATATATAGACCCTTGAAGTCCAAAAGCCACCCAACTGAACCGTCGCAACTGTGAAAAAGAGATTGGCTTCGAAATCCCAAACGGCAATCGAATAAATAAACGGTGCATTAAATATGCCTCTTCGATATACCAAGAGACAGAGTACAAAGCTCTGTGAATGAAAATCACAGTCCAGCACTGGAGCTTCTGAATTGATAAAGAGAGGGGGACAAAGTCTAAATGTACAGGCCTCCTATCCAAGATTCAGAACTTACAGTCTTAATTATTTTATGACGGGCCAGTCACATGACAAAGGCCAAAACAGCTCGGACATATCCTGATCCTGAGTACTCGAAAACAGCATGCCGAGCATCATAATGACAAGCACAAGCTGCCTGATTATCTTCACGAGCTCTTGATTCAGAGTAGTCTATCTCAGAGATCTATAAAAATTTACGCCCACTCTATTGGGCTCTATCTATCTGATTATGCTTGCTTTCTTATCTCATTATGATGAGACAGTTGAAGTTAATCTACATTTATTATTCAATTGCAAGTATCGAAGCTTGGAAGGTAGCTATCAACTACTAGACGGTTGACCTAACATGCAAGAGGCTCAGAACAGCTACACTTACGACAAAATTGCACAAGAGGAAAGAACACAAGAAGAAAATGAAGGAAAGTCAATTTTACTGATCAGAAGTATCCATTCATTACATCAAAAGGAAATAGCAAAAAAAAAAAAAAAAATCAAAAAAGCCCATAAAGCCTCAAGCCTTGTTAGAAGGGCCTGGATCCTCTTCCAAGTTAAGAGCAGTAGCCCCAGCCGTTTTGTACGGGTCAGGACCAGACGAGGCAGGCTCAGGAGGAACGATTGACGACACGTCGAAACTGGGGAACTGAACCTGAAATCTAGTTCAGAAGCTTTCAAAGCCAAACCGGATCAGGTCATCACCCATTTGTTCAACTTCACCTTTCAATTCCATCTCAGCCTCAACCTTGGATTGATCAACTGCCTCCTGAACCTTCTGATTAAAGGAATTCCGGAGCTCAACCAACTCCGCCTAAAGCCCCTCAACCTGCCGAGCATATATGTCCCTCTTAGACTCTGCCACGGTAAGGTTGGTGGTAGCTTCCTTCAGACCCTCCTCAGCGGTCTGAACCGTGGATCGGGCTGTCCCAAGCTCCAGCCTCATCTCTTCCACTTCGGCCTTCAGCTTCTCAGCCTCCTCAAGGCCCATGGGGGTCACCATCAGAGCAGCCAAACTATGCATGCTCTGCACAAGGCAAGACAGACAATTTAGATTGAACAAATGAACAAACAGAAAAGTCAAGAAAAGCTTCAGAAGTTACCCTCATCTGGAGATTCATCATCTCTGTCATCAGCTTGGAGGGGTCATCCCCTCTGTATCGGTATGGGCCCTGAGCCCATATTTGATCAAATGCCTTTTTGGCAATTTGATAGTCCGGCTCAGCAAGCGGCTCGGACGGCGCAGCAGGTGCTTTCCCCTTCCTAGTCTTTTTGCTCGGATCGGAAGAGGCAGGAGGAGCAGCCGAAACAGGAATGGCAGGTTCGGCCTCCTTCTCAGCCTCGGCAGGGGCTGGCTCGGGAGAGCCAGAAATCAACCTCCTCCTTTTTACTTCAAGAGGGGCATCAGGCTCAGCTCGGGAGGAAGCCTGTCACGACCCGAAACCCATCCTGTGCGGATCTCGCATCGCGACCGCCACCCTCAGGCCCGGGGACCCTTGGGCGAAGGCTCACATAGGCAGCGGTATCGAATAGATGTGCGACACATGATTGCGGAAGCGTGAAAAACTTTTTCTTTTCTTTTCTTATTTTTAAATTACGCACATCTGTTCGGTACTGCCGCTCCATACATAACATACATGGTTACACATTCAGAGTATAACTAAAACTTAAAACTTTATAAACAATAAATGTTTAATTTCCCCATGGGCTTACACATAACAGGGTACTGTTTTACTAATACAAAAACTCCGTACTTAATGTTTGTAGTACTAGACAAAAACTACTTGAACATAGTCTTCCAAAATCAGCAGATTCATCATCGTCGTCCTCAAGTAGAGACTGCTGCTAATTACCTGAAAGGGGGGTCCGAACAAAGTCCGGGTAAGCTAATCTAAGCTTGTGAGCAATTCCAGTATTCGTCATGGAGTTTTCAATTAGCAGTGGTTTTTAGTACATAAGAGTTGTAAAACATTCACTGCCAATTGCTTATACAATTTAGAATACAGAGTACATGCATTCTTAAAACAGATAGCTTTGAAACATTTTAAGTATTCAAGCTAAATTCGTACTTCTTCAAATGGAGTATATAACTCGAAACATATGCATTTCAATTAGCTTGAAAACATTTAAGATATCCAAGCGAAACTCGTACTTCATCAGATAAAGTATATAAACTTTAAATCACATAAATATGTATTTGAAAATGAGGGTAAAACCTGCTTTCATTTCCAAAATCACTTTGTCATCTTTTCTCTTTAATTAGGTGGAATCTGTTTCGAACCAGACTCCCATTTTACTGCCAATACTGTCGATCTCATTTGCCTGGGGGATTAGATCCTGCTACCGGGCATTTACTGTTGAATCCCGAAGGATTTCAATCATCATAGGGGGTGTGGTACTTAGTACCGTTTATCTTATAAAACATTTATCACATAACTTCTTCAATAGATACTTTCATGAGTATTAAAAACATGAAATGTATAATTTCTACAATAGAACTTCAAATACTTGTAACTATCAAATTCGGGATATTTAACATAATTTGGCATTTAAAACTTTAGACATGCTGAAATATGTTTTAAGAAAACTATGATAGATACCAATCGCTGAGCATGTCATAATAGAGTTATAAAACAGTACAATTAAAAACTGAATCATGTAAATACTGAATTTGAAACTTCAAATACTTCATATCTTTGAACTTAAAACCTTTTCAAATCCATGGAGTTAAATCTCCAATTCAAACACAGGGTTACTCACCTTGATTCTTTAGGGTTAGTGCTAAAAATGCGCTTTCCCACTTTCCTTGTAGTTCCTAAGAACAATTCATAAACACCTCATCAACTTCACATTCATTGTAATATCATCTCGATATTCCTTAACTTATGCTTAAATCGTATTAGATCCTAAAACGATTTCATAATTTCATAGGTACTTAATTTAACTCGTACTTGTAACCTATGACATAATTTAATGTGTTAGAAATTGAATTTATTTCAATTTATACTCTTTTGGGAGCTCCATTAACTTTAATTTAAAGTTATTTATTTGACATGTTTACGTGTCGTGTCTTTTCGTATTTCATTTCTCGTACTTGCCTCAGTTTAGTTCTTTGGCAATATTTCAGTTCATAGTCATCTGACAGATGCTATTCATAAAATTTTATGTCTTTTTATTTTAGACATTTCTTTAGGTCGAATAGACTCTACCATTGAGTCCGGAGTGTCCAAGAAAGTTGGTTTAGGCTTTCTTAGAATTTAATTCGGGCTTTTATATGTAAAAGGGCAAAATGATCATTTACCATTTTACGTGTCATATTTTTCTATACTTCGTTTCGTAATTTGGACTCCATTTTTGAGTCCAGGATGTCAAAGAAAGTTAATTTAGACCTTCCCTACTTTTAATTTGACTTTTGAGGTACTAGGGGTAATTTGGTCATTTCACCCCCTTACGTGACTTTATGTTCGGGACCTCATCTCGTGTCGTGGACCTCACCATTGGACTCAGAAGACCCGAGATAGTAAGAATACACTAATAACTTGTAAATTTTGGTCAAGGGGTATTTTAGTCATTTACCCTTTTACGTCTTTATTTTTCGGGCCCTGTCTTGTAAAACGGACCCTACCATTGGTCTCAGAATATCCAAAATAGTAAGGATACATTATTCATATGGTTAATTTGGACTTCATTTGCTCTATTTATGACCCAAGGGTAAAATAGTAATTTTACTTTATTTATTAAATAATTGAATTAATTATTTAATTATTTAATTATTTTTTCAGGGGCTTAAATGCATAGAATTCTTATCAGTTGGGCCACAGTATAATTGTTCCGAAGTCCAGGGGTCAATCCGTAATAACCAAAAGTCTTGGTTTTATTTTATTTAAAGAACTTAGAAAACCAACGGTTCAATGTGATTTTAAATAAACCAGTCCGGTTTGGTTGAAAACCAACCGGTTCAGTGGGTTTATTTACATGTGGCTGACGTCATCATGACGTCAGCCCTAGGTCTCATTCAAATTAAACCACGACCAAAACGTCGTCGTTCAATTAATTCTGTGGCAAGCTAGAGGCTACCACTTGTCCGAGCCAACTCGGTTATTTTGAAACGAGTCAACCCGTCATCGTCTTCCCCACGTCGACTCCCCTGTAACCCTAATTCCCGTATTCCATTCCTTTCATTTTCGTACAGTTTGGATCCATGGATCCTCACTGTTTTTGTCCCAAAACGTTCCTAAAGTATAAACAATTCAATTGGTATTCGTTTGAGGAATCAAAAGGGTTCCGTTTGATCGTTTTCAACCTTGATAGTCCGAACTGTAATTCGGTCATACATGCTCATTTCTGAGCCAAAACCCTTGGGGTTTGATTCTTTGTGATCCATTTCTTATGGAGTTTCATTTCCCATTCAAAAAAATGGGTTTAAACGTAGGTTTGTGAGGTTGGGATTTTGAACCTGTACCTGCAAGTGAATATTTGGAGGCCATTGTTTGTGATTTTTGGTCGCGGGTATAGGTTTTTAGAATACGCTTAGGGTCTTCTTGAGGTCTTGATAAGCCAAATCGAGCTTGGAGGAAAACGATTCAGACCTGCCATGGGCAAGGTCTTCAATGGCGGTTTTCCATGGGTTAGGTGTTTTGAAGCTCAAAATCCATAGGTAAACAAGTCTAAATATGTTCTACATATCATATATATAAAATGAAAGCTTTAAATCAGTTTATACATAGAGAAATTCTAGAGAGAGAATTTTAAAAGTTTTGGTGGGTTCACCTTTCACCACTGATTTCTCTTTCTTTCTTGCTCTAAAACCTTTCTTCTCTTCTGATTTCTTCCTTCCTTAGCTTCTCAGGTTCTCTCTCTTTTGATTTCTTTCGTATCAAGCAAAGCATGCTTTGCATGCCTTGCTTTTAAAGAGAGAACCGACCTTTCTCTCTCTCTACTGTTCTCTCTCTCTCCCTCTGGTTCGTAGCCCTACATTAGCCCTCCCATCTCATCAATTTTACTTTTTCTCTTTTCTACTTTGCATTCAATTTTGGCAAGATATTTTGTATATATATACATATAATATAACACACACACTAACACATGGAGACACACACACTAGCCGACACACACACACACTGCACTGTTCACACACTGTTCACATATGTATATATATTATATATATATATATTATATATATATATCCTTCCTTGTGTACATGTATTTATATATATACATATTTATACACACTTGATAATATACACACACAATACACCATAATGTGTGTATATGTGTGTTTATTTAAATTAAATTTTAACAATAAAATATATTCTAATATTTTACATTAATTAATTATTTAATTAATTAATTTTTTCTCTTTAGTGTAAAAGCCTTTACACAATTTCTTTCATTATCTCGTAATGCGTGCCACATGACCCGGTATCCCGGGTCGGGATATTACAAAGCCTCCCCCACCACTTGGGCCTCCGGCACCGCCCATTTCGATGTCAGCCTCTTTTTAAGCTCTGCAGCACGGGCAGCCATCAAGTTCTCCGGAGTTACAATGACAGAATGAGCCCGGTTAGAAGTCGAAAGCAGCACTCGGTACTGATCTCGCAGTGCTTTAGTAAAATCGGGCCTCTTCCAAGCACTTTTGACTGCACAGAAGTAAGGAATGATATATCAGTTTATCAGTTCTGAAGGCATAAAAAAGCTAAAGCAAACCTAAGGGAATAAGCCTCACCCTTATGACCCGTAGCACGAGGGAATGGCGAGGCCTCTCCTTCTTGGAAGTCTTCATGCTCCCATCCTCCTCCGACAAAGAAGTACCACTTTTTGCACGTTTTGTTGGAAGTAGGAACGGAGGACAAGGGTCGGAACCCCTTCTCAAAGGACATATAGAAAAGGCCTTTTGCCTGTTTGAACTTCAGATCCATATTGCTACGGATCAAGTCCAGAGACACATCCACCTTGTTTTGGTGTCCCAATACTATGAACCCTAGAAGCTATTGCCAGCTATTGAGATTCAGGTCGGTAGGGCAAAGCTTGTACCAACAAAAGAATTGCCTGACTAAATTCGGCAATGGGAGTCTCAAGCCCCATTTCGAACTAGGTAAGATAAACACAAATCTCCCCGGCTTCAACATTTTGGGGACGATCTATGGGGCCTGGAACTCTGCAGGACACATTTGGGGGAAAATGGTATTTTACCCTCCACTCGTCCAGAAGGCTCTGAGTAACAGCACTCTCACCCTCTTCTCTATGGGAAGACCTACCAGAGGTCTCCCTAGCCCTGTCTCGGGGCTCTTCAAAGGCGTCAACTATCCTAACCCCAGGACTATGGGGAGGTTCAACAGGCCTCTCCCCAATATCTTCGGGAGCAAGGTCACCTACATCTTCCACAGGAGACGGTACAGCCGTCTCAGAAGAATTTCCTACTCCCTCACTTACATTCGGGGATTCAAAAGGAGCAGACATTATTCCCGGACTTAAGAAGAAAGAAGCAAGAGAAGAGAAAAAATTAGTCGAACCTGTTCTAAACTCAGGAAATCGGTGTTCTTCAAGGTCGCACAAACCAACAATGGCAGATAAAGTCTTCTAGCACAATGAAAATGACGGGGAAAAGATCATTTCAAAATCTCACCTCGTATTTATAAGCATAGTATCAGAAGGGACCCACCAAGACCAAACGCCATGACGGTTCAGAACAATGATGATTTCGAGAAACCCAACTACCAGCCAGTACGAATAATGACCTTGAAAAGACCTAATCTCCGACTGCGCAATAAATGGCGCCCCAACAGTTGCCTTGGAAGGCAAACAGGCAGGACACATGACTCTCCGAAAAAGACTTAGCCCTAGTTGCTTGCTAGCATCAAACTAGGACTTGGGGGGGAGTAACTGATATACCATAAAGAGCAGGCCAATCAGCACGTGACACGTATGACCATAATCTAACTCATGCTCGGCCAACACGGTTCTCATTCAACCAATGACTAAATGCTCAAGCATACAGATCAGCACAAAAGGTCGGAAGTGACCAAACATATGCCTTCAGAGCACATATATCCGGGCAAGGGTATCAGAACTTATCACAAGGTCCAGACCAACACTCCAGACCTCGTCACCGCCTTAGCGGATGTCGAGCAGGGAATAGGGAAGCAGTCTTCAACAAGGAAACAGTCTTTAACAAGGGAACTACCATCTATAGTTATCTCTAAGCAATACTCCACAAGGTAACTGCAATCTCCGATGATCAAATCCCTATATTCATGGCATCGAATCCTAATCAAATTAGGAAGGCCACGGTCTATAAATTAAACCCTAAAGGTACGCTTTATTTTTTCATGCTCATTCTTTGGCTTTCAATACAGTCTTTCAATTCCTTTTTACTTACTTAAGCATCGGAGCGGCTACCGCCGGAGCCAATCCGGTGAACCTCTGATCGTCTTTCTGAGTGTTCTACAGGTCGCGGAGCCCTCACTTATTGCGAGCCAAAAAGTGCAGCATCAGACACCATATTACTTATACTATTTTCTATTTGTGTATATCATCAATCTATAAATTTGTGGATAGCTGTGTTGACGTGTTTTTTTTTTTTCTATTTGCTATTGCCTATGATGTAGAATATATTTTTACCTATCTCTAACAATAGGTAATGTGTTTGTATTTTTTAATGAATTTGATCATGAATTTTATGTGTTTGTCAATCTTGTATTTCTCACAGTACATATTGAATTGCATGCGTAAAGAAGAAATGGAAACACCATGCTGCCAATGTGGCACTGGAGTAATGTGAGTTTTTACGGCGCGTATCACGAGAAATGATGACAGGTTATTTTATTGTTTTCTATTGGGGAGCCATCATCCTAGATCATTCATATGGGTTGATGAATATCAGAGGCAAATTGTGAAGAATATAATGAATCATTCAAATTAGACTATAACATCAACATCATCACGTTGGAGGGTGGTTTGTGCATGTTGCATTTGCAACATGATAGTAAAATTTATTGTAATCTTTTTAATTTTGTGTATTATTATAAGCTAGAGATTGGACAAAGGTAAACAATACTTCAACTTTTTGGTGTGTGTATATATATATAGTAGGGTTTATATATAATTAGTGCCCTTATTCCATATGTTGTTTAATATACGAAAATGAGTTAAAACTTCATATTTTGTTATTGCGTTGTAAAGGAATTTGGACTTGTTACAACTTAAATGACTAAATTATTATTAGTAATTTAGATTATAAAAATTAAATTATATCTAAATGCATTTTTAATATTTTTTATCTTAAAAAATATGAAATCAAATTTCAACAGAAATTTAAATTCGAATATTATTATATTCAAACGTATTTTCATAGTTTTGTTCTCAAGAAATTTAAATTTGGATGTTCTTATATCCAAATGCATTTTTATAGTTTTTAACTCAAAAATTGAATTCTGATTAGCATAACTAAACGCATTTTTATAATTTTTAAAAAATTAATTATAAAATATTAAAGCACATTTTAAAATTAATTTTAAAAAAATCATATCTTACTATTCAAACAAAATCTAATTATCTTCAAAAAAAAAAAAAAAAAAAAATTATTAAAACAAGCTCAATACCGGACTGATCCGATTTTGGGTACGTCTAAAGTCTAATCCGACAGCGTGAATCACATTCCCTTGTCGTCCGCCGTCTCTGTTTCAAACTTTCAACTTTCGACTGTTGTGGGTGGAGACTGGAGAGGGAGAGCGTGTGGACTCTGAGGGTATGGGGGGAAGAAGAGTTGTCGTCTCAGCTCTACAATTCGCTTGCACAGACGATGTCTCCAGTAACGTAGCCACTGCCGAACGGTTTACCTTCCTCTTCTTCTCTTCTTGAATTTTTATTTTGATTTTAGGGTCATAACAATCCATATACCGGCATATCTAACATGACTGTCTTCTTTATTTGTCCTTCTGGGTTAAATTCGGGATCTTGGGATTAATGCAAAACTGATTCAAGGGCATATCTGATTGTGAATCTGGTGATGTGCAAACACTTGAACACAATCACACAAAATGATAAAAAAATGTCCTCTTTCAATTCCACACCCTTTTGTCAACTGCCCTCAAACATTGATCCTTTGCACAATTGCACCTTTTAATTTGTGTATGCGGTTTAAGCTGCCCAACTCTTTATGAGTGATAATGCCCCAACGCATTTTCCCCCCAATTTCTGGGATTTCTCGTGGAATCAATGAACCTACTGCAATGTAATTCACCCATGATGAATCTGTTCTTTCAATTGTATATTTTGTATTTTTTTTTTTTTTTTGTGTGTGGTTATTTTACTACCTCAATTTTTTTTTCTCTGAACTTTACTTTTGCAATTAGCCAATCATAGAGGTTTTGATCAGTTACTTAACCTGTTCAATTTGATTGCAGTTGTCAGACTTGGTTATTGTCAAAGTAGAGAATTTTTTGCTTTAATGCTCATACAGGATGGTAGACTTTAAACTACATATTCTCTTCAATCGTGAGAGCTGACCTTCTGGCATATGAACAATGCCAATAAATTTTCTAGGCAAGCACCGGGTTAACCTTAAATGAGACATCTGAATCCATAATGAATATGTAAAAAGCTTTGCATCAGCAATATGGTGGCTGACTTAATGAAGTTCATCTAATAAATGAGACAATGGCCCAGGGCCACTACTTTTTCAGACCTAGGTGATCTTCATCTAGTCCCTTTCTTTCTCTCTCCCTCCCCCAGAGAGAAAGAGAGAAGAAAGAAAACAACTTAGCACCACAAGGGCAGGCAACCCCCCTTAGGTCACTACTCAGAAGCTTTAACTTTGGGCTGGGGGAGAACGAAAAGGTTGAAACACCAACAGGGTGAACATACCTTATCTTGGCCAAACCATCTGCACAACAATTACGTTCTCTCAGGATATGGGATAGTTTGTACTACCAACTCCTATTCAAAAGAAATTGGCTATCTTCTATAAGTGCACCATTGGGATCACAATAGGAGTCTGCTGAAGAAATGTCTGAAAAGATCACTCGAAGGTCTTTTCTAGCAAAACTTTCTGAAAACCATCCTTCTCACTGTTCCTATTTCTTGGAACTTAGCCTGAATAGTTGAGCATATAACAATATTGGCAGAGAACTCCACAATCCAACAACCTGATCTGACCTGATGAGGCCTCCAATTGTAGCTAGATCTGGGTTGCATTTAGAGGAATCATCTGTTGTACCTTTCAACCTCTGGAAAAGTCCAGCACTGAGTTTGGGAGAGGTTAAGGGATGGGCCACTCTCTTTTTCCGAGTAGCAATAAGAATATCTGTTCAATGTTATACTTAACAATATATATATCTTCAATCTTATATATCTTTGTTATTTATTACTATGACAAGTGTAGTGCTATACAAACTAAATTTTTTTACAAACTTGTTTGACAAACTGATGTGGCACTCTATGATTGGTCTTTCAATTTATTATCCCTAAATCGAGAGTTCATGTGGTAATTACAATTCAATGCCACCTCAGCTTGTAAAAGTAGTTTGCAAAAATTTTAGGTGAGACTAGCATATCCTTATAATAATGAATGGGCCCTCCAAAATAAATAATTAAATAAATAAATAAAGAGAAAAAAAAGTGAAAAAGAAAGAAAAAATGAGAGAGGACCTTTTTGGTAATTTGCTCAATATTTCTTGAGCAACTTTTCAATATCAAGGTATTCAGATTCCCCACATATTGAAGCCTTCATCAATTTCTTAATGAATGGAAGGCCTTTAATGTCATCATTTTCAACGAGTGTTCGTTTTGTTTTGCGAGTTGGATACTAGGGAGTACCCTTGTCTCCTTGATGTTGTTTTATTTTTTCTTTTTTTTCCTCCTTACTGGAGGGCAGGGTCGGTTGGAGGTGATGATTACTCTACTTTCATGCTTCACCTTTTCAGTGAGTACTCAATTCTGTTTTGCCATTCAGATACCATGAAGTACCCTAGTATCCTTGATGTTGTTGACTTTATTTTGTCTTTATTTTTTATTTTTTGCAGGAGCGGAGGGTGCAGTGAATGGAGATTGATGATTACTCCTTTTTGATGATTATCTTTTCTAATCATTTATTAAGTTTTTTGATGAGTAAAATTTCACGGTCGCAACCCATGTTCACATTAAGTGTACATCTATACAAAAATCATTTCCCTAAAGGCATATCCCAAAAAAAATCTATAAAAGAATCCAATTTATGCCACATACTCCTAACCCTCGCATGCTACATACCCCTCTCGAACTCCGTAACACTTCCAATCATTTAAACTGAATGCTATTTAATGGAATTCAATGATTTTTTTTGCTCCTGTCCTTTGTTTTTGTTGCATTGTCTCTGGTATTTCTAAGGGACTTTCTTCATTGCAGGCTGGTTAGAGCTGCTCATGGAAAGGGTGCAAGCATCATTCTAATTCAGGTATCTGCTTTTGAAAAATGAAAAAGTTAGCTATTGATTTGTTGTAAAAGCATTCCATCATGCTTACTGTTCTTCTAAAAACATTTTTCAGACTTTTGATTGTATATGCTGCGTACATCTTTAAGCTATATTATGACTTAAATTTTGTCAGTTATGAAATTCTACTATGATTGAAGACTTGTTTTAGACTTTTCAAATTAAGCGGACTTGATGCATGTCGATGAAAATTTATGACCTCTGAATTGGTGAAGAAAATTGGATATCCTTTATCTTTTGCACTTTGTCCCAAAAGAGTCAAAAAGCATCAACTCCTCCACCTCAATGTTCAGGCTGCTGATATGTGATAGATCCCTGAGAGAGTTTTCATAGTTTTTGGCATCTAATAGAACAATGTGCATCTAGAATGAACTTTGTTGAAATGAGGATGTTAAGATGGATGTACAGCCATTATAGGGAAAATTGGTTTAGAAATGAATACTTTTAAAAGTGCTACGGAAAAGATGAGTCCTTCCCCTCCACCATCGACCTATAATAGGAACAGTACCATAAAATTCCTGTCCCCATTGCCCTTCCCTTTCATCCCATCCGTCCCTTCTTCCCTCAAGACTACTTTTCTCAAAAAAAACTATCAACTCCTCCACCTCCCTTATCTCCCAATCGTAGAAATTCCTCTTAAACTTCGGACTCCACACCCTTCCAGTCCCCACCACCTCTATACAATGAACCACTAAACAATCCTTGTCCGAAGCTATGTTGAAAACATTTGGAAGCTTCTCTCTCAAGACACCCTCCTCATGCCATGGTTCCTTCCAAAATTTCACTCTCAGACCATTGCCAATGACAAACTACACACAAGAAACAAAATCTTTTTTCCCACCCCTAATAGCCTTCCGCACTCTCCATCCATGTGACTCCAACACATTCCTTGAATACCACCCCCTCACATCCATATTTTGTAGCTACCACTTCCTTCCATAGTACTTTTTCTTCCTTAGTGAATTGCCAAAACCACTTTTCTAATAACGCTTTGTTGAACAACTTTAAGTCCTTTATCCCCAAACCCCCCCTTCAATGATTGGAGCTTTTACTTTGTCCCATCCTACCAGATGAATCTTTTTTCCATCTTGCTTTTCTCTCCATAGAAAATCCTGCTAAATCTTCTCAAGCCCCCTCCTGGACCGAAGATGGCATTTGAAACAAAGACGTGTAATAGGTTGGGAGATTTTCCAGTGTGCTCATAATAAGAGTGATCGTTCCCCCCTTTGATAGATACTGTCTTTTCCACCTTGCTGGCCTTTTCTGCAATCTCTCGATAACTGCATTCCAAATTTCAGCCGATCTCGCCGAAGCTCCCAACGAAAGACCAAGATACAAGTTCGGAAGGCTGCCCACCTCACAACCCAGACCCCACACTAACTCCTCCACACCCTAACCGTCTCCTACAAGAATTGTCTATGACTTCCTAACATTAACTTTCAGTCCCAACAATGTCTCAAAACAAAGCAAGATACATGGCAACATGTAGAGCTATGACTCCTTTGCTTCACAGAAAACAGTGGTGTCATCTACAAAAAATATTTTTGAGATCTCCACCCTCTCATCCTCTCCCCCTATCAAGAAGCCTATCAAACATCTCTTTTTGGTTGTTCTTGGGTCATGTTGGTTAAAGTGAGACATATCTTTTTGGGTTGGAGATGTTGCAAAATTAGGAAGGAGTTGCACATTGTATGAAGAATGGATCCCATTTGCCTCATTTGGTACCTGTGGAAGGAAAGAAAGAAATAGAAAAGTTTTTGATGGGGAGGAAGTACTCCCATGGAAGTTAAAAGACATTTTTTTTAAAGACTTTGTTCTTTTGGATTAAAGATTTATTTTCTATATATCTATATAAGTTCATAGTTTTTTTGGGGGGATCTTAGGCTTTAATTGTAGTAGCCGATCCCTTATACTTTTGTAATTATGGGTAAGCCCTTGTCGGGCTCCTTTGTTTATAAAAGTTTACTTTACTGATAAAAAGAAGAAGCTAGAGGGCATCATGTGGACAAAATCAGATAAGAGTTATTTGTGGTGATTTCATCCTGTGTAGAAAGACTGATGACTACACAAGAAAGGAGGGAGCTATATGATTTAAGTGGAAGGTTTACAAAGGCAAGGCAAAGAAAGGAAAGAAAAAGCAAGTGATTTATGATGCTGAAAAGACATGATAGTCTATGGTTAATAGAGGACATGGCCCTGAAAGGGTAGTGTTGGACTGAGACATAATTGCTGTTATAGCACAGTGGCACAGCATTGGTATGCATCTAAAAAGGAGGAACGGGCACAAGGGTCCAATTCTAAGATTTTGTTTAATTTAAGGGGGAAAAAGAGAAAGATGGCTAAAGTTGAATGACATAAAAGGATTCAGGGAGTTGGGTTTATAAGCTTTCTTGGGTTGAGTTTGATTTTGTTAATTTTAATTCTTGTTTTTTTGTTTTAAAGTGACATTCTCCAACTTCCCCACTGTCATCACCACAACATACATACGTGCACATACAATTAGACCGATGAACTTTGTTGCTAAAGCTTTTCTATAAAGAGTTGGATTATTGATGGTAAAATACCATAGAGTAGGGAAACAAAAATACTTTTGGTGGATGATTTAGATAATTTAATTGGTTCTATATTATGCTTGGAATTGGGATCGGTCCATTCTTAGTATTTAAGTTCAATTAGACCTGTATCTTGAATGCATTTTCTCTTTGGTGGCCTGCTATACAGTCAGTACATCAATTTCAACGGCTGATAAAACAAAGGAACTTGTCCAGTAATAGGTGATAGGGGGACATTTTTTTCCTACTATTTTCACAAATACACTCTGCTATGCTTGTGATATTGTGAAAACAGGGATCCATTGAAATAATATAATAAAACACAATTTGAAAAAAGATAGAAATTGGTGTTGGAACAATATTAGGGTGTATTATAACTGGGAAGAAATGAAAAGAATTTGAAGAGAGGACGTGCTTAAGGATGTGTGCATAATGCGAAAAAGGACTTGGTTGAAAATTGAAATACATATATATACACAGACAAGAGCAAGAAATTGGTGTTGGAACATGTTTTGGAAAATGAAAGGGTATAAATTGATGTTAGAAAAATATTAGGGTGGATTGTTAATTGGAAAAAGTGAAAAAGAATAAGAAATGAAAAGAACTTGAAGAGAGGCTGTGCTTAAAGATGTGTGCATAATGTGAAAAAGGACTGGGTTGAAATACATGTTTATACCCAGACAAGTGGAAGAGGAAAAATAAAGAAGAAAGAAAGAGAGCTCTTTCTCATAGAAATTACTAACTACAAAATTACAAATAGTCCACAATATGTTCTCGAAGAAAAGAGGCTTTGTTAGAACCCTTAGAGCAGATGATGTAAATGAAAAAGGAAAACAAAGAAAAGATAAAGAGTAGAAGTTGAATTAAAAAAAGAAGACAAAGTATCGTGTTTTTTTTTTTAATTCTTTCTTTCTTACCTTGATTAGACTCCTTTGCATATCTATATTATTGTTAAAGAGAACTTTGTTTTGGTGTTCCATGCATTTTTTTCCAATAATAATATGCATCCAACTTTCAAAAAAATCACATGATAATACTTTTATATAATTCAAATTTTTTCAACTCATCCACTACCCTCAATCATAGGAAACCTAGTTTTTTCGAAAGCTGACTCAAGATAGAATATAAATGAAGAGGTCCTATTTGATAACTCGACAACTTTTTAAATATTGCAAGGATTTGTTAAAATGTAAAAATTCCTTAGGCAAGAGTGATAATTGCAGTCAATTCCTTAAATTTGATATCTTTCTTTTTTCTTTTCATTTTTATAAGAAGAATAAAAATCTAAGAAGCACGGATACGGACACGGGACACAAATACGATATGACACGGACATGTAAACACGTCATTTCTAAAAAAAGTAGGACATTGATACATCAGTGATACGTTGAATAAAACTTAACATTATTTCAATTAAAACTGGCATAAAAACACACAAATCACAAAAATATTATTAAGATATTAAAATAATAAAGCTATTGAAGAAAAATTCAAGAACTTCTTCATTTAATTATCAGCATTCCATGATTCAAGTTTCAAAACAAATTTACTAATTATTACATAAAACATTTATATCTATATATATAACCAAAAAAAAAAAAAATACTAAGGAGAAGAGGAGAAAAAGTGGAAAAAAATTTAAAAAAAGAAAAGAAAAAAGAAAATGTGTTCGAAAAAGTGTCCTGAAATTTAGAAAAAAATAAAAAATTTGGACACTCTTTTTTCACGCATCCGACACGTGTCCAGGAGTGTTGGTGTCCGACAAGGACACATGAGTTAAAATAGAGTGTCTGTGCTTCATAGGTTAGAATAGTTGCTTATAAAAAAAAAAAAGAGTCAGAGTAGTTAGTTTGTAAGTTACATTGTGCTCCCTTGGTAATATTTTTTTGAATAATGTTGAATCAATTCATTGCCTAGGGCCCTATGCCTTCTATTGCTCTCTCTCTCTCTCTCTCTCTCTCTCTCTCACACACACACACACACACACACACACACACAAATAATCTATGCAAATTTCCAGGATGCTTAAAGTTTGAACTGAAGATATATCACCAAAATGTATAGGTATCGACAACATCTTGTATATCTATTTATGGTTCATATGATTGTTACATGTTGCCGAAGTGTAGGAGTATTGGCTAATGCATAATCAGTACATAGCGATACAGATTTGTTTGTGGTGACATGTATAAAAAGTTAAGATTCTATTACTCCCAAAAACAGAAAAAAAGTTTAATAATAGAATTCTTCTAGAGAATAAAAAATAATCTGCTCCATAGGTGATTTGTTTAAATCTTGTAATATCAATTAAGTTGGTGGAAGATATGATTGAAAAGATAGGACTTTTGATTGTGAAAGGATGATAATTTTTAGTTTTGTTTATTCCTTTAACTCTTAAGATAATATCGAATATTTTAACATTCAAATTTCGGTTGCAATGTGGTTTATTATCAGTTGTATCTGTAGTGAACTTCTCAATTGTGGTATTTTTGTATATCATTGCTTATTGACTGATACTTAGTTGTATTCAGCTATAGTGGGCTGTACCGAGGCATTTAGGTTGATGCTGAGTTATATTGCCTATGACAAAGCTTTTTCTTACCCAGCAGCAAAACAAAGTTATATCACTTATATACTGAGTTTTACCAACATGGCTAAAACTGGTACTCAAGTTATGTTGCCTGTACAACTGAGGGTGATAACACCACACTTATAGTCCAAACTTTAAAAATTTAATTCTCTTGGTTGAGGCTGTGGTAAACCAAGTTCCCTTTAGCTTTTGTTTTGTTCCCTTGAAAAGGAAACATTTCAATATTTCATGGAAAGATTTTGAAATTTGAATGATAAGATTTTTTTTTTTTTGTAACAGTGACATGTTTTACACAGATTTTTCTCACTCCAATTGGCTATAGATTCTCTCCACCCCCCTTCCTTTATATTTACCGATCTGAAAAAGAAAAGTGATGTCACATCAATGTAAGAGTGGGAGGGGGATATCCTTCTCACAGTTCGGTTGACAATGGGTTTTAAATAAATGTCAAGATGATGTGTTCTGCCTAATATCTTCTAGTGGCCATTATCAACTGTGAATGTTAAATTATTTAAGCACTCATTCTTATGTCCTTATGGGTGTGTCCAGGAACTATTTGAAGGTTATTACTTTTGTCAAGCACAAAGAGAGGATTTCTTTCAGCAGGCTAAGCCATACAAGGACCACCCTACAATTCTGAGGTATCTGCTGCAGATTGTAATTGGTTTCTGGAAATTTCTTAGCTCAATAAATTCCCTCGTGCTGTATAATACTGGGCCCTAGGTGTTGCCTATTACAGAAACAAAATATACATCTTGACTTCAATTTCGTAAACAAGTTAAGCCAGCTGAACTTATTTTATGTGGTTATGTCCATGCTATGCAGGATGCAGAAACTCGCAAAGGAGTTGGGGGTGGTGATACCAGTTAGCTTCTTTGAAGAGGCAAACAATGCTCACTACAATTCAGTAGCCATAATTGATGCTGATGGGACTGATCTTGGACTCTATAGAAAGTCCCATATCCCAGATGGACCAGGTATATGACACATGGAAATACCTTAACATGAATCTGATATGTATTTCTATTAAATTTGATGACAAACTATTTGTTCTTCCCTTCAGGCTACCAGGAAAAGTTTTACTTTAATCCAGGCGATACTGGCTTCAAGGCAAGTGTTTAACATAATTGAAATTTTTAAAAGGATGTGTTAGTGGTGATTTACTTTTATTAATGGAACTTACAATAAATTGATATGGTGTTGATAAACAGGTCTTCCAAACTAAATTTGCAAAAATTGGACTCGGTAAGAAATTTTTTTTGTTTGTTTTAGCTGTATTCTCTTTAAAAATATTCTGTCTAACCATTGGATTCATACAGAGGATATTCTACAAAGATGATATTTATAAATTGTTATTTGTAATTTAATCTTCGTCTTTGCAATTTAATATGTTGGTCACACATGAAAAGCAGAAATCTTGTGTTTGTTTCATCATTTTAGGAGGTTGTGAAGATCAGAAAAACTGACGCAGTTTTCACATTTTTCAGGAATTTGCTGGGATCAGTGGTTTCCAGAGGCAGGCCCGAGCTATGGCTCTTCAAGGTGCCGAAATATTGTTATACCCTACTGCTATTGGTTCTGAACCTCAAGATGAAGGACTCGATTCTCGTGATCACTGGCGGCGAGTGATGCAAGGACATGCTGGGGCTAATTTGGTAATTTAAATGTGCTGGCAATTGTGTTTCAACATTGGTCGAAGTCTAGTCAATTATTGGGTTAGGTTGTGTCTTGATCCTGGTTTTTATATGCTTTCAGTAAAGAGTTGATAATGCCTGCTTTAGCTTAATTCCCAATTCATTGGACCAATATTTACCTAATCAATTATCTACTACTTTTTGTTTAGCAATAAAACAGTAAAATGGAACACATGAACATGTTTCCCACCAATTTTTGTTCCCTCCTAATCTGAGCGATTACTGCCAAGAACTTGTTAGAATCTCAGTAACATTTTCACAATATGATGTTGCACCATAAAATGATATCATTCATGGGGATTGATCTGTTTTTTTATAATTTCAGGTACCTCTGGTTGCTTCGAATCGCATAGGAAAGGAAAAAATCCAGTCAGAGCATGGAAACAGTGAGATCACATTCTATGGCAATTCTTTTATAGCAGGTATTCTAACTATTTAGTTTCTGGCATTTGCAAAGTATGTCCATATCATTATATGCATGGACTTTCATCTGCTGATGAATATGTTTGAACATTGATACGTTGATGAACAGGACCCACTGGAGAAATTGTTGCAACTGCTGATGATAAAAAGGAAGCTGTTCTTGTATCAGAATTTGATCTGGATCAAATCAAATCCAAGAGACATAGTTGGGGAGTGTTTCGAGATCGGCGTCCAGATTTATACAAGGTGCTTCTGACATTAGATGGCAGCAACCCCTCACTGTGATTTAGGCTATATCTTATCCTATTGGTATCTTCTTGTTGAGGTGCTTAAAAGAAACCATTCAGAAGGACTCGTTCTCTTGCTTTTTTCTTCTTTTCCAAAAAAGAGAATTGAAAACATTGAACTTGAATAATTTTCACATATATTTGAAATGAAATTGAACAAGAAAAATATTAATAGCTTGCATCAAAGCCCCAGGCCTGAAAAAAGTTTGGTTAAGCACTGTGTCTGTATCACATGCTACATATAGCACATTAATTGGTGGAACGCTACTAGGGGATTCCCATCTAGAAGATCATCTACGCCGAAGATATGCATGATTTAGACAATCTAAAATCACATTTTCCTTTCAAGTGGCCTTTAGTGCAGCTAGTGTGTTTAGATTTCTTGTTCTTTTTCTTTTTATTCTTTTTTGTTGGTATGTTATAGATGTATTACGTTCGATAATCAAGTGGATTGTTTGACAAAACAAATTAGAGAAAAGATTGGTCGCATACAATTACAGGATTTGATTTGAAACTTTGTATATATCTACATAAGGCTTTGGATGCATTTAGTGATGCCATTTCACCTAGTACAGGGGACACACCACACCATGTAGTTGGCAGTCTTGGGTGGTTGGCAGAGCCGCTTGGAAGCACTGTGGCCTCAGTTATGTTTGGTCAGCAACATGTCGGGTTTTAGTGTAGTCAGAGGACTCTGGAGTCTGGGCATATCTCTTACCATGTGTCTGGTTCTCTTGTCCATAAAATCTCTATGATTTAGTAAAAGCATCTATACAAAAGTATCTGTAGTTGTTTTATTCCAATGCCTTTTGATATCATACAAGTTTGATACAACTTCAAGAATATATTCTTGACCAGAAAATCAAGAAGTCTGGGGCCTGGAAGAACCATTCTTTAGGTTTTGTGTTGGTTCAGCCCGTTATGCTTTCTTCTTTTCTTTTAGCTTGTAGATATCCTGTGTCAGGTTTGCTCTAATATAAAATATATAATCATACAGAAATTAAGTATTAGTTCGTTCCGTATCTATATTTGGGTTCAAGGGTGTTTTAGTGAAGCTCTTAGCCTGGAATTTCTTTTGCCTTTCTTTTCATTTTGGAATGCTTTTGTGGATTTCACTTTAATTATACCTGTTAAATTACCAACTCATCTAAAATTGCCTTTCTTTTCATTTTGGAATGCTTTTGTGGATTTTGCTTTAATTATACCTGTTAAATTACCAACTCATCCTTTTGTGGATTTCACTTTAATTATACCTGTTAAATCACCAACTTATCAAAAAACTTAAGCTGTTAGAGAGGGTGTTGTAATTTTATCATTATATTCTCTAACAAGTCTCCTCACGTATGAGGATGACGGTGAGATATGAATGCATGAACTTTTGCTTGTTTTGATACTATGTTAAATTAACAACTCATCTAAAAGCTTAAGCTATTAGAGATGGTGTAACTTTATTATTATATTATTTAACAATATCCATTTAATGATTCTTAAATCGAATCTTAGAATGTGTTCTGTTGAGTGACTAAGAACAGGTAGAGATCAGGACCTCTTTTGGTTTTAGATCAATACATGTGGCAACAAGAGCTAAAATAGTTTGCTTTCAAGGTCACATGGGGACCAAAATGCAGATTCACTATGGTTCTTTGTGATCTGGAAAAAAGGTTCAGTCGTTTACCATGATTCGAACTCCAAATTACCGTGTTTTTGCTCTACCAATAATTCCTTTTCCCCTACCTAATCTTCTCTTGTCGATGTTGCAATTGCAACCTTCATTTCCCCATTCCAAGCATAGGTGTTTATCAAGTTCCAAAGTCAAATTTTTAATCTTCCTTCTGTTCTCCCCTCCCTCTTTTTCCAAAAATTCCATCACTTTTCCATGCTTGCTACTAGTACTGGTTTTACAGGTCTTATATGTCCATTATTTTTTGTGCATAGGGACGCGTGGGTCTGCAAAATCCCATTCACTCGAACATGGCATGACTTCCGGTGGTTCATTTTTGATTTGCAGCGAGTGGTATATGAAGAAAGAAAAGAAAAAAGAAAATGCATATCAACATATTAAATTCAGTGTGAATTGATATAAAAATTTGAGATTTGCATAGCTGTACAAAGTAGATTGATTGGATAGCAGAGCAATTTTGATTGAAAATGCACCATGTTCATATCAAGCAGTTTGGATCAAAGATTCATATATAAGCAAAACATGTGTAAATGAATTGAAAATCACACCTTGCAGGTACCAATCAAATGAAGTATAAATGAAACAATCAAATTTTGCTGGTACACTCCATTTTTGTGTCAATTCGCATTTCCAGAATGCTAAATGAAGAAGAGAAAACAAGAGAAAAAGCATGCCTTGCATACCAATCAAATTTACTCTTAAAACTGCTTATGAAAAAGAAAGAAATCACATAAAAACTATTCTAAAAACACCAAAGTAGTTGTTCATCTCCTTTTCCATCCTACTTATTTGCAAATTCTAAGGGATGAGAACATGAAGACTTCTGCAACTTTGGCATGCAAAACAATTGAACCTTGAATCTTTCCCTATCTATCACGAGTTGCCTCCATCATCATTTTTTATGATCTCAACATCCTTTTCATCATCATCTTCTTCCTTCTCTTCATTCTCATCACCATCATGATCACAATCATCACCGCTCTTTTCTTCATTTTCTTCTTCCGCATCTTCTTCAACGTTATCTTGTTCTTCCTCTTCCTCATCTTCCTCCAAGATTTCATCATCCGACTGAACAAAATGCAGCTTCAGACGCCCATCTTCGCGATAGGCAGTGCAGGAACTCCTGGGTAGGGACCCTTATCTCCTTAAGAACAAACCTGCCGTCATGCCGGTAAGATTTAAAGGACACCCAAGGCTTTCCACACTTGTCAATACAGGAAATGGGTGGTGGGAATGTTCCTCCACCTGTACTCCTTGACCTCCCCAATTCACCGTATAGATTTTCATGAGGTGTATCCTTGGTAATACTTATTCTCTCCTGGTTTTGAGAATCATTGTTTAAGTCGCTCATCAAGTGATCCTCAACATCATCAGAGCTCTCAAATCCAAGACCCTCTGTGCATAATTGTAAACTTTCTGAATTCATAGACGAAAAGCTATCGCTGTTCTTATGAGAACCCAAATATTGTTTTTTGTGGGTGGTTGAATAATAATCTGATGATGGGCTCTTGTTGTAATTCCCTTCATTGTTGTTCAAGCTGTTATCTTTGTCCTTGTTTGGCGTTTGTGGGTATAAAAATATTGATGATGATGATGATGATGACGAAGATGAGGATGAAGACGAAAGAGGCAGGGGAGAGGAAGAAGATGAGAATGACTGGGGACTCTCTTTGAAATGCAGTTCGCCGAAGATCTCAGTGAAGGAGGAATCGTCAATGGGTTTCATAGATTTAATCTGGTTCCATGAGGAGAGGGATTCGAACAGCGTTGGATTTTCTGGCAATGGCTTTTCGAAGATGCGTTGAAGGCTTCCACAGGCAGCCATGGCTTTGCCCTCCAGCGTTGTGTTGGATGATGGTGATTGGAGACACAAATGAAAAATGGGTAAGTACAGGTGGGTTTGAGAGAGAGAGACGCGGGGGGGGTGGGGGGTGGCACGGGATGAGCATGAGCAAATGGGCTGGCTGATAAAGTCAAGGGAGGAAGGAGCTATTTATTAGGGGATGCTGTTTTATTTTATTTTATTTAATTTTATTTTTGGGTTCCTCTTGAGCTGGGAGTGGAATAAGGGGATGGGTGGTTATGGAGCCTCATATCAATTTGGGTGGTCACAATTGTATGCAGCTTGTAATATGAAAATGGCTTATCTTTGGTCAGCTAAAAAGATGGCACAAACCCCACTACAAAATGCTTATCTGCAACGATATAGCGAAGGTTCGTCAGGGCACAGGCATGCTTATGCAGCATGCTGCTACAGAAACATAATTACTATATAGATTTCTAGTCATATTGTCTTAAATGGTGTTTTGATGTGATTGCTAGGAGGATATTAACCCATAACCAACACATCCTGCCAGTATCCACATCCCCTTTCCCCTTCAGGCTATTACTACTACGATCAAATTTGACCATTTTATGAAACCCATATAAATTCTATATAAATACTCTGCAGAACTTTTTTTTACTTTTCTAATTTTTCATTAATGTTAATCCAACACTGCTTTGCATTCTAAAAAAAAAACCTATATTCTACTCCCACTCCAATTCGAATGGGATATTCTCCTCGATCCTGCCTAGTCTCCTTAGAGAAAATGATTGGCTGATATTTTTCATTTCGAAATTGGAATGGCTGTCTCAAGTCTTAACTGATATCGAGTAACATGCAACGTGGGCCACCCTGAAAATAGCTTTTGTTTCATGCTCACCACAGGACTCTATATAGTTGTCTAGTGTGTTTATCTTTTCGATGGAGGTATTGCAATCATCAATTCTCATATCAATACTGTGGTCCTCATGCATCGCATTTGTCCTTTTCACACGCACAACAACAAATAAATAAATAAAATGAAAATGAAAATGGACAAATTTAGGCGCGATGCTAGAATACTAGGCTCCACTAGAAAAGCAATGTCATCTGCATCAAGGGAAGATGATCTTTGAAGATGCCAAATTGAAACCAAAAACGCATAACAAACACACGGTTGATTTCTGAAAGCAGATTAGATTGTTAGCATGTGTGATACCACGGAAGATGTCACAACAGGTTAACCAAACCACCCAGAAACAAAGAAAAAAACACTTACATCAACAGTTTACAATTTTCACAACTCCCAAATCAAACAGGTGTGCCTTCTCACCATATTCCCAACACTGTCAACCTTCCTTCAGCGCCAGGCTTCAATCCGCTCTGTCCTTGAATTTATACGGCTCAAATTGCTTATTCCCTTGGTCTTCTCAATACTTCCCATTACCTGAATTACAGGCTGCTGCCCGTCCATTTTTCCAGGACTTTTACTGGGATTTGAATCACTTGATTGGCCAATTTTGCCCACGAGGTTATTCTCCTCAACCTGATTCTTTGGACCATTAAATACACCTGCTTCTGTTTCACTAATGAAGGTGTCAACTTGAGTAGGAGTTTCACAACCTTCAGGAGGTTCCTCAATAGAAGTTGAATCGCTGTAAGCTTCACCATCAGTGGCATTATCAAGTTCATTCGAGTCAGAGGCACTTTCCAAAACTGGTTCTTCAGCAAAAAAGGCTGGTTCCGTCTCTTCATTTTCTTCCACAGCGGCTTCCACCCAGCGAAGTGAAGGACTCTGGTGTCCACTCTCATCAGAAGGCTCTCGGTGGGAAACAGTAGCTGGTTCTACCACAGCATCTTCTCTTTCTTGTAATGTCTTCACAATAAGTGTCTTGAGGAAGTTCATCACTTGGACGGCATACATCAATGCAGTCAATGGATCTGCCATCTGCAACAGAAAAGGACATATGAATTTGTCACTTGACCCACCATTTGGCGGATCTGCCATCTGCATTGCTGTCACATTTTCTGCAAAATCAGGCAGAATGGACAGGACAAAGAGTTGAAAAATCACTTGACAAAATCAGTTCTTGACATATCTACATATCTTGTTCTGCACACATTTGCATGTGCATTATGTAAAAATCAACAAGCTTTGTTGTGAAAGCCTAGGAAACTTGCAGAATTCTTAAAGTCTTAAAGTGCTCATCTTATTCTTTCATAATCTCCTTTTCCTTTCTTTTCTTTTTCTAAAAAAAAAAACAGATTTCGGAAAAAAAAAGGTGAAAGAAGAAGAAGAATAAACAGACAGTTTTGGGAGAGCTACAAGTTCTACAAAAACCTTATTCCTACTCAGCTAAGAAGCATGGATACGGATACAGGACACGGATACGACACGACACGGACACGCAGACACGTTATTTTTCAAAAAAGTAGGACACGGACACGTTAAATATATATAAATTTTTTATATTTTTACATGACCATATAATAAAAACCTAATGTTATTTTAATTAAAATTGACATAAAAACACACAAATTTAAAAAATATCATTAAGATATTAAAATAACAAAGTCATTAAATAAAAAATAAAACATTTCTTCATTTTATCATCAACATTCATGATTCAAGTGTTCGGACACGTGTCCGGGAAGTGTCCAAGAGTGTCGGTGTTCGACACGTGTCCGACACGGACACGTGAACCAAAATAGAGTGTCTGTGCTTCATAGCTACTCAGGTTTCGGAGGATAAATGACCGAGTCAACGAGCTTTAAGAACTTGTAAAACGAAACTTAAGTCAAGAAAAAAAATATAATAAAGAGATGTTTTACAAAATTGAATCCATCTATAGCATCTAATATTGCATTTTAACATGAACCGTATAAAATACAGATATCCCCATATCAACTAGAACAAAATGGAAATAAGAGCACTCATTCGAACCTAATTACCTTTTTTTTTTGGATAGGTAAGCGGCCCTTGGGGGAACCTAATTGCCCGTATTAAAATAACTGTTAAAAGATTATAGCTTCTTTAAATGTAATGAAAATTCAAGGTCTCATTTTAAACCTTATATGTCACAGCAGACTGATTCAATTCCTGTGGAATATCAAACACCATAATTCTTTTCAATAAATAAAACATGCAAAGTACAGCTATTTTTTTATAGGTTCGTCATGTGTTTCAATGCCAAAAATCTACTCAAACTCACCTGTGTCATGTTTGGTGCAAACACCATTGCAATGTTGCGTGCATTCATCTTATTCAGATGTTCCTGCTGGACAACATCAGCCATCAGGTTGATGGCCCAATCCAGTAGGGCACTTTCTGTAGGAGGTAGGAGCCTCACAAGTGCAGCACAATCATCTTCCGACTGGCACTGCATTACCTGCTCAGGTGAGAGAGAATCCAATACCCCAGTTGGGAGTTCTCTGAACCAGGCCTATGGAATCAAATAAACATAACAGTTAAATGTCACACGGATTAGGTAAACAGTTCCTTTCCAATATGCAAAAGGTGCTATGGGTCTTGTAGCCCTGGGAGATGTCTCCAAGCAGAAGATGGGAAATTAATCCTTGCTTCATCGTTTCCTATAAATTTTTAGTGATGCATCTCATTCTTAAAAAAGAACAGGGAAAAAAAATGCAAAAGGTAATTCATGGAAGACTAAAATTTTCCTTTCTGCACAAGCAAACACTTACTTTGGACTGCATTTGGTGTTAGAAGATTTTATTGTCATGTGTGACATAGTAGGAATAATTCAAGAGTAAATAGGATTGTTGTCTATTGGCAATAATCTCATTATTTTTCTTTTATTTACTGGTTCTAAAATTCAAGTTAAGTTGGTATCATGTCTTGAAGAAAAGGATGGAGTTAAGGATTTGATTGTTGACATAAATAAATAATCCCAATAGTTTATACTGTTAAAGTTTTAACACACAGTGGAGTCCAAAACTTGACAATTGTAGTTTAGGCATAGAAGATTTTTGAAGTGAACCTACTAATTGAGATGCATGCCCTTGTGTTGACCCTTTCTTTCAATAAAAAATAAGAAGAAAATATGTTGCATGCCTTGTGGGTGATGGGTGAAATTTTGAATGTAAGTTCAAAAGCAGAGAGTTTTAATCATCAAAACTAGAGAAAAGTGTTCACGATGTAATCAGCACAATGGAATTAGGGTATTAGAATTGTAGTTGGTTGAAATTGTTGGCAAATTAGTTCAAAATTTGAACTAGTTCCTCTTCAATTTTAATTTTAAAGCTCTAATTTTATGTTGTGAGACAACTTCAATATCATGGTAAAGCTTCATAATAACAAAATAACTTTATTTAACATGCTAGATTAGTGTTGTCTGACCAATGTCGGACCAATCCTTGTACAATATTATGCTGAGGTTGTCAAGCAAAAAATCTCTACCAAGTTGTGTAGTAGTCATTGCTTCTTCTTTTTTTTTTTGGGATAGGTAAAGAGTATTTGTATTAAAAGGCACCCCAAAAGACTCAAAATCAGTAGTCTCAGGGGACCCATCTAATCTTATCCCCTTGCTGTAAGTTTGGTTTAGCCTTTTGCAAGGTCTCCAACATCCTGGCAAGCTCCTCGACCTCCCAATCATGAAAAGCCCTTCTAAATTGAGGCAACCAACACGCCTCCCTCCCATCCTTCCTTACAAAATTAAGCCACCCTAGCCTCATTAGAGGTAATTTGGAAAAGTTGAGAAAACCTTTCCTCACACATCCATCCAAAACTCAACTTTTGCCCGTAGCCCTACCACAAAAGTAACATGTTTCCAAAAATCACCACCCCCCCCTCCCCTCCCCTACACTCTTCCATAACCCCAGCCCATAAGAACTCTCCACCTCCTTCGACAGCCACCTTCCTTCTAAACAACCATATTTTCGCCTCGATGATGCACTTCCACCATGCTTGACTTTCGCTAGCAACCCTCCACAACCACTTGCCTAGCAAGGTACGATTCAACACCCTTAGATCTTTAATCCCCAACCCTCTTCCAAACACTGGAGCACATATATTTTCCAAGCTACTTAGTTAACTTTCCTCTCATCACCTAAGAAGCAAGAATAAGGACATGGGACATAAATACGACACGACAAGGATATGCAGATGTGATATTTCTAAAAAAAGGACATAGATACATCGAAACACTTTGAATATATTTTTCTTATATTTTTATATAACCATCTAATAAAAATCTAATATTATATCAATCAAAACTGACATATTAATATATTAAAATAACAAAGTCATTAAATAACAATTCAATAACTACTTCATTTAATCACAACATCCATGATCCAAGTTCCAACGTGTCCATAACATGTCTGGGACGTGTTCGAAATTCTAAAAAAAAAAAATGGACACTATTTTTTCACATATCCAAGTGTCTAACACTGACACATGAGACAAAAGAAAGTATTCGAACTTCATAGATCATCACCTATGCCATCCCAAAGGAAATCCCAAAGTTCGTGCTAGCTCCTTAACCCTTTCCACTCCTCCAACCGGAATGAGCTCACTCTTTTCCAAATTAACCTTCACCCTAGAAATCACTTCAAGCACCTCAAAGCACACCTCAAAAAAAAAACTTGCGCCTCCTCTGCTCTGCAAAAATAATTGTCATCAGCAAACCATCCTACCATACCTTTCCCCCACACTGAAGCTCCTGAACAAGGATCAAAGTTTCGTTTCTTTTCCATCGAAACAGCCGAAACGTTTCCGTTTCTCAGGGAACCGAAACGAAACACTAGTAGAATATCGAAATTCACATATTTCCATAGAAACAAAATTGTTTCCGTGGAAACATACCGAGACTAGTGTAAACATACTAAATTAGAAGAAATATTTCTTTTCATCAACAATAATTCTAGAAGTTAGTAAAAAAATAATATCCATTTATTTTTCAAAGATTAAGACTCAAAATTACAAGAAGATATATTTATATTATTTTTCCTAAAATAATAGAAAAGTAGTACGGAAAATAAAGTGTAAAGAAACAACTATTTTAATACTAAATTACTAATTATAATAGGTTTAAATCGCTATTTATTTTACTTTTTATTTTATATGTAACTTGTGTCAAATTATCTAATTCGTGGATATTACATAGTATATATCTATTATGTCATTTATCATGAATTAGTATCATTTATCATTAATATGATGTATATGCCTTAAACATGCACAAACATTCAATAAATAGGCTTATTTGTATAAATAAATAAATTTTAAGTTATGTTTCCACATGTTTCTAATTTTTTTTCCATTTCCATTATGTTTCCGAAAAGTTTCCGTTTCCAGACAGACCGAAACTACACATCGAAACGATATTTTGATCCTTGCTCCTGAACATCCTACCCCTTTATAATTGCATTACCTTATCAACCTTTTGAAGTTAAACCAAGGTTTGTGATCCAATAGAATAGTTAGAGCCCATTTAGCATTGCTTTCTGGATCGTGCTTTTGTGCTAAAATAACAGTTGCAGACCACAACCATGATTTGGGCTGGAGAAACACTGTTTGTCAATGCGGACTGGCCTGGAGAAGCACACATATGAGGCCCCAAAACTTCGTTTTGAATAAGCATCAATGATGCTTTGCACAGCCCATTGTCTCAGCCAAATAGTGTAGTTCCAATTTTACCCTTCACCTTTTGCAATAATACCAATCATGCCCTTGTATTATTATTATTATTGGTCATGTCATCATATTATTCTAACTGTAAAAAGGAACTTGCGAGGCAATACATTAGTATTGTTCTTGGCTTGTTTTCTATCATGGAATTTAAAGAAAAACTTTCAGATCTTCAGTCTAACCTAATGCTTACATTAGTTTTGCTCTTTATGACATCTAATCAAGTTGAATGACAACAACTATGCTAATGATCCTAATACTAAATTGTATAGAAATAAGGGAGGAGTTATTAGTGGACCTTGACAGATACTGACTAAGAAGCACAGGACTCAGACACGGACACGACACTTCTAAAAAAAGTAGCTTTCAATTTTATTAGTATAAAAGCACACAAATTACAAAATATTATTAAGATATTAAAATAACAAGGTAATATCTAAAAAATTAAGATTTTTTTTATTTAATCATCAACATCCATAATCCAAGTTTCAAAACAAATTCACTAACTACTACATAAAACATATATATAACAAAAAAAATCAAAAAAGAAGAGAAAAAGAGGGGGAAAATTAAAAAAAAAAAGAAGAAAAGAAAACATGTCCATAACATGTCTGAAAAAAAAATAAAAATTGAACTCTTGCTTTACGTGTTTAACATGTTTCCATGTCCGACACGTGTTTGACATGAATTAAAATAGAGTATCGGTACTTCATAAGATACCAACATTTGGTTGGTAAGCTGAATTATCTAGCTATTACTCACCCAGATATATCTTTCGCAATGAGTGTTGTATGTCAGTATATGAATGCTCCTTGTATTCCGCATTAGGAAGTAGTACTTCAAGTAGTGAGATATTTGAAAGTTCATCCAGGTCGGTCTTCTTTACAAATCTAACATAGAAACCATCAAGTACAAGGTTTTATGGAATTTGACTGAACGACACACCATTTGAAAGGGGATATACAATTGGATATTGTAAATTCCTTAGTGATAACTTAGTCAAATGAAGAGTAAGAGATAAAGTATTGTTACTCAGTCAAGTGCTGAAGCCGAATAATCAAGTTGTGGCTCACACCTCTTGTGAGGTTACTCGGATCAAGGAACTTTTGCATTAAATGGGGTTTGTGGTTTAGCTATTATGATTTTGTGACAAAAGTTGCCATCCACATTGCTGGTAATCCTGTGTTTCATGAATGGACCAAGCATTTTGATGTGGATTCGTATTGTTCATATGAAAATGGAGAGTGGTGTGGTTGCAACTCCTTGCATATCTACTCGAGATCATATTGCTGATATCTTTACTTAGTCCTTGTCTTGAATGTGTTTTGAGTTACTTCGTAAGAAGTTGGGATGATACAATATATAACACTCACCAGCTTGACGGGGAGAGTTAGTGGTATTAGTTTGGGGTATTTATATATATATTTTTTTATCAGTAAAGAAGTATATTCATCAAGGTGCCCAAGGGGGGCGAACCCATATTTACAAAAAAAGGGGATTAGCCACAAAAACTAAAGCTCCAAGTCCCCCATAAAAACATATATAAGTATCTAAATACATGGATTTGCCTCATTAAGCCAAAAAAAATAGTAATCGCAAGAAATAATCTTTGAAACAAGCATAGGACTTCTCAATCCCCCCCAAATTTCTTCTATTCTTTTCCCTCCTTATTTTGTATTGTATTGTTAAAACCCTACCATATAATATTGCCAATGGGTAGAGATAGACGATTCTCTACTGCATTCTCTAATAACACAAACAAACATCTTTTTGTTAGCATGTAAGGCTATAATGGCAAAGTAGAGTAACACCCCTCTTTTCCTTCCTACTCAATCAAACAAATGGAGAGGAAGATTGTTTCCTTCCCCTAATTTAACCTTTTCAATTTCTTCTACCTTCACTTTGCAGAATTTTCCTTCCTTCCTACATAGCAGAGCATAAAGCTGCAAAATTTCTTATATCTAAATCATTGTATTCACCAGGGAGAAATTTTATTTCCCCGCTTTCTATCCTTCCGTATAGTCATTTGATACTAAATCATTGTATTCAACAGGGAGACATTTTATATCCCCACTTTTCTTTACTTTCCACCCTTCCGTATAGTCATTTGATATCTCGAAACAATAATTTAGCAGTCAACACCACAGTTTGGCGGATACATTTGTAAAAGGAAACAATATCATTCTGATTCTTTACTGACATGCATTTTTCTTATTGTGGCATATACAATGTCTTGTTTGAAATGTATTAATTGAAATTAATTTAATAAATAAAAGTTAAATAATTAAATGGTACCTCGATAGGGACCTGCCCCATTCCATTTGGGGTTTTTCTTTCACGGGGCAGGGTTGCATTAGGGTTCCCCAACCACAAACACGCCCCTTTGCTATCCCTAATTGTACGTTTTAGGATCTCAAGACTTGGACGACGAGAAGCGGCAGGTGTGCGACTGACGTACTTAATTATTTTGGTGATGCTTATTCGTCTAATTCCATGGCTGTTAAAGCAACAATATTTCCACTTCTGCATCATTTTGTCTCGGACATCCTTCTCTTCAGAAGCTAGTTATTGGTACCTTCTTGTCATCAAATTGAGTCCTCTATTGTGAGGCTTGTTAGTTCAACAAGCGTCGGAGTACCTTTGGTGTCTAGGATTGAAAGTCATGTCTCAAGTCCATGACCTATTAAGGTTCAGTCATATTTGGGATTTCGGTATGTTGTTGTTTGGTGGATGCTTATTCTAGGATGGCTTATCTCTATCTCATGAAACATCGGTCAGAATTGTACTCAACTTTTACTTCGTTTTATAGAAATAAACCTTCTTTTCCAATTGCTAATTTGGCCATTGAACTTGTTCAAGTCAGGGACACAGACAGGGTATCTTGGTCTGATAGATATTAGGGGTTGTCCCACTTGAGAAATTGCATCCATCACAATAATGTCATTTTTATGCGGTTGAGTAATAGGGAGTGGGAAAATGGAAACAGTTCCATCCAATAACACCAAAAACATCCTTTCAATCTGTCAGCCTTCGCAGACAAGCAGTCTGCCACTCAATTTGATGTTATTCATGTTTTTTGATCTGATAATGCTAAAGATTACTTTTCTTCTGCCTTGACTACATTTTCCTCTGCTAATGGCATTATTCATTAATCCTCGTCTTTACACTCCACAACAAAAAATGGTGTGGATGAGTATAAAACACAACATTTAGTGGGCGTTGCATGCAAGTGTGGAAGCCCATTGAGGGCTGGGCCAGGCTGCAGGCCCCTCCAAACTATAGAATTTTTTTTTTTTTATACATGTACAATTTTGGCCCTTTAAAAGTTAGCCCATTCCAAAATTTTGGCCCAACCCAATCTTTACCCATCATTTTTCACCCTAAAATTTTCACTAAAATTTTTTCCAAAATATTTTAGCCCCCCTCTAATAATTTTCCTGGTTCCACCCTTGGTTAAATGGGCTTTATTGTTTCATATGCATGTCTCTAAATCTTATTGGAGTGATGTTGAAACTTTTTCCATCCCTCCATCCTTCCTCTAACTCTTCCTTCCAACCAAATTGAGCACTAAATCCTTAGATGGCTGTGGAACTCCTCACAAGTGTAGTTATACAGACAAATAATATGCACCTATGTATAAATACTCTCAACTTTACCAATAATCTAATGCCTGAATGAAGCTGGAGCAATATTCTACTAAAGTATATCTCAGAGTATCTTTAAATTAATATCGATAGGCATGATCCTTCGATGCATAAAATATGATACCCATGCATGGTTACCACACATAAGTCATAATTTAATTAATGACACAGTTCTTCACTTAGATTCCCCATCAAATTTAAAAATAATAATAATAAGGAACCACTGCTTATTGATAGGGGGAAAAAGAACTTTCCAAATGAAAAATCGTTGCTTATTGATAGAAAGACATTTTTCTCCAATCATAGGCAAAAGTGAAATCAATTAAACATTTAAGTTCTATTGGATTTTGCATTTTCTTCAATTTTATATTATAATTTGGAATCACAGGTAAAAGCAAGCATAACTATATCAAGCGGCAGAGGGAGTGGGATGGGAAAAAAAAGCATAACTGTAGATTCATAGAAAGTAGTTGAATTGTTGAAATCAAGCAACAACATACATACTCAATGGTTTGTGATTTATTTATAATTCGCAAAAGCAGTGGAGAAAAAGGAAAATAATTTTTTATTTTGTCCAGCTAAATATTAACTATACGAGATTGAATTTGTTTTACGTGTTTATTTAAGGTAGTTGTACTTGTACCAAATCGTACAAATAAAAAACTTGACAAAATTACACATTCATTGTTTTCTTTCGGCTAAATTATAAAGAATATGAGCTCTAAGATCATATATTTTCCAAAGTGACATTAAGATCATTTGGAAGCATGGACTAATCACTTAACTAACCTGATATTTTGTAAATTAAATATATTTTTTAAAATTTGAAAAATGACATTAAGTTTGAAAATTGAAAAAGAAAAATCATTTAGCTTACGACTTAAGAGTTGATTGAACAACATGTAGATAGTCTATCCCGTATATGGAAGTCTGTAATCATGCCATAAATTATGCAAGCTTTCTTCTGCATTTATTGAAGTGTACATTTTGTCTATGCATTTGATAATGACAAATATTGTATTTTTTTTCCAAGTATAACATGCAGGTGATCACAATGACAACTTTCTTCAGTCATCATATTTATAGTGCGTACAAATAACAAACAATGGTGGTCCCAGAATTAAATGCATTCCCGTAGCTGAACATAAGTTACTTGCAAGGTCAAAATATTTATTATCATTACTTTTTAATAGGCAATCACTGAAGTCATAATTTAACAATGAGGAATTTAAAGCTGTTGGCATCAACAATCATAAATAGATACCCAACTTCCTGAGTCACAAACAGGTATGTGACAAGCATGATATATTATAAAAGAATCAACTGCAATAATATCCCAAAACTATACCTTGATAAGACCCGCTAAACAGTGTACATCGATGCCTTCTGGAACCACTCCCCTATTTAATTGATCCCTTACATACTCCTCCTGGCTGTTTTCTGCATTGATTCTGAAAATCCCTTCTGCCTGCATATGTGAATTAAACAGTTCAATAAAGTATGAGGTTCCCATGAACTCCATAACATAAACAAGAGGCCACCCAAAAATCATGCAATTCAATCATGCAATTCGGTGTTGATTACACAAATCATATCTCAAAATTCTCAGCATGAGATTTACCTACAAGAAAGAAAATTCTGGGGAAAGGGGTGGGAGAGAAGATGCACCTGCAGGCCTCCTTGAGCATATAAATGACTTTGCATCAGCAGGAGTATAGTTGGCACACTGTTCCCCCTGAGGTCGTATGACAACTGCATGGATTCTGTGGAAACTCCAAAAACAGTGGCACTACAAACGAACAACCCATTTCAACAGATTCACATAAAAGCATTAGCAATCAGGCTAGTTTCAGAATGATACCAATATTCGAAAACCCCAAGGAACCAAATAGTACAACACGTCTTCATCATAGCATGAACTAAGACAATTGCAAATTATATATAAATGCATGTATTAGTTGGCAAAGTTTTATCAGATCTCTCATGGAAGTCAATACCAATGAAATTCTTCAAACCTGAAGGGGCCTTTAAAAGCTCTTACAGGATTGATGTGTCCTATGCAAGAGAAATACAGAAACTTTGAGTCTTGTGTTCATTCATCACCGTCTATTTTATGCACTGTGGCAAAGACTTTGCCTTATCAGGGCTCTGTTAGGTTGCTCCTAGGGATGTCAATGCTATAATTGGGATTTCTTATAATGGCTTGGGAAAGGGTCAGAGAGCAAGAATGGGATGGAGCTGTTCTAGCTATGATTTTTCATTTGGAGTGAATGAAATATTAGAAATTTTGAATATAAGCAAAATGAGGAGGCTCTTTGGAGTAGGGTGTTCTTCTTGGCTTCCCTTTGGCATTCGGTTATTGAGAATTTTAAAGCGATGCCCTTGCGTTCAATTTTGAGGGATTGGATTTTGGTTTCCTCTTCCATTACGAAAAAGGAAGACTTGTAGGGGAACTTGAAATAACTTAGATAAGTCCGCTTTAGCTAGCCCAAGTCAATTTCACATCAAGGGCACATTTAGAGATCATTTTTGCAACACTATCCTTTCCTTTTCAAAACCAGTGAAAATTATTGAAGAAAAAATCCTAGACCTCCTTGAAGGCTTTTGTGAAGCCTGATTCCAAAGTTGTAGTGAGTTGGGTGAAAGCTCACATTTTTGTATCTTGGTGTTATGCCAACCTTAAACATCAGATTATAGATTTGGTAACTTCTTTAGATGCAGAGATCAAGTGGCTTCCTAGAATGACTAATGAAGAGCTGATTTCTTGGCAAGCTATTACTTTAGTTCCATTTAGAGGGCACTTCTATCTCCTGTAAGAGGGATTTGGTTTGTGTTGAGGGGTTGTTTGGGATTTTGTATTATTCCTTAGAACTGGTTAACTACATGAACAGATCTAAGCAGTCCTTCACTGCCCTTATCAGTCCTTATTCTCATAGGTGATATATTGTACGTGATTGCTGAACCTTCATACATCTAGAGTGAGAGTGTTGATGCTCGGTAGTTGACAAGAGTTGGAAGCAGGCTTACCTAAATGCATTAGCTGATGGTGTAAAACCGCGAAGCCTGATGCAACCACGAATGGGGACGATACATCCAGCCTAAACAGGACGAAGACAAGACTACAGTGATATGGTAGACATGGTGAGGGAGTGCCTGCTCACTACCTTGTCTATTTTGTGAGTTCAGTTAACTTATACATGATGTGCTATACTGCAATTGTGGCTACATATGAGGTAAATTCTTCTTATAAATAATGCACAGAAAACTCAGGCAAGGCAAGCAGCAAAGAGCGGTCGGCCCTCACTCCATTCCTTACGGAATGGCAGACCACCTAGATGAAAGAGAAAGAGATCGCGGTTGGAAAACACAGGCAAGGTAGAAAATTGTGACATTAAGGGAATTATGTCACTACCTCGTATGCTCTCTCCCCTATGCTTTTGGGTGCTATGGGGAGAGAGCTATGATTCCATTTTTGAATGTCCATTAGAAGAGATAACTAATGAGTTAAGAGACTACTCTAGAGGAAGTTTATTTATTTATGCTGTTAAACAGTGAAGGATTTCTATCCTTTGTACTATTGTTCTTCCTTGTTCTCCTTTTTTTCTTTCCATTAATAAAATCTTTATTATTCATATCAAAAAAGTTATATCAGGTTCTTTTGAGCTAATGTTCACTGCTTGGTTTTCCATGTAATTTAATTGATTTGAGTACACATAGATTGATGTAAATATATTGAGGACATGAAAGCATGGCAGATTGAATCCACTTACGTATGATTACAATAACTTTTCAGCACAACCCATGTGTAGCAATCAAAATGAGATAGTTCCAACATCCTGATGGGCTGTCTAAAAGGAAAAGGCTGAAATGTAATTGATATGTATCATTCTCCATAAAGATTTTTGTTACATTTTCATGGGAAAAATTTTCCTTTGAGAATTATCATGTCATCTTGACATTGACAAGACATTTGGGAAGTCGAGAAACGGAACACCAATGCTTTCATATAGCCAAAGACAGATGGTGCTACCTATGTCCACATCCAACATACTTTAGGAGCTGTTGCAGCTAGATAGTTCCATGGAAAAGAAACTAAGACTCGTGAAGTGCCTTTTCTTAGGTGCAAAATAGTAATTGTACATGGAGTTCTAACATTTGATCTCATGTATTTTAGACTTCTACATTTTAATTGTATAAGCAAATGTCTTGCGTCAACCTCCAAAATAGTCTATAGCTTGTTCACAGGAATCATCATGTCAGAAAAATCACCAGTCTTCTCAATTTTACTACGGCTCATGTTTCAAAAGCTTCCAAAGGACAATAAATGAAATTTTGGTTCTTGTGAGATTCACATGGCATTAGAGAAAAATTGGCTAGGATACTAAAAACTGAATTTAGACCTAAATGAAAATCTCGACCTTCTTTCCAGACCGTTCTTTTTTAATTTGAGTTTCCAATTTAATGAAAAACTACAGTTTTTATCTACATATGAATTCCATCTAGAAGATCAAGGAAAAACATTTGATTGTTCATATTTTGACTTTTGCCATTGTTGTTTTCAAAGCTTTTTCAAATTTTGCAATTTCAAGTACTGTACAAGCATAATGAACTCTTTCTTTTTTCCTTTTTTCGGGCTAAGAAAGCCATAGGAGGGGTTGGTGGGATCCCCATGGCGCAGCCCTGCTGTTAGCTGAACCCAGGGAGCCTAATTCAACCACACTACACGTGGGCATGACCTATGAAGCATGCTTATGGACACGGATACATCATTTCTCAAAAAACTAGGACACAGATACGTCAGGGACACGTTGAATATATAAATTTTTTATATGACTATATAACACACAAATCACAAAAATATTATTACGATATTAAAATAATAAAGTCACTAAATAAAATTTCAAGAACTTCATTAAATCATCAACATACATGATTCAAGTTCTCAACTAAATTTACTAACTATTACATAGAACATATATATGTGTGTATATAACAAAAAAAAAAAAAAACCAAGGAGAAGAAGAAAAAAAGAGGAAAAAAATTTGAAAACTGTATCCATAACGTGTCCAAAATTCAGAAAAAATAAAAAAAATTAGGTACTCTTTTTTCACGTGTCCGAGAGTATTAGTGTCCGATACTGGATATGTGAGCCAAAATAGAGTATTCGTGCTTCATAGGGACATAACAACTTGAATCCAAACATTGAGAAAGGAAGAGCAAGTGCTTTGCCGTCTAACCACTTATTGTGGTGGTATCATAATGAACTCATTTGAAATGAACACTTCTCTTTTAAAAGTCATACCAATGCTTTACAATTGTCCTACAATGGCTTTCATTTGACTCAACTCAACAAAGCCTTAGTCCCAACTATTTAGGGTCGACTAAATAATTTTTGAGAAATTTTGATCAATTTTTTAAAATAACTATCAATAGTAATATCACAATCATAGTAGGACAAATGCTATTTAGTTGGACTCTTTAGTTAAATGTTGAGAGGCTCAAATCCCATTGTTTCTCAGCAAGCAATTGTTTTACTTAGTTGTGCATTTTCACACACTTCCTAAGATGTTTTGAAGTAGGTTAGTACTTCCCAATAATCAAAATTTCATTTTTTTTAATCGAAACGGTTGGAACATTTCTGTTTCTCAATTAACCTAAACAAAACAATAGCGGAATAAATATATTCATATGTTTTCATGTAAACTGTTGTAAATATTGACTTAATCTGTAACTTAATTTAGGCATTAGATTGATTGTATTGATTGATTGTAGGAATTAATTTAGGATAGTTCTTTATTTATTTGTAAGTTGTGACTATAAATATTGACCCCCTTAGAGAGAAGAATATATCTTTTTCATTCTCTAAAATACCTTCGACATGGTATCAGAGCGGGTTTTCTAAACCATAGCTTCTCTTTTTTGGTCCTTCTCTTCTCGGTGTCTCTCGGCCTCCTCAGCCAAGCCTCTCGTCACCATTGGTAGAGCCTCTCAGCTCCCTTAGCCCAGCTAGTCTTAGCCAGCTTCTGTCACTTCCCAAATCTTTGCTCTAACAACTTCTTTGTCCTATCATGGTTGATAAATTGGACAACATAGATTCTATTTTTATTGGATCACTGACCAATACAAAATTGAAGGATTCTAATTACCTTTAATGGTCTTGCGCCGCGTCGATTTCACTGAAAGCACGTGGTAAGGCTTCTTATCTTGCAACCACCAAACCTACTGATGCCACTAAGGTTCCTGCCTGGGAACAAAAAGATGCTCAGATTATGACTTGACTTTGGAACAGCTTGGAACCAAATATTTTCAATAATGTTGCTTGTTTGGAATCTTCCAAAGCCATTTGGGACACTTTGCAAGAGTTATATTCTTCTGATCAAAATCTCTCTCATATCTATCAAATCTATTAGAACATTTTCTCCTTCCAACAGGGAGATAGCTCAGTGGAAGAATATTTTTCCATCCTAAAAGGTATATGGGATGAGTTAAATGTCTATCAACCATTGACCATTGACTTGAAAACTCAACAACAACACAAGGAGAAATTTCGAGTTGCTAAATTTCTCAGCGGTCTCAAACTAGAACTTGCTCTTATCAGTTCTCAGATTCTATCTGGTAAGGATGTTCCCATTGTTAGTGAGACTTTTGCTCGTGTTCGGAGAGCTGCCATTCATTCTTCTACTCCAGGGAATGACACTCGTTCTGCTCTTGTTGCACCTCTTGGAGATCATGGTGAGCGTGTTTCTCCTAGTGGTAATTGTGGTGGTCGTAATGGTCGTGGCTCCAGGCGGTGGACTTATTGTGGCCAAAATAATCATTCTGTTGACTACTATTGGAAACTCTATGGCAAGCCCACTTGGGCTAACCAGGTTACACTTGAGAGGGAGCATTCTGAGTCGGTTTCTGAAGATCAAATCCTTATTTCCAAGACCGAGTATGATTCTATTCTTCAGCATGCCAATACCTCTTCTACTTCCACAACCAATTTGGTCTCGTCAGGGAACACGTCTTCATTCTTCTTCCAGTACTCCTTGGATTCTTGATTTCGGGGCATCTGATCATATGACAGGTAACTTATCTCTTCTTTCAATATTTTTCGTCATTCTTTTCCCTTCTTTGTCACTATTGCTAATGGGACTAAAGCTTTTGTTCAAGGAATTGGTAGTGTTTGCACTTATAGTCTCACTTTTTCATCTGTTTTATACATATCCCAATTTCCTTTCAATTTGCTGTCTATTCATAAACTTACCTAGTCTTTCAATTGTTCAATGACCTATCCCTCTTATTGTGAATTTCAGGATCTAAGACAAAGAGGATGAGTGGTGGGGGATATGAAAATAATGGACTCTACTACCTGTAGTCATCTTGTTAGTTGACTCCTTCTGCTCTACATTCCATTGTTTCTCCTTATCAGTGGCACTGTCGCCTTGGACACCCGTCTTCCACAAATCTTCGTCTCTTAGGTTCCTACTTTATTTGATTTTTCTAGTTTTAATTGTGAGACATGTGAACTTAGTAAGCATCATAGAGTTTCATTTCCTTTATGTGATAACCCTCCTTGTTTCCAATCTTTTGCACAAGTTCATTTTGATATTGGGGAACCATCTCGGACCACTGGTTTATGTGGTTTTCAATATTTTGTTACTTTTATTGATGATCATTCTCATTTGACGTGGGTGTATGTGCTTAAAAATCGTTCTCAATTGTTTAATGTTTTCCAATCCTTTTATGTTGAAATTTCTAATCAATTCAATGCCAAATTGTTAGCTTTTCGAACTAATAATGCTCAAGAGTATAAAGATGGTCATTTTAAACAATTTCTCGAGTCCAAAGGCATTATACACCAAACATCCTGTGTCACCATCCTCCAAAAAAATGGTATTGCCGAAAGAAAGAATGGCCCCCATCCTTGCTATAGCTCGTGCCCTTATGAGCCAGATGCATGATCCCAAGTGTTTTTGGGGGAATGCTGTAAGGATAGCAATGTATTTTTTAAATAGGATGCCTTTTCGCATTCTACAGGGGAAATCACTTTTTAATATCATGTTTCTTGATAAAACACCTTTCTCCCTTTCCCCCAAAGTTTTTTGGATGTGTTTCGTTTGTGCATAACTTGCAACCTGGTGGCGACAAACTTGACTCTCGTGCTCATAAATGCATATTTCTTAGTTACTCACGCACACAGAAAGGTTACAGGTGCTACAATCCTATCTTACGTAAGCACTTTGTCAGTGCTGATGTCACTTTCTTCGAGATTGTTCCCTATTATTCTCTAGAAAGAAGTCAGTTACAAGCACCATTATTCCTGACCTAGTTTTACCTACTAGTGTTCCTACTTGCCCTCCTATTTCTCAGGTGTATGTTTGTCGTCACCAGGCTGCAGCTCCAGTCACTCTTTCTGCTGGACCTTCTCTCTCACATCCTCAACCTACATTGCCATCTACCGATCCATCTCATTCTTCTGACTCTGATCTTGATCTGCCCATTGCAATCCGTAAAGGAACACGTACGTGCACTGCTCATCCTATCTCTAACTTTATCTCTTATGACTATTTATCCTCTTCCTTTCAAGCTTTCTCTTTGTCCCTGTCATCTCTTGTTGTTCCTAAATCCTACAGGGAAACTCTTTCCCATCTTGGTTGGCCGACCACAATGGAAGAAGAAATGCATGCTTTGGAATTAAATCGTACTTGGGCTCTTGTTCCTAAACCTTCTGGTGCTAAAATTGTTGGTTGTCATTGGGTCTTCACAATCAAGCAGAATCCTTATGGTACTGTTGATCGGCTGAAGGCTCGCCTTGTGGCCAAAGGTTTTACCCAAACCTATGGCATTGATTACACCGAGACTCTTCTCTCCTTTTGCCAAATTGAGTTCTGTTCGGGTTATCATATCTTTTGTTGCGAATCTCGATTGGCCTCTTCATCAGCTTGATGTCAAAAATGCCTTCCTACATGATGATCTTGCTGAAACTATGTATATGGCTCAACCACCTTGTTTTGAGTCCAAGGGGGGAGTATGTTTGTCATCTTCAGAAGTCTATTTATAGGACTCAAACAGTCTCCCCAAGCTTGGTTTGATAAATTCAGTAAGACAATAGTTACTCATGGTATGATTCGGAGCCAAGCTGATCACTCAGTTTCTTTAAAAAGATCCAAAGAGGTATCGTGATTCTAGTTGTCTACGTAGATGATATTGTGATCATTGGCAGTGATAAGGCAGGTATTCTAGTTTCATCTTTCTCACCAAAGATCTTAAAAAGCTCCATTATTTCCTTGGTATTGAGGTCGCAAGATCAAAAGCAGAGATTAGTTTGTCTCAAAGGAAGCACACTCTTAATATTTTGAAAGATACAAGTTATCTTGGCTCTAAACCTGGAGCTACGCCTATGGAGACCAATCTAAAGTTGATGCTAGATAAGGGTGATTTGGTTGAGGATCCAGAGATGTATCGAAGACTCGTGGGTAAGCTCATTTACCTAACCATTACTCGACCTAACATCTCCTATGCAGTTAGTGTTGTGAGTCAGTTTATGACTAGTCTTCGAGTTACTCATATGGATGCAGTTACTCGTATCTTGAAGTATCTTAAGAATGCCCCAGGACATGGTCTTCTTTATCGATCATCTAGACATCTTCAGATTGAGGGAAATACTGATTCTGATTGGGTAGGATCACCTTCAGATCACAAATCTACCACTGGTTATTGTACTTTCTTAGGGAGTAATCTCGTGACTTGAAAAAGCAAGAAGCAATCGGTTGTGGCACATTCTAGTGTTGAGGTAGAGTATTGAGTAATAGCACATACTACTTGTAAGTTGACTTGGTTAAGAACACTTGTGCAGTCAAAGGTGGAGAACAGGCCACCCCAGACAACAAAACTACCTCCAACATGAGGTGCAGTCATGCGCACTGCTTGAGTGCCTCCGATCAAGTGCTCACCTTTAGGGGAGTTATAGATGCCTTTTAAGAAGTGGAAAGCTGCACCTCCAACAGCACCCATGCCAAATGCACCACCAATGTCATCAAGGATACGATCTGGGCAAGGTTCTCGAGATGTCTATGGGTTTCCCATGGATCACAAAAGGCAAGAAACGTTGGGCTCCTTTGAGAAATATATGGTCAACAGAACAAGATGCTAGGAATTAATTGATTGATTGATTAATTGATTGTAGGAATTAATTTAGAATAGTTTCTTTATCTACTTGTAAGCTGTGACTATAAATATTGATCTCCTAAAGAGAAAAATATATCTTTTTCATTCTCTAAAATACCTTCGAAATAAACAAAATTGTTTCCATCAAATAATACCAAAATTGGTCAAAACGTACAAAAAAAGATTGTATCAGCAATAATTCTAAAAGTTGAATAAAGATAATATCCAATTTTTCTCAAATGTAGGAGGAGATTAAATAATTAGACCTAAAATTAAATGAGGATATCTCTAATTTTCCCAAAAACATAGATAAGGAAAAATAGTAGCAGTGGAAATGAAAAAGTAGGTGAACAATTTATTTTAGGGTGAGGTTGAGTGCATTCCCACTAAAGCCGATTTAGTCTCATGCACAGTGCAAGAAGATTGAAGAGAGTGCATTTGCTCACCCTTTACTTTAATACTCAGTTATTAATCTAACATGCTCAATTTACTATTTCGTTTATTTTAATCATTATTTTACGTGTAACTTGTGTCAAATTCATGTTAATTACATCGTACGTGACTATGATGTTATAGTATTGTACTTAATTATAGTCATTCCACATATTTATAAAAAAATATAATATTTTCATATTAAATAAAAAATTAGCTATGAAGTTTTTATACTTGTTTTTAACTAGTAAAGTATTATTGATACTAATGACTAATGTTTATTTCTAAATTCACCATTGTATCCTCTTGTTCAAATGGATGTGTACACTAAAACATTTCTAATTAGTTAATTATAATATTTATCTTTACATATTCAGATATTTTACTATATGTTTTTAGGGTTTCAATGCATTTTAATTTTTTTTCATTGTTTCCACTGTGTTTACAAAACATTTCCTAAATGTTTCCATTTCCTTCCTGTGAACAGTGATATTTCTTATTGTACAACCATTTTAACTTGTGAAAAGCATTTTCCAATCTATGGAAAGAACAACTCCCATTGGGCCATTGCACTTCCCTTCTTTAAAAAAACAGTGTTTCTGTAAGACCCCCCAAATTACAACTTGTGTCCTTGCATTCACACTTTTCCCACACAAATCTATTACATTGGTCATCCCTCTTTCTGAATCCTGCAAAATGAAGGGTAGGCCTCCAATCCTATCAAAAACCCCAACTGTAATGGAGACGGGATCCAAGCTACAAATACTTAGAGACTTCATCAAATAAGCTACCTCCAATCTTCCATTTGTTCATTAAGACTATTTACAAAAAGTACCAAGATATAATGGGAAAAAGAAGGGCCATTAGCAGCAAGGAAAAATAATAATAATAATTATAATAGGACTGTAAATCTTGCTACACACTGACTGATGGAACCAAAACTTCTTCCTTTTTTTCTTTTTTTTTTTCCTTTTTGGTTGGGCTGACAGAAATTAGAATCAATGCTTCAGCACTTTCAGCTGCTTTGTTCTTTCTAAGATGTGCCCAAATGAAAGTTCACACTACTTTAACTCTTACATGTGAAAAGAAACCATTTTGCCAATATTCAATGAATTAATTTACACTGATACTTTAGATATGAGAAGAATCATAGTGTTACATCATACGAGAATCAATATAAATAATAAACAAATTCTCTAAAGTTCGGCAGCATTTTGGAAGCTAAACCATTTGCATACCAGTTGGATGAACTATGAAATCGAATGCATAACACCTTAGGTTTGCAAACTTCCCAAGTAGCCAATAGGACAACTGTCACAATTTAGCTTCAGGTAATGAGACTTGGACTTCACAGTGGAAGAGTTCACTAGCAATCTCAAATGCTCCATTTGGTTGCCAAGAGAACTGAGGAAAAGGAAAGGAAGTGGAATTCACAAATAACTGGGGGTTGAAGCGACAACTGCAAGAATAAAAAGCAATTCAACTACATTCTTCTTCTCTCTTTTGTTTTTGGTATGTTTCATTTACATTCATATTCTTGGCAGCCAAACACTAAACCCTTATTTCAGAAGAACCCAAAATTTAGCCACCTCAAAATCCTACATCTAAGCAGTAAGCCAGGTCTAGACTCTAAGCTCATTGGCATTTCATAGTGGAAGTGTTCACTAACAATCTCAAATGTTGTTGCCAAGATAATCGAGGAAAAGGAAAAGAAGTTGAGATCACAACCAATTGGGGGTTGAAGCGATATTTCAAGAATCAAAATTTGTTTTTTTGTTTCCATTCATTTTCTTGGCAGCTAAACAACAAAACCTTATTTCTGAGAAATGAAATCCAACTTCCTCAAAATCCTTCATCTAAGCCCAAGTCTAAAATCATTGACATTCCCAAATGCCATTAGTTGATATCAATCTCTTATCTCTCACAAGGGGAAAGGTGAATGAACATAATGTAAAAAGGGACCCAGATAATTTACAGCAGTCAAGGTGCTTCGGAAAGATGTGTAGTAGTATTTTTCCTTTCAAATGGGAAGAACATCCTTTTTTATTTTTCTGATAAGCAAGATATAAATAATGATATGCCATAAAGTGACAAACCAATCTCCTCATGACACGTGTGTCTACAGAACAGCCAAAGCTCATCCGTCCAGAGCAGGTTTAAACATATGGCCTTCAGAACTAATAGATCGGAAGCCCATGCAACCCTCAGGTTCACCTCAAGCTCGGAAGGCACCACAAACACTCACAAGAAGGTTCCGAGCTTATTGTCGCCTTAAGCACCCTACTGAGCTAAGGATAAGGAAACAATATTCAACAAGGAAACTGCCGTTCAAGTCCCAGTGTTCAACATGGTAACTGCCACTCTCTGATGATCAAATCCCTACTTTCATGGACTCCAAATCCTAATAAACTTAGGAGATCCGCAGCCTATAAATAAATCCCTAAGGTGCGTTTTTAGTTTTATGCTCTTTCAATTACAGTCTTTCAATTCAGTTTATTAACTTTATCATCGGAGCAGCTACCGTCGGAGCCAACCCTGGTGGCCCTCTAATCCCTTTCTTTGAGTGTTCAACAGGCAAAGAGGAACGGAACCCCCATTAATCAGAAAGTGCAGCATCAATTTGGCGCTGTCTGTGGGAAACGATTATCGTTTCTTACTAAAAGTTCTTTTCTTTGCAAACAAACTCACTAGGAGGATCATGGCTCCCAATCTCTGTCCTGAGAAAGAACGCTCAAAGCCCTCCAAACCGGGCCGCCTGCCGGAAGAGGAAGGGGACAAGCATCTGATCCCATGCAAGCAACAACTCGATCGAATTCAACGACAGAATGACCTAATGCAGGAACAACTTCTTGCCATCTCTAAAACTCTAGCACTGCTTACCCGGAGCCACGGAAGTAACCCCCTACATCCTCCCATCGGTTTGGCTGATGCAGGGGCACAACCTCCTGCCACCACCATGGGTGGAGGGTCCCATGAAGAGACTCACAGTGAACAACTGGTGTACCCCCAAGGCACCACCCATGTGGGAGGAGACCCCCAGTCGTCGGCCTGCCGCAGGTAGAGGGATACCGGCCTTCAACCCGACCGTCCATTACCGAAGTACGACAAGGGTTCCAACTCCAGTGACTTCAGGGGGATATCCAGCGCCGTAAGAGTTTCAACCTCGAACGGCACCAGTTTCCCCAGCTCAGGAAAATCGAAATCCTCTTCCTACCATGGGTCATGGCCGTCCCGTCTATATGGGCACTGAAACTGCAAGGCAAGACCCTGCAACAACTAACACTGCCTAGGGACCCACGGAGGGCCGAAGAAGTCGAGGACTCTATAGACCACACTGTTGTTGTGCGAGGCGCCTACGTCCCTCCAAAGCAAGGCGAGCTAGCCAGGCTGCTCGGAAGGTTTGCCACACCATTCACCCCCGCTATAATGGCCGAGGGGCGGTCAAAGAAATTTGTTGTCCCAAAGTTCACTCTTTATGATGGGACTGGGGACCCCGGGGACCATCTTTCTCATTATCAGCACACCATGGCGCTACATGGGGCCACTAACACTTTCATGTGCCGTACATTCGTGACCAGCCTCAAAAGCACTGCTTTGAAGTGGTTCCATCACCTCCCCCAGAACTCGGTCGTCAACTTCTACGAGCTCAGCAGGCGTTTTCCTCGATCGGTTCATGACTAGCAGAAGGTTAAGGAAAGGCCCAGAGTTCTTGCTAAACATTAAGCAATCTAAAGGAGAGTCACTCCGAAAGTACATCGCACACTTCAATGCCGAACTTACAGAGATCATGGATTGCAGTCCGAGCTTTCTAGTAGCCGCTCTGACCTCTGGTCTTGCTCAGGGGAGCTTCCGGGATTCTTTAATAAAGAGCCCTCCCGCTGACATGGCAGCACTCATGGAGCGAGCCAGGAAGTATATAAATTTGGAGGAGGCAAAGAATACCTCCTAAAAGATTAAGGAACAAGCCTAGAAGGATGATCAGAAGAAAGACTCCAGTGCCTCCAAGAAGAGGGTCAGGAGCCCAGAGAGAAGAACAGCGTCCAGTACTCCAAGCAACACTAGGACCAGGGGGGTTTGCCACCTACACTCCTGTGAACGCCTCTCTAGCTCACATACTTCGGCAAGTCCAAGCACGTGAAAACCTAAAGTGGCCAGAGCCACTTAAGGGCAATCCCAACAACAGGGACCAGAATAAGTATTGCGATTTCTATAAGGACCATGGGCATACGATAGACGAATGTAGGGCCCTTAAACAGGAGATCGAGCAGCTCATTAGGAGAGGACGGCTTGCGGGAGTTCGTCAGGCAGGACGGGAGGTAGAACCTCCGAAATGATAGGCCGCGCCGCAAAGGAGGCAGGAGTAGAGGCCAGAACAGAGGGATGGACGGAATGAGCTCCAGCAGCAGAACAATCAGGTTATCTTCGTCCTCTATGCGAACACTCCAGCCGCAGGGACGTCCAACCGAGCAAGAAAGCGATATGCTTGGGAGGTCAAAACTACTCCTAACATCCTCTAGATTTTCGCTGTCGAGAAAAGATTGAAGCCAGTACTTGAGATCTAGTTCACAGATCAAGATCTTGCTGGGGTACACTGCCTTCACAGTGACGCCCTAGTTATTTCTCTCAAAATTGCTAATTTTGAGATCCGAAGAGTCTTGGTAGACATAAGGAGCTTTGCCAACGTGTTATTCTACGAGCCCCTCAAATAGATGAAGCTCAACTCTAACGACGTCAAGCCCACTGCCTGCAATAATGGCAGGATTTGATGGGAACCTTAGTACCCCATTTGGGAGGATTGACCTTCCCACCATAGCAGGAGAGGGAGATGGACAAAAGACCACAATCTCAGAATATATGGTCCCGAATTCCAAGTCCCCCTATAATGTTATAATCGGAAGGCCTTGGCTCCACCAAATGGGTGCGGTCACTTCGACCCTCTACCAATGCTTAAAATATGTACACACCAATGCGGTCCATTCTATCAGAGGATGCCAGCCAACCGCCCGAGAATGTCACGCTCTCGCGCTCAAGGAGAGGGCCCCCAAATAGCAATTATTGCACTCTCATGAAGGTAGGGGCCCAAACCTTTCCTACCATCATGAGACAGAAGACTACCCATCCAGAATTGATGAACCTCTGAGCCCTAGAGGAAGGGACAGTAGGGCCAAGCCCGTAGGGGACCCTATCAAGGTGCTAGTTAGCTCTGAAGAACAAGGGCGGTACTTCCAAATCGGTCGAGACCTGACACCATCCGAGCAAGAAGAGATGGTAGAATTCCTAAAGAGCAACCTCTCAGTGTTTGCCTGGGAAACTAAAGATATGGAGGGGATAGATCCAGAACTCATCACCCACAAGTTGATAACAGATCCTGACCACCCTCCGGTAAGACAGAAGAGGAGGACGCTCGCTCCAGAGCGGCACCATATCATTAATGAAGAAGTACGGAGGTTGCTGGATGCTAAGATGATAAGATAAGTATTCTATCCAGAATGGCTTGCCAATACTGTTCTGGTCAAGAAGAAAAACGGCAAGTGGAGAGTCTATGTCGACTATACAGACCTCAACAAAGCCTGCCCCAAAGACAGCTTTCCTTTCCCAAGGATTGACCAGCTAGTCAATGCAACGGCAGGACACGAACTCATGAGCTTCATGGATGCCTACTCTAGATACAACCAGATCCAGATGTACCCTTCAGACCAGGAAAAAACAGCTTCATAACCGAACGAGGTCTCTATTGCAATAGAGTGATGTCGTTCGGTCTGAAAAATGCGGGGAGCAACATATCAACGTTTGGTCAATAAGATGTTCAGTCCTCTGATCGGCCGTACAATGAAAGTTTACATAGATGACATACTGGTCAAAAGCCTACGGAAGAGCAGCCACTTCTAGCACTTAAGTCAGACGTTTGACATCCTGAAATGACACAGGATGAAACTGAATCCCTTGAAGTGCACCTTTGGTGTAACCAAGGAAAAGTTCTTGGGTTACCTTGTTTCCCAAAGGGGTATTGAAGCAGACCCTACTCAGATTAAAGCCTTGATTGAGCTAGGATCACCGAAGACTAAGAAAGACATTCAGGCTCTGAATGGGAGAGTTGCGGCTCTGAATCGATTCATCTCCAAATCTACCGATCGCTGCCTACCAGTTCTTTAAAGCCCTAAAGGGAAACAAAGCATTATAATGGTCTGAAGAATGTGAAAAGGCCTTTCAAGAACTGAAGAAGTACCTGGCTTCCCCTGAGCTCTTATCAAAGCCAATCCTAGGGGAGAAACTGCTCCTCTATCTTGCAGTCTCTAAAAACGCCGTCAGTTCTGTACTGGTCAAGCAGGACAGGAGAGTTCAGAGGCCCATATTCTATGTAAGCAGGGCACTGCTAGACGCAGAGAAAAGGTATCCCGAGATTGAGAAGCTGGCCTTTGCTCTAATAGTCTCTGCACGGAAGCTTCGACCTTACTTCCAGACGCATTCCATTGAGATTCCAACTGCCTATCCGCTGAGGTCAGTGCTACGAAAGCCTATAGTCTTAGGGTGATTGGTCTGTGGAATTAGGGGAATTTGACATATCCTACGTTCACGAAACCTCCATTAAAGGGCAAGCATTAGCAGATTTTGTTACCGAGTTCACCCCAAGCACTACACGATAAGGCACAGCTTAGTAAGAGTTCTGCTACATGGCAACTCTACACTGACGGATCATCCACAGACCGAGGTTCTGGCGTCAGGCTTAGTATTATGATCCCCTGAGGGGCTTGTAGTTGAAAAGGCAGTAAGCTTGAGATTCATAGCTTCCAACAATGAAGCCGAGTATGAAGCCCTCGTCCTTGGGATGAAGCTAGCTATGGAATGCGAAGCCCAAAATCTCGAAGTTTTCTCTGACTCCCAACTGGTGGTAAGCCAAGTTCTGGGAGAATTTTCCATCAAAGATGACAGAATGCTTCGGTATTCAGAGCTGGTGGATTTACTGAAGCGCTCCTTCCATGAATTCATTATCCAAAAAATCGAGAGAAGTCAGAACTCCAGGACCGACGCCTTGGCAAACATGGCCTCTCATCTCAAGCCAGAAGGAGATTCCACTCTGAAGATCTCCCACCAACCAAGACCAAGCATTGAAGAGGTTCAGACTGCCCAGGATTTCCGAACAGACCCAAAATTGGATGACTCCCATCCTCCAATACCTAGAAGGAGGATTGCTCCCAGAAGACAAAAACATCGCCCAAAGAATTCAAATCAGGGCAGCTCGGTACCTTGGTCTTGAATGGGAAGCTCTATCGTAGATCCTACTCTTAATCCTTGTTGCGGTGCCTGACCCCAAAAGAATCTCAGTATATTCTAGCCAAAATACACGAAGCAGTCTAGCGGCAACCATAATGGGGGCAGAACCATAGCCCACCGAGCTTTAACACAGGGCTACTATTAGCCCAGCATGTTGAAGTAGGCCAAGGAGTACGTCCAAAAATGTGACAAATGCCAACGATTTGCTCCATACCAGCACCAGCACCAGCACCAGCCCACCATGAGCTCATTCCTATCGCCAACGCATGGCCCTTCGCTCAGTGGGGAATGGATATTGTAGGGCCACTTCCGAAGGCCACTCCGAACAGAAGATATCTCCTAGTTGCCATTGATTATTTCTCTAAATGGGCGAAGGCCAAGCCCCTAACTCACATCACAGAAATAGAGGTAAAAAGCTTCACATGGAGAAACATAGTCTGCCGGTTCGGCATACCTCGTGTCATCATCTCTGATAATGGTACATAGTTCGCTGGTAAAATTTTCAAGAAATTTTGCAAAGACTTGAGCATCAGTCATCATTTCGCCTCACCAGGACACCCCTAAGCCAACTGGCAAGCATAAGTCACCAACCGAATAATTCTTGATGCCCTTAAGAAGAGGTTGGAAGAGGCCAAGGGGAGATGGGTTGAAGAACTTCCTGGTGTGCTCTGGGCTTACAGAACCACAAGAAGAACACCAACCTCTAAGACTCCATTCTCACTTGCCTATGGCACGAAAGCAGTAATTCCTGTTGAAATTGGTATGCCAACCTTGAGGACGGAAGCTTTCGACTAAGGGACCAATGATCAGCATCTTGCTAAGAACTTGGACCTAATAAAAGAAAAGTGTGATCAAGCCAAAATCAGGATGGAGGCATACCAACACAGGATGGCCAATAGTTCCAAACAAGGGATAAAGCCCCTCAATTTTCAGGTCAGAGATTTTGTCCTAAGAAGAGTGTTCCCAAACACTAAAGATCCTACCATGGGGAAGCTGTCGACCAATTGGGAAGGCCCATACAGAGTAACAAAAATTGTCAGACCTACTACATACTGGTTAGAGGACATAACTGGGAAACCTGTATCCAGGACCATGGAATGTAGAATACTTGTGAAAATATTATCAATAAAGATTTTCTTTCTTCATCACCGCCAAGTGTTCTCATCTCAATGAACAAACCCCTAAAAACCTTGCAGCCTGTGCAAGAGTTATAAGTCTGATCCATCTCAATGTTCAGACCCTTAAAAACCTTGTAGCATGTGCAAGAGTTATAGGTCTGACCATCTCAATGAACAAACCCCTAAAAACCTTGCAGCCTGTGCAAGAGTTATAGGTCTGACCATCTCAATGAATAGACCCCTAAAAAACTTTGTAGCCTATGCAAGAGTTTCAGGTCTGGTCCATCTCAATGTTCAGACCCCTAAAAACATTGCAGCCTATGCAAAGTTATAGGTCTGACCATCTCAATGAACAGACCCCTAAAAAACTTTGAAGCTTGTGCAAGAGTTTTAGGTCTGGTCCATCTCAATGTTCAGACCCCTAAAAACCTTGTAGCCTGTGCAAGAGTTATAGGTCTGACCATCTCAATGAACAGACCTCTAAAAAACTTTGCAGCCTGTGCAAGAATTTTAGGTCTGATCCATCTCAATGTTCAGACCTCTAAAAACCTCGTAGCCTATGCAAGAGTTATAGGTCTGACTCCTCTCAATGAATAGACTCCTAAAAACCTTGCAGCCTATGCAAGAGTTATAGGTTTGGTCCATCTCAATGTTCAGACCCCTAAAAACCTTGCAGCTTGTGCAAAAGTTATAGGTCTGACCCTTCTCAATGAACAGACCCCTAAAAACCTTGCAGCCTGTGGAAGAGTTATAGGTCTAGGTCCATCTCCATGCACGAATGTCTACAACTCTTCAACCTTCTCGTTTATTTCCAGTGCAGAAGATAGAAGACTTGTTCAATTACTTTATTACACAATTACAAGTGTTTTTGTTCAATCATTACCAGTTCTGGTTCAATTATCATTACAAGTCTTCCTGTTCAGTTATTATTAGTCCTAGGTGACAGAAGTTTTGATTATGAGAGATTTGTTCAATTACCGTGATTAATTAATTACAAGTTTCTTTGCTCGGAATATATTATTCGGCTCATGCTCATTTGAAAGATTGAAGGGGAGATCCGAAGTATATTCAATTCCTGAACGTTCTTGCTTAATGAAATTAAAGTTTGAAGGGCTGGAGCCCAAGCTTATACTACAGAGCGGTGATGGGTTGGAATAGTGTTGAAGTCTACTTGGCACATTATTAACGTCCACAACAGTTTTCAAAATCTACAAGTATAGCTACTCTGAAGAGACAATTCACAAAAGTGCTCCAAAGTATGAAAAGACACACGAGTTCAGAAAAAGTCGATTTTCATTGATATATAACAGAAGTACATCAGTTCAACAAAAAAAAAAAGTGGTACACACAAAAATTCTAAGCTACTGCTTTAGGGTCGGCTAGGGCAGGCACTTTTGCTAGGGGAAGCTCGGAAGGGGCTCCTTCATCACCCTCGTTTTGAGCCCCAGCCTCAACTGGAGGGACCTCAACATCATTGATCCCAGTCAGATCGAAGTCGGGGTACTTCGCGAGGAGCTTGGCTCTGAAGGTGTTATAGCCATGCTCCATAAGCTCCTCACCCATCTCCTCGACCTCAGCCTTCATCTCTGCTTTAGTCTGAGCCTTGGTAGATTCGACGTCATCCTTGATCTTTTGGGCTGAGGCAGCTTGGAAGTCATTGAACTTCTTCTGAAGCTCTTCCAACTTCCGAGCAAGGGAATCCCTCGCAGACTCCATGATTGAAAGAGTTCGTTGCCTCCTTCAGCTTCTCCTCTACAGTAGAAGCATTAGACTGGGCCGTCCCCAGCTTAAAACCTGGCCTCATCCAGCTCATCCTTAAGGTTGTCGATCAGCTCCGGGTCCACTGCCTAATCCATGAGGGCAACAAGGCCATGCATGGTCTGCAAAACACAAAACAAGCAAGTCAGGACAGTTAAGGTAACAAAACGCTAAAAGAAGAGAAGGAAGAAAGTACGGGAGATACCTTTAGTTGGAGAGCCATCAGCTCTGTGATGGTCTTCTCCGCCTTATGCCCCTTGTATCTCTGGGGGTCAGCAGCCCAAAATTCATTAAAGGCCTGCTTCGCGGCCAAGTAGCCATCGGGCATTTGGGAAGGATCAATAGCTGCCTTCCCCTTCCCCTTTTGCTTGTTTGGGACTTTAGGGGCTGGAGGGGGGGTAGGCTCAGCAATGACAACCCCCTTTTTAGCCGGAGCCTGGACAGGGGGGCTAGAAAGAAGCCTCCTCCTCTTCACTTGAGGAGGATCAACAGGGGAGGAGGTTTCCCCCACCTTTTTCTTCCCTGGAGCCCACTTGGTCAGCAGGGATTTCTTCAGGTTATCTACTCGGCTTTTTTCGACGGCCATTAGATTTTCGGACGTAAGGATGGCGGTGTGCGCTTTGTTGCTGATCTGAAGGAGCCGGCGGTACTTGTCCTGAAGATCAACCGTAAAGATTGACTTCTTCTAAGCACTTTTATCTGCACAAAGGTCATAAACACAAGGATTAGTCAAGAAATAAAGATATGCAACAAAACAAACATATGTTCAAGAAGGGGGGTCTCACCCTTAATGCTGGTACTTCGAGGAAATGTCGAGATCTGATCTTGGAAGTCCTCTGTCTCCCATCCTCCTACGAAGAAGTACCACTTCTTCCAAGTTTTGTTGGAAGTTGGCATTGAGGAGAGGGGTCTGAACCCCTTGTCAAAAGGCATATAAAAAAGGCATTCCGACCTCATGTATTTCAGATTCATATTGCTACGGATCAAGTCAAGGGTCACCTTGACATCGTTCTGATGGCCTAACACTATAAACCTTAACAAGTGCCTCCAACTATTGAGGTTGAGGTCGGCAGGGCAGATATTGAACCAAGTAAAGAACTGTCTAACTAGAAATGGAAGAGAAAGTCTTAACCCCATCTCGAACCATGCAAGATAGACACAAATCTCACCCGCACGGACATCGGAGGGGCAATCTATGGAACTAAGAGCCCTACAAGTGATATTTTTTGGGAAATTAAAAGACGCCCTCAAACCATCTAACATGGCCGGAGTTACGGCGCTTTGTCCATCCTCTCTTTGGGAAGGCTTGCCAGAGGCCTCCCCTACTCTGTTCCTAGGTTTGATAAATGCATCTACGATCCTAACTCCGGGGCTAGAGGGGGACCCTACTGACCTATTTCCGGTACCACCGGAAGAATTACTACCTACAATATGAACTTGGGATGGCACAGTCGTCTCCGAGGAGTTTCCTGTGCCATCACCAACACCGGAAAGAGGCAGTGGAGGCCGACATTACAAACAAGAAGAAGAAGAAACAGAAAGGGAAGAAGAACAGGAAGTAAATGGAAAGGAAAACAAGAGAGGAAGAGATGAATCGAACCTGAAGCGCGACCGGAGGAGGGAGCTTCGAACAGGCAGTTGATCTCTTCGAGCTTTCTGTTCACTTTGACTTGACGGCAGGGAAAACTTTTGAAATGGAGAAAATAATGAAGGGAAGGGCGTACATGTATCCCTTCCCCCCTTTTTATAGGTTCGTAGAAGTGGGGGCCCAACCAGTCGAACCTGTCACGGTAGTAGAGGCCAATGCTGGCCTCACAACCCAAACGACGGCCTGCGCAATAAGTGCCACATCAACAGTCGTCTCGGGAAACGGAAAGACAAGACGCATGACATTACGGAAACCCTTAACCCTAGTTACGCATATTGCTAAACTAAGGCTCCCCGGGGGGGGGGGAGTAGCTGATATGTCATAAGTGACAGACCAATCTCCACATGACACATGTGCCTACACAATAGCCAAAGCTCATTAGTCCAGAGCAGGTTTAAACCTATGGCCTTCAAAGCTTATAGATCGGAAGCTCATGCAACCCTCAGGTTCACCTCAAGCTCGGAAAGCACCACGAACACTCACAAGAAGGTTCTGAGCTTATTGCCGCCTTAAGTATCTTACCGAGCTAAGGATAAGGAAACAGTATTCAACAAGGAAACTGCCGTTCAAGCCTAGTGTTCAACATGTTAACTACCACTTTCTGATGATCAAATTCCTACTCTCACGGCTCCAAATCCTAATCAACTTAAGAGATCTGCAATCTATAAACAAAGCCCTAGGATGCTAACTGAAACTCTCCAACCAAGGAACAAAATATCGTGTCGTTTCGGAAGTTTCGACCGAAATGTTTTGGTTTCGCTAGGAACCGAAACGAAACCGTGTAGGAATCACGATATTCCAGTGTTTCGATCAAAACACTTTGGTTTCGGTTTGTTTCGCACGAAACGACACCGTTTCGAACGAATCGATTCGAAACCATGTGTGCCATCGCCATGTGCGCGAAGCAGAAAACAGAGAAGAGTCAAGACAGAGAAGCGCGAAGCCAGGAAAAAGCAGGAAAAAGAAAAGATTCTACCTAAAATGTCTGAAAAGTGAAAGAAGAGAGGAGAAAAGAAGAGGTAACTTGATTATTGCTAGCCATTGCGAGTCTGCGACTCACGCGAACCAGCCCAGCCGACCATTTTTCTTCCTCAGTTCTTCTTCTTTAGTTCAAAATCTTCAGATCTACTCTCTCGATCTTCAGTTCTTCAGATTCCGACGCCGACCGAAGTCGCGACTGCGACTGCGACTCTCCGTCACTCTCGTCTTCGGTCTCCCTCTCCCCGACCCAAGTAATGTTCTAAATTTCTCTCTGTTTCACTTCTGTTTCTCTTAACTTAAGACTTAATATATATATATATATATATATATATATATATTATGTTATGCATTAAGTGTATATTAAATTGATTGATTAATATATATATATATATATATTGTATTAATTATTAAGTATATATTAATTATATTAATAAAAATATATATATATATATAATATTCTAATATATAATATATATTATGTATTAATTATTATTAGATTAAATATATAATAGTTAATTAAATTGATTACTATTGTTATTATGTTTTTATATTTAATATTATATTTTTATACCTAATATTATTAAATTAAATTAATTAATATAATATATTAAAGATATATAATTAATTATTTAATTAATTTGATATAATCTATGTGTGTATATATATATATATATATATATTAGTATTAGACTAGTTAACATATTATATCATATATGCTTAGTTATTTAAATTTTTTAATTAATATAATTTAAATTAATAAAATAAAAATTAAGTATGTATCAAATTATGTATTAAAATTTTATTTATTACATACATGCTTAGTTATTTACATACAAATAATATATTAAATTATATCATTTATTATTAATATTTATTTGATAAAAAAATATTATTTTTTTAATATTAGTATTAAAAATGCATGTTATTTATTACTATTTATTTTCTTGAAAAATATAATTTATTTATTTATTTTAATTATCTAATTTAATAATTAGAAATAAAAATTTATATGTTTATTTGTTCCTATTATATTATTTTTAGATAGTATTGATAAGATTTTTTAATCATAAAATTATTAATTTTTTTATTGTAGATATGTCATCGAAAGGTAAGAATGTGGATTTAGGACCACCAGAAAAGAAAAGAAAACGTGATATTGGATGGAATTATGGAGAGCAAATTGAAGATAATCGACAACATGTGCAATGTAATTTTTGTCATAAAATTATGAAGGGTGGTGGTGTATTACGTTTAAAACAACACTTAATTTATCATGAATATGATATATATGCCTTAAACATGCACAAATATTTAATAAATAGGCTTATTTGTATAAATAAATAAATTTTAAGTTATGTTTCCACATGTTTCCACATGTTTCTAATTTTTTTCTCCGTTTCTATTATGTTTCCGAAACGTTTCCGTTTCCGGACAGACCGAAACTATACATCGAAACGATATTTTGATCCTTGTCTCCAACCCCAAAACATACATGATCTATTACCACAATTGTAGGCAAATTCATTCCTGGGAAACAATGTCTGAATCATGAAAAAATTGCAGAAACAACAGGCATCAAGAGGATGTGAATCTAATGAAGAGGATGTGAATCTAATGTGACTGGAATTGAGAATAGTTAATAGGTAGCTGGCAAGAAATTCCAAACAACAGGCTTTTAAGCTGATGGAGAAGGAAGCAACAACCTTGTTTTTTTCTTTGGGTAGAATTACAAGACAGATTTATTTATTTTTCTCAAAAAAATGAACCTTCCTTGTAAAAATGAATCCAAAAAAAAAAGAAGTGACGAGCCTGATTCTCAAACTATATGATAATGTAGGGTGAAAAACAAATTGAGAGAGTTATTTAATTCAAGAATAAGCAGGTTGCAAGAACCTACACCAACGATTTATTTTTATTTTTTTACAAGTAACCTACCCCAAGGATATAATTATTCAAATTGTGGCACTTGGCACTAGGACCCCACTGTATGTAATTGTAAAAAGTTCCCTATTTGTTGTGTCAAGATTGGTATTCCTTTTATTTTCATTAATTTTACTTTTGGATTCTTCAAACCTTTGAAACCTAGGTGCCCAAATCATAATTGGTTATGAAGTGTTGGAGACCAAATTTGAATAACATTACAACTAATATAAATAATAACAAAAAATGATTATAAGCATAAAAATCAATTTAGTGTGGTTAGTTATGCAATAAAAATATTTTAAACATTTGAAGGCCAGGAGGCCTTTTTGAGGTCGTATTGGTTCGAACGTTTTGGTAACCCATTTCCATTTTTTTGGATTCTTTTTGTTAAGTATCTCTCTTGTATATAAATCTTATAAAAATAAAAATCATAAGAATTCTGCAAAAAAGTAGAATTAAAAAATTAAATATTGAAAAAAAAAAAACTCAAAACAATTCGGTAGAGTCTTATAACTGGCCGATACAAAACGGTATCGGCTGATAAGGCTGTAAATTTTGGTCACATTGATATCAGCCTATATCGGAATTGAAGGGTTCAAAAACCGTTACGTAATGGCCGATACGATACTGATACGTAACGACTGTCATTTAAAACCATGACACCAATTGAAGAAAGAGCATGAGTAGAAACTGCACATCTTATAGAAGGATTTGTACACCAAGTGTGGACCTAGATTCTGCAGGGGTGACATAAGAAGATTGAGAATTAGCCTTAGATTTGAGATTTATAGAATTATTACCAGGAGTGTGGAAATTAGTCACTTAATCAAACCAATAGGAGGACACTGCCCATAAATCTGTTCAAAAAGTTACCCAGACATACAAGCGTCACAAAGCAAGTGCTATACATTTCTTGTGCAAAATGATATGCATACTCTATACATATATGAGAATATTTATAATACACTCTTCTACATTTACATATGTATATACATAATTTGGTTATCTTTTATTATAAAAACAAAATGACATATAAGATATACACAATATGCTAAACACTTACAGTCTTGCACTATGATGATTCTTAAAAAATTTGGCCTTCTAACTTGAAAAGAGATATCAATTAACATATTATTGTAGAGGTACCTTATGATACAAGAAAGAATTAGAGACCCTCTTTAATCTATTTGAGATTTTTTTTTTTGATGTGTTAGCTTTATCAAATTCTCTTTTTATTGTGGTTAGAGTTCATTACCGCCTGTTTTTAATTTCTGCTACATCAAGGAACCATGGTTAGATAATTTTTCAGAGACATTAAGGCACATGAAGATCCAAGTCCATCAAGAAAAAATTACTGCAGAGTTTAAACATAAGTTAGGGACAATTGCAAAAACAATGCCTTTAAAAGAGGAAAATATGCATTTAAATGAGAAAAATCTGTCCTAGAGTGACTAACAGCAAAACATCTCAGATAGATTTCCATTCTTGTTACATTTTCATTTTCCTGACAATAACACCACTAATAGAAATAAAAATCACATATGATCAACTTTAAATTATGCCTAAAATGCAACAAGGAGGGGACAATATGTCAAATCCACCTCTTCCTAAATAGGCACCTCACCACTCAAACCAATTATTAAGCAAATGAAAGCCCATTTAAGACTTCAGAACCAGAAAAAGAAAAGAAAAAAGAACCCAATTCCATTTGCAATAACTAAGATATCAAAGCAAGAGAAAAAATGATTCAACAAATAACATTTGATAAACTCTATAGGTCTTCATGGCAAGTTGTTCTGAAGTAGAAGAATGTCAGAGAAAGTATGGAAAACGGTCCCGGAATCAATTGATGTCAAATATCTTAGATCTTAGTTTGTTGATTCCCCCAATGCCATTATTTAAATTCTCAAAATTGAAAAATAATAAAAAAAAAAATCAAAATTTCAAGAATTCTGAAGCCAACTGAGCACAAAACAATGACAAATATTTAAATTTCTACCAACATTCAGCGGCGTTCTAAATACAAAAGAAACCACCAATTAAATGCAACAAATTAAGAATTGAAGAATTGGTTAAACCAATAAAGCATCAATAGATAGAACCCCTTTCCAAATTCCCTCCAATAAGAACAACATTCAGCAGCATTCCCACAAATCAATAAACAAAACCTACCAGTCAAATGCAACAACACATCTACAATTTCAAGAACTGGCCAAAGCAAAAAACCGAACATCTGAAAATCAAAACCCATTTTCCAGACTCCTACCAACAAGAACAACATTTATCAGCATTCCACTAATCAAACAAATAAAATCCATCAATTAAATGCAAGAAATTCACAATTTCAAGTTACCACACAATAAAACATCAAGAAATCAAAAGCCATTTCCAAATTTCCCCCCACAAGAATGAAAATTCACCAATATTCAATGTACCTTGCACTGGGAGCTCTCCTGGGAACTTCAGGCTCAAACTCAACAGGCAAACCCAAGAACCCATTGAACCTATCGAACGTGACATGCGCAACATGTTGCACATTAGTCGGCCATCCGATCTCCATACCACAAAGCTCCTCCCTGTCAGTCTTGCAGGCACTCCAAAACGACTTCCGAAAAAGAGTCACCAAAAGGGCCAATAGAGACAGTTGATCTCTGTCCTTGTCTCTATCCTTCGCCTCCTCAACGTCCGAAACCCTAGAATCCCCCTCCTCTTCTTCCTCTACAAAGGACTGAGTTTGGAACAGCGCGTCATTGTGGTTTGATGTAGGTGAGGCCGCGCAGGATAAGGCAGACGAAGTAGAGGATGGTGAGGAGTGGAGGACCTCTGTCATGGCTGTCAATGAAAAGGATTCGTTTTATTTTGGAATAGTTGATTAAAATAATTATTATTTGAGATTTGTTTGGAATTAAAGAAACAACAGAGATGTCTATGCTACGGAGTGTTTGGTTAGAGGGAAATTAAGATGGAAAATTTGAGGGTTGTGGTTAGAGTTGGATTGAAGAAAAGGTAATGGGAGCCAAAGTGGGGGAACGTGAGAATCATGAAGTGATTATTTTTTTGTGTTAAGCTTTGATGTAGATTTGGATTGAGCGTTGAAGAAGCAATATAGAGAGAGAAAGAAAGGTTGAGAGAGAGAGAGAGTGAGTGGGGGGTGTGAAAGGCTTAGTTGGAGGTTGTATTGAATATACACTTTTGCCTGCTGGCGACTGCTTGCTGTTGCTGCTTCAGCTGGACGCTTTCGCCTTTTTTCTTTTCTTTATGCTTGGGTTTTAAATCTTACCAGTCACCAACGCTACTTGCAAGTTTGGCTCTTCTCCATCTTCTCTTTGGTATCTAAAAGCAATAAATAAGGCTTTGACACATCATCATTTCTATGGTAGGTCAACCACGTCAATTTCAGTTAGCAAAACAAAACAAATCTGATGGGTTCAAGTTACCAATATGCCAACAATAAATTAATAAATTTCTTTGGTAAGTAAATAAATACATTTACTAATGAATAATTAAGACTCACCATAATACATTTTATTTATTTATGGTATAGAGAATTTATTTACTTATTTTTATTTATTTATTGATGTGTTAAAGGTATTTTTAATGATAAAAAGTTCTGATCGTTTTTATTTATAATTAAAAAAAAAAGAGTTAATGCAATTTTTTTAAAAAAATATATATAACATCCCTTAATTTACCAATTAGGGGAAAAATGGATGGTAAGATATCATATATATGTTTTTAAATGCACAATTTTTTGCATTTATATCGAAGCCCAGTGATTGATCTTGGAAGTAACTTAAAGCCCAGTGATTGATCTTGAAGAGGCTTTCATTTCATTAGTGGGGAAATCTTGTCAAATAAAATGACACTAATAGGATCATCAACAAGGCTTTTTGTGGGAGACTAAGTTAGAGAAATAAAAATCATTAATGTTTTATGTTGAAGATCTTGGAGATAAAAATTCATAAAAAGAAAATGCCAAAAACAACAATTTGTCAAAAACAAATAAGACTCACCTAAATAATTTATTACTAAAAATGTTTGTTATATCAAATTTAATTACTTATGTATTCATTTATGGTATATCGAATTTAAATATTGATGTGTAAAGGTATTTTAATGATAGAAAGTTTTTATCTTTTTATTTATAATTTGATAAAGGTATAATGATTCACATTAACTTGTGAAAAAATGCAATAATTTTTTCTAAAGTATATTTAACATGCACTGGATCTACCAACTAAGGGAAAATGGATGGTGAGATATCATATCTATGCTTTAATATTGAAATTGTAAAGTTTTAGTTGTCACCTAGGAGTATTCAAAATATGCGAGGAAAAATAAATAAATGGTTAGATGTCATATCCATAGTTTTATATTGAAATTGTAAAAATTTAGTTGTTAGGGATGAGAATTCAAACACTACGCTACAACAAGAAGAAGAAGAACCTTTTTGAACCACATTCTTCTTAGTGTTTGTCCCCTTCTTCTTTTTTGTGTTGACAATGAGGTATGATTATGATTCTCCATTTTATACTTTTTAAAGCTGGAGTATCTGATTGGAGCTTATTCAAAAGCACTTTTCTCGTTTCTTATCTTTTATATTAAAAGGGTAAGAAGGAACTCTCATATTTTACAATCACATTAAAACAACCTCAAATAGGTCTACGTCTCTCTTTTTTACACGTTGATATTACAATTTTATTGTTGTAGTAAGTTCAGGTTTTTAATTTTGGTCATATATAAGTAACTTAGATATTGTCACACAAAAGAGTCTGAAAACTGAGAGTTAGATTATTCACATGATGTATACTTGTGTTCAAATCTAAGTAGGAGTTGCACCCTTATTATTATAATGCAATAGATTCAATTTCTCGACCAAAATTTGAGAAATAAAAACTTTTCTGAAATCTGCAATTATTTCTTTATTTTTTTTTTATTTTTATTCTCAACAAAAAATTGACACATTAATGTGAAAGGATGAGAAGAAGGTGTAAGACTAGAGAATTACTGAGACTAGTGGTTGCAATCTAATGATCTTGAAGAGACCTTTATATCATTAGCTAGTTAATTTTGCCAAATAAAATGACATTAATAGGAGCATCAATCTATACCACCATAAGGCTTTTGCTGAAGAATGAGTTAGATTAATGTTTTTATGTTCAAGATTCTCACGGATTATAAAGTCAGAAAAAGAAAATATAACACTACCAACTCATTTGTGTGAACTTATTAGGTAAATTTTTTTAATCAGCATAACATTACTCCTACTTTATATCTATAGGTGAAACAATTATAGTAGAAAATCTATAATATATAACATTAGCAAATGCACAAACTCATGGAAAGATTGTTACTTCTATTAGAACAGATTGGTAAAGGCCCAACTCTATTCCTTGACATAAATAATGGTTTTAAGTAACATAAAGACTAAGAATCATTTTCTTAGTGCATTTTTTTTTGTTGTAAGGGTAAAAAGACCTTTCTTTTGGGTCCTTAAGAGTTGGCTCGAGTGAGAATATTTATTTTAAGTCTCAGTGTCTCACTTATGGTTTCATGGTTGCCTATTAGCTCTCTTCATAAAGTCTTTTCAAGCCCTCTTCTGATCAAGGAAATGAAGGAAAATCAAGAGCTTGTATCACTTCAAATCATTCTTGGTCACTAAACGTTTAGGTCAATCTCTCTTATGCCATTAATTGTCATCTTATTTTGGCAACTTCTCTTTAATGTTGATTCCGATTGGCCTTTGGGATGATCCCTCCTCTTTGAAATGTTTTATATCCTGAGTTACATGTCATTTTGCTAGCCTTTCCCTTTTGTTACCCCTTCCATGGAAACATGTTTGGCTTATTGATGCTCCTCCTTGAATTAAATATTTTCTAGGTAAGTGCATTTATGGTCATATTCTATCTAAACATTTATTAAGAGGTTGTTCTTCTCATAAATATTTGTTCCATCTTAATCTTCCTTCTGGATTATTCACAATGCACTCTCCCAATCTCTTCATTCTACCCTTTGGTATTTGGTTATCATTTTTTCCTATTTGAAGAGCTCATAATATTGCGCGGTTTAATAAATAGCCCTTGCCACTTCCCAAAATGCTCAAGAAAACCATTTTTGGGATTTTGAATTTTTCCAATTGCTTGGAATTAGAGTCATTAACTTTATTAGACACTTCGCGATTCAAGTTTGTTGAATTGCTCCTCACCATTTTTATATTGCCCTTAACATTAATGGTAGTGCCCTTGACAACCTTGGTCGCGCCACTGTAGGGGGGAATTTGGAAAGGAAAATTGATAGTTGGTTTCATTAGTAAAGTGGGTACTACTACAAGTTTTTTGGCTAAGCTATGGCCTTTGTTTGACACAGTCTTTACTTAGCTATGCATAAAATCATTTGGAGTAATCAATTAAAATAGGAATATCACCTTCATTTAGGTTTTTGGGGTTTGACAAAAATAGGGCTACCTTGTTATGTAGGCCAACTATTGAACAATGGAAAGAAATGTTTAAAAAATTTTATTTTATTTCTTTAGTTTTTTTTTCTTTTAATAGAAAGGAAAGAAACAGAATACTAGAGCTCATCAACAAACTATTCTCAATACACTAGTCATGTTAACAAGAAACAAGTCTAATAGATCCTCTAGGGGGTACTCTATATCATAACCAAGGTTTCTTATTGAGCTACTCCTAGTTATATTAGCTAGTTTGTTGGCACAAGTAGTACCTTCTCACATAGAGTGGATCAAAAAAGGAATTGTATTTTCTAATCAAGAAAGTGTCGTTTCTAAAAAGGATTTTATAAAGACAGTTACATCTATCCGTTCCTTTTAAGGAGTTAATGCTTTATTAGAATTTTGTTCTACAACATAATATGGATTACTTTAACACATTATTTGAATACCTCTTCAAATGTCACAAAATTTGATAGCCAAATTAGTTGTTATCCCTAATGTATAATGTGAAGTCTGCAAATTCAAATGTCGTAATCAATTATGAATAAGATGTATAAAGCATGTAGGGCTTGGATTTCCTTCAACACTTCTATCAATGTTGAGTTTAAATTGATTTATTGAGGGAAAATCTGTTGGGATAGTATAAATAAATTTGTAAGCTTTAAGGTTTATCTAAATACACTTCCTTTAGAATGTAATTTTTCCCCACTCAGTAGAGTCTGCTAATAGGTTATTGGCAAAGTTGTCCCCAGGATACAACAAAACCTTCGGTTTGAAGAACTATATCTAGTAAAGTTGAATGACTTCTTGTGAAATCCTTTGATTATAATTTCTATTATGAGAGAGAGAGTTTTAAATCATTTTTCCAATTCGTTGTACTGCTGCATTTATAGATACAGGGGTGTCTTTTCATGAAAAGACATAACATATTCATGAAAAGACACAACATTTCCAAAGGATATGTCTTTAAGAAAGAGTCACAACCATTTCATTCAATGTGTTTTTTGGAAAAGACACAACTTTTCTAAAATATCCATTGGACAAACCTATTCATGAAACACCTATTCAATGCACCCATTCGATCATCTCTTAATCTGGACCGTTGATCAGGCTATTTAAAAATAAATCAATGAAAATTGATTTGCCTTTGATGAATATGTGTTGTGTGCGAAAGCGTGCGCGTGGTGCGCGTTGCTTTCTATGGGTTACAACTCATTTGGACTTAGTTCAACCCATGGGTCAATAAAGACCTTATAAAACCCAATTAAATATAAGGAATAAGTTTCCATATATATAGACATACAAAATGAATAACACAAAAACCAATGTGGAACAAAGTTAAAATCTATTATGCTATCAAACATAAGAGCTTGGCTCAACAATCCCCCACTTTAGAAGTATAATAAGAAAAGAATCTCTCAATCAGAATGAAAAATATTATTATGAATACAAGAAGATGTTTTTCAACTTAAACTTTTAATTAATACAAATACATCAAAGTTTTGACAGAGTCTTTGGTAGCCAAAGCTTTAAACCAAGTATCCTTTTAAAGAAAAACCCAGATGTACCATATACATAACAATATTCTGCTTACAAGAATTTCAAATTTGCTTTAGCACTTAAATGGCCATGTGCTAACTCTTGGTTTCATGAACAACCCAAAGAGTAAACCTAAACTCTTGTGAGAAGCGGCACCACTTCTTCGTCCATATAGGTGAAGTTCCTTGTATGCCTCTTTCGACATTTTAACTTCATTAAGAATTTAATTCAACTCTATTTTACGTAATGAACAACATTGATTCTCTTTCTTATTTGAAAGGAGCTCACATGTCGAATCTGTGTTACTAGATCACTTATTAACAACTTGTTTTTACCCATTAAACCTTTTACTAGAGATTTTATAATTTTAGGTTGGGTTACCATTGTTGGTGATCAATTGGAAATGTTTTAGCCCCATCTCATTTGTTGTCAACCTTACCATGTCTCTAGATAGACCTTTGGTAAAAAGATCAGCCAAGTTCTTACTTGACTTCACATACATGATTGTTATTACCCCATCCTGTATCAATTGTCTTACAAAATCATGTCTTAGAGTTATGTGTTTAGACTTGCCATTGTAAGTACTACTATAGGCTTGTGATAGGGTAGCTTCATTGTCACAATGAACAGAGATCGGTGGCATTGGATTAGGACATAACTTAATATCTAATAGTAAGTTTCTAATCCATTCAGCCTCTTTGATTGTTACTGCTAATGCTATGAATTCAGATTCTATAGTCGAATGGGATATATAAATTTGTTTCTTAGATGCCTATGAAATAGCATCCCTACCAATGAGAAATACCCATCCAAAAGTAGATTTACTATCTCCTTGATTTGTAATCCAACTAGCATCAGTGTACCCCTCAAGTACAGTCAGGAACTCATTATAAAATAAACACAGTCTAATGGTTTTCTTGAGATAACCAAATATTCTACCGACTGCCTTCCAATGTTCTCCACTTGGATTACTTGTAAAACGACTCAATTTGCACACAGCAAAAGCTATATCTAGTCTTGTACAATGCAAAAGATACATTAAACTACCAATTGCACTAGTATACTCAAGTTATGCAATGGCTCGATTAGAATTCTCGGTTAATTTAATACTTGAGTCAAATAGCGTATTAAATTCTTTGTAACCAAGATATTTGAATTTCAGAAGCATATTCTCAATATAATACCCCTGACACAAAGCATAACCCCTATTATGCTTTCGAACTATAACTCTCAAAATAGTATCAACTTTACCAAGATCTTTCACCTTAAAATTATAAGTCAAATACTTCTTAGTTTCAAGTATACCCAACATGTTTGTTCCTAAGATAAGCAATTCATCAACATAAAAACATACAATTACACCATAATCTTTGGTAAACTTAGAGTATATGCATTTATCAGCACTATTATGAGTGAAACCACTAGATAAGATGCATGAGTCAAATTTCTGATCCCATTGTTTGGGTGCATGCTTTAAACTATACAAAGATTTGTTCAATTTACACACTTTACTTTCATTTCCAGGTAGAACAAACCCTTATGGTTGATCCATGTACAATTCATCATCTATATCGCCATTCAAGAATGCAGTTTTAACATCCATTTGATGTAGATGTAGGTGTAGGTGATATATAGATGCCATTGTCATGAGAATTCTTATAGAAGTAATTATGGCCATAGGTGTGCATGTGTCAAAATCATCTATACCCTCATTTTGTTTAAAACCCTTGACTACCAATCTTGCTTTAAAAGTTTATACTGAATTATTAGTATTATACTTTCTTCTAAAAACCTATTTGCAGCCAATAGATTTAGAACCTGGTAGTAAATTGATTAATGTCCAAGTGTCATTGGACATGAGTGAATCCATCTCATCATTGATGGCTTTTTTCCAAAATGTAGCATCCCTAGAACTAATGGCCTCTATAAAAGTTTTAGGACCAGCCTCAATATTGAATACCATAGGCATTAATCTTGTGAGCTTTTCTCTATTTCATTTAACTAAAAATATAATAGATTAAGAAGAGATAAAATATGGACATAAGTCCTTTTCTTTTCTTGCTCTTTGACTTCTTCTAAGCTCTTCACTAAAAATCACATGCCTTTTGACATTATTCTGTCGTTCTAATCCTTGAATAGGATTGGACTTAGAATTTTCAGTCTCCACACTCTTAGAATTTGTATAGAATTTATGTTAAAAAATTCCACATCACGAGATTTTACAATTGTGTTAGACTTAAGATGAAGAAGTCTATAGGCTTTGCTATGTTCGGCATATCCAACAAAAATGCTTTTATTTGCTCTAGGACCCAACTTTGTCCTCTTAGGATCTGGTATCCTATAATATGCCAAATACCCCTACACTTTAAGATATGACAAATTAGGCTTTCTTCCATTCCATAATTCATAAGGACAGAGATTTGCCTTCCTAAAAATTATTCTATTATGCAAATGACAAGCAGTATATAAAGCTTCACCCACAAATTCATAGGTAACTAAGCATGCATTATCATACAACTTACCATTTCTACAAGAGTTCGGTTTTTCCTTTCGGCTAAACCATTTTGCTACGGTGTGTAAGGTGCAGATTTTTCATGTATAATACTATGCAATCCACATAAATTATCAAACTAATGGGGAAAGTATTCCATCCCTCTGTCACTTTTTAAGATTTAATTTTCTTGTATAACTGATTTTTAACTTCATTTTTGAAAATTTGAAATTTACTAAAAACTTCATCTTTTGATTTCATAAGATAAACATAAGTATATCTAGAAAAATCATCAATAAAAGTGACAAAGTATCTTTTACCTCCACGAGTAAAAACTCCATTTAATTCACAAATGTTAGAATGTATTAAATCTAAAAGTTCAGTATTTCTTTTCACACAAGGAAAAGATTTCTTAGCCATTTTGAATTTCGCACAAACATTACATTTATCACAATTCGAATCATGGTAATTAATCAAACCAAATCTACTCATAGTTTTGATAGATCAAAAATTTAAATGAGCTAATTTACTATGTTATAATGAAAAAGACTCAACAACATAAGAAGAAGCTGTATTATTATTATTATTATTATTATTATTATTACTTAACTTAAACATCATATTACAACCATATCTCTTTCCCACAAACATTCTGTTCTTAGTCAAGATTAACTTATTGGATTCAAAAATAACCCAAAAGCTTTTCTTACAAACAAGATCAACAGAAACTAGATTCTTTCCAAAAGTGAAGTTTAATTCAACACTACCTTTTCCTTCAACCTTAGCACGATCATGGTTTCCCATCTGTACCCCTTGACCATCAAGTTTTTCATATGTTTTGAATAGTGACCTGTCCTTGCAAACATGAACGGTTGCTCCAAAATCGAACCACCATCCAAAAGAAGTATCTGCCATATTCACTTCAGTTACCATTGCCACCAATTGTTCTTCCACCATATTAGCAAAATTTTTTTGCTTTTTAGAACGACATTCTTTGGCATGATGTCCCTTCTTTCTGAAATTATAACACTTTTCATTCTTCTTATTGTTCTTTTTTCTTTTATTATTGGGACGATTGTTGCTAGAACCAGATATAAATTCAACATTGTGAACATTATTTTTCATTTGATTTTCTCCCTTCTTGTCTTTATTATGAGATTCTTCTTCAATTCAAAGATGCTTTTGAATCTGTTAAAGAGAGAAATCTTATGCCTTATGCAGAAGATTTTTTCTGTAATCTTTCTAAGATAATGGAAGCTTTGCAATGATAATCCTAACTTGGAAGGATTCAGGAATACTAACGTTCAAATCACTGATTTTATTGACAATACTTTGCAGTTCATGAATCTGGTCTAGCACAGGTTTGTTGTCAGCCATACGAAAATCAAAATATTTTGCAATAAGAAATTTATTTATACGTTCCTCTTGAACTTTGTATTTAAATTCTAGTGCATTCTAAATTTTTATAGCAGTCTTCTTTTCTTTGTAGAAATTATATAGGCGTTCAAATAGAGCATTCATGATGTGTCCACGACAAAGTAGTTCATCTTTAGCACGCTTCAGCCTTTGTTCCTTAATTGCTTTAGAGTCTTTGTCAGAAGGTTCTAGGACAGGTGTGAGATTTGGATCCAGATTATATTACACCTTCATGGTAGTAAGCAGAAAAATCATCTTGTCTCTCCAGCGACTGAAATTACTACCATCAAATTGATTAAGTTTGACAAGATCTTGATTCATCAACTTGAATAAAGTCAATCTCTTCTTATTTCCATTGCTACAAAATTACGTTCTAAAATTGTTGGGATATGAATAAATCTATAGGCTTTGAGGTGTATCTAAAGACACTTTCTTTAGAACGTAATTTGCCTCCACTTGGTAGAGTCTGTTGATGGGTAACAAAGCCTTCGGTTTGAAGAACTGCAACTAACAAAGTTGAAGGACTTCTTGTGAAATCCTTTGATTATAATTTTTATTCTAAGAGAGAGTTTTAAATCATTTTTCCAATTCATTGTACTACTGTATTTATAGATACGAGGGTGTCTTTTCATGAAAAGGCACAACCTTTCCAAAGGATATATCTTTAAGAAAGAATCATAACTATTCCATTCAATGTGTTTTTTAAAAAAGACACAACTTTTCTAAAATACCCATTGGACAAACCTATTCATGAAACACCTATTCAATGCACCCATCTGATCATCTCTTAATCTGGACCGTTGATAAGGCGATCCAAAAATAAATCAATAAAAATTGATTTGCCTTTGATGAATCTGCGTTGCTTGCGAAGGAGTGCAAAGGCGTGCGCGAATTATTACACATGGTGCGCGTTCGGTTTCTATGGGCTACAGCTCATTTGGGTTTGGTTCAACAGGACTTTATGGAACCCAATTAAATATAAGGAATAAGTTTTCATATATAAACATACAAAATAAATATCACAAAAATTGATGTAGGACAAAGTTAAAATCTATTATGATATCAAACATAAAAGCTTGGTCACATCAAGTCGAGCCTACTTGCCACTAATGGGTTAGGACCATACTTTTCAATGTTGGCTACCTCGAGTAGCCCTCTACAAATCCTACCACTAAGGGTGGGCTATAACTTACACAACTTCAATTATGATTGATTAAACTAATTAAGGAAAATGCTATTTCTTAATTCCTATAAATAACTCCATAAGTCCTAATAGATAAAGGATGATGGATTTCCATGGATCATTGTGAATCTTTAGCTCACTCCCAAGAGTGATTGGTTGCACTACTTTATATCCTTAAACTCGTCGCGGCTCTTTCCCTTACCCACTTCACCTCAAGGTCCCCTTGCCATGATACTACTACAAACAAGTTAGAGTGGCCTATTTCATATGTAATGTTCACTCTAGTACGAAAATACACTTATCATACCACTCTATTAACATTAACAACTGTATTGGGAATAAATGTTGTCTTTGAGGCAGACCCTAAGTCCACAAGAGAAGATTCATCAACTTTCTTTTTAAATCTTTCTCACATTCATGTTCAGAAAGATGATTGCCATCATGATTTAACTAAAAACCCCATCTTTCTTCACTTGTGTGCCCACCTCTTTTACTATTGTCTTCTTACCAACACCCCCTATTTTGTATATCCTAAAGAGGTTGATGCTAATTTCTTTCAAGGCCTCTATGATCTTGTTGAAAATTGAAGCCCTCGAGCCAAATATCATGTAATCTACCAAAGATTAGAATTCAAAATCTACAAGATGAATAAGGTGTGCTATTCTGTCAAAATTTTCACCATTTTTGAGCTTAGTAACATCATTGATTTTCCTTTTCGCTTTCTTACACTGTAATGTGAATAGAAGCTCAACATTATATTTGCAAAAAATTGGTGGGGAATTCAATATTTCATACCCAGACTTTGGATCCCCTGTTTACATGTATTTGAGCTTAGGAAACAAATAAGTTAAATAATAATTCAGTTTACTATGCATTGTGTAAAACTGGCTTCAAAATTGTTATAGTTCCACTGAACTGAATTTACAAATTTTCGATTTTTGATTTGTTGAATTGTGCCAACACATTTTTAGTAATTTACTAAAGTGCCCTTATTAAATGATGCATGTTATTGACACATGGCGGTCTCCTTCTGATTTTGTGACTGCGTGAGATGATTGGATACATTGATACAAAATAAAAAATCTAAGGTCAAATGTGTCAAAATTAAGATTATAGGAAATAAAATAACACTACACCTAAACTACAGGGGTAAAAAAGTGTAATTTGTCTTGATAATTTTAATTTTAAAGCTCTAATTTTATGTTGTGAGACAAAAATAAAGTTTCAAATGAATAAGGAATAACAAAACTCTAACTTCATTTAAATCAAGTTAGATTAGTGTTGTCCAACGAATATCAAACCAATCCTGGTACAACATTACATTGAGGCTTCTCAATGCTTAAAATTTATACAAAGTTTTGTAGTAGACACAATTGCGTAACCTATCAAGTTTTTGGTTTAGGAATTCAATGAAGAAAAGATCCAAATAAAATAAAAATAAATAAGAAAGAAAAACAATAACCTTTATATTTTTTCCATTGCCTAAATAAAATAAAATTTTAAAAATTCTAAAACACAATCAGAAACTAAGAAAAAGAAAAGGAAAATGATATGTAAATAAAAATGTCTCTATTACTTTTTTATCCATATTTTGTTCATTAATAAAATAAAAATAAAAATTTTCTTCCCATTCTATTTTTTTCCTCAATAAGTTTGTAAACCAAATGAAGCTTTAGTAAAATTACACCACTAGTCAAGTGTAATTTTGGGATGTATATCCTTTGGATAAACCATATTTACTTACAAAAAGGGAGAATGAAAAAAAAACTATCTGATTGCTAGCTATTAATGACTGGCTATTATTATTATTATTATTATTATTATTATTATTATTATATTAATAGTTAACAAAATGAATTTATGTTAATAGTCTAGAACATTCTCTTAGCTTATTGTATTAATCTAACAAAAAAGATAACAAAATATTAATTAATTAACTATATTAACCTTTTGATGATACCACAATTTAGAAATTTTAAGATTGTATTAATTATATTTATGATTATTTATAATTGTTTTTATTGGGTTTTATCCAAATATATATATATATATATATATATATATATAACCGTTATAAAGTGATCATTGGAATTTGACCATTAAAATATGATGGTAAAAAAGTGACCATTTAAAAAAGACTATTGAAATTTGATTATTAGAACAATGTATCTAACTTAAATTGGAAGTACTTGTGCCCATATATTTACCCTAATAGGAAGGGGGTGAATAGAGTATTTTGAAAATATTAGTTTTTTTTTAAGAAACTTTAAAAATGAATGTTGTAAATGCACAAGTAAACAATAGAGAGAGAGAGAGAGAGAAGAGAGAGAGAGAGAGAGAGAGAGAGAGAGAGAGAGAGAGAGCAAACACAATAATTTACGAGGTTCAAAAAATTTTCTTCGTCTTCTACTCAAGCATCCCCACTTAAGTTTTTCCGCTATTGTGATCTCTTTGCAGGTGGAGACCAAACCTTTACAAAACGAAGACCACAACCCTCTTATTCCAGTAAAATATACCATTTTACCTCACCGGGTAGCACCTACCCATAACTCTTACCGCAATGAGATGATACAATGATGTTTACCAAAAGACACTTTTTTCAAGAGTAGATTTGGCACAATAAAATGCTCACTTTTTGTAGATAGATCAGGTATTATCTCAGACTATTTAAGATGAGTAGAAATTTTAGATCTAAGTTTTCAATGTTTGGATCTAAAGTCAAGAATAATGTTGTTGGTCCCTTAGTGTGAAACTAACCTAGAAGGGGGGGTTGAATTGGTTTGTAAATTTATTTTGCAATTCTTTATCCACAATACTAATTTCAACAATTGAGGGCACAAAGTTGAATTAAAATTCTATGCAATATACAATAATTTGTTCAATTCAATTCACACCAATTCGTTCACTCAATTTTGATGTACAAGTGTTCAATGAACAAACCAATTCACCACAAGCCTAATTGATCAACTAATCAATTCCACAATTTAATCACAATTTTGATTACATGATCAATTTTCAATCTAAGTGCTCAATTTAGGTTCTCAATTATTCAATTGATGATCAATTCTCAAAATTCATGAAAACTTAATTCTAATTAGGCAGAAACATTCATCATTAAGCAGTTTAGAAATTATAAAGTATGAAATGAGTTATAAAGTTTTCAAACCAATCGTGATAATGGAGAAACCAACACGAATAACTATTCGTGATGAAAAATTCAAAGCCGACCATGCTTATAGAAGAATCCATTATGTGTGAGATTGATTACACCTCGATGATGACACAGACTTAGTTTCTTAAGCTCTGTTCTACTCAACCATCTTCAATCTCGCTTGTAGCCACAAGACTCCAACATAGCTGAATTCTTCATACAACTACAACCTCCACGCGATCTTGGAATCCTCCGATCGGTGCTTTACATAATTGCAAACTCCATGTAACCTCAGAATCTTCCGATGGCCCAACGATGAAATCCACAAGGTTGATCTCCACAAACTCTTTAATTGAATTGATGATTGAGGCTCTTCGATTGATTTGGATTAAGTGTGATGATCAAATCAATACATGCTGAGAGGAGAGATCGAGATGAAATATATATATATATATATATATATATATGAATGCTCTCTAATAAAAGTTCTAACTTCTCTCAAATGTTCAACTCTATAAGATTGATTTCTCTATCTATGTTCTCTATGTTCATAGTTGTATTTTTGTAAATTTAGACTCTAGAAATCGGATATCAAATAACTTGCCAAAATAGAAAAGTATGAAATTTCTACGGGAGAGATCTCAAGATCTTTCTAACTATTTTGGTCTTTTCTATCTTTTTTCCTAGGTTGAAAGATGAATTAACTATGTCACTCAATTTGGCATAGAATTCGGCAAGGGTGTATGAATTTTCCATCCTTAATGATTCAAACCTAGAGGTTAGCATTTGTAACTTGGACCTCTTAACAACCGACATACCCTCATAGGTAGTCTCAAGGATATCCAATGCCTTTTTTGAGGTCTCATATGTCATGATTTATCGGAACTCATCTAGAGTTACTGCATTAATTATTGCATCGAGTCTTTTAGTGTTATAGCTACTAATTCTTAATTCGAGTTTATTCCATGTGTTGGGAGGCTTAAGTACAGAGGGGAATTCCGAAGTAGCGGTTGTGATCGGTGTGGTCCAACCTTCTTGGACGGTTAGCCAAACTCCCTCATCCACGGCTCTAAGAAAGGCTCTCATTCTAGCCTTCTAATATGCATAGTTTGAGCCGTCAAATAGAGGTGGTCAGGAAATAGATCTGTCCTTTCTCATCCTTTCTATTTTTCACATTACTAGGTATCCAATCTATTGCCTTAGAAAGTAATCTCTAATACCACTTTGTTGTTGGTCCCTTAGTGTGAAACTAACTTAGAAATGGGGGTTGAATAAGTTTGTACAATTTTTTACAATTCTTTATCCACAACACTAACTACAACAATTGAGGGCACCAAGTTGAATTGAAATTCTGTGCATTATAAAACAATTTGTTCAATTCAATTCACACCAATTCATTCACTTAATTTTGACATACAAGTGTTCAATGAACAAACCAATTTCCTACAAGCCTAATTGATCAACTAATCAATTTCACAATTCAATCACATTTTTGATTACTGGATCAATTTTCAATTTATCAATTCGATTTTGAATCTAATTTCTCAATTTAGGTTCTTAATTATTCAATTGATGATCAATTCTCAAAATTCATGAAATCCTAATTCTAATAAAGCGAAAGCATTCATCATTGAGAAATTTTGAAATTGTAAAGCATGAAAGGAGTTAGAGAGTTTGCAAACCAAACATGATGATAGAGAAACCAACATGAATAACTATTCGTGATGGAAAACTCCGGATCCGACCATACTCATAGAAGAATCCACTATGTGTGAGAATGATTACACCCCGATGATGACACAAATTTAGTTCCTTAAGCTTCGTTCTACTCAATCGTCTTCGATATCGCTTGTAGCCACAAGATTCCACCATAGTTGGATTCTTCATACAATGGCAAGCTCCATGCAATCTCAAAATCCTCCAATCAATGATCTACATAATTGCAAACTCTATGCAAACTTGGAATCCTCCGATTGTCCAACAATTCCACAAGGTCGAACTCTAGAAACACTTCAATTGAATTGATTATTTAGGCTCTTTGATTGATTTGGATCAAGTGTGATGATCAAATCAATATATGATGAGATGAGAGATAGAGATGAAGTATATGTATGAATGCTCTCTAATGGAAGCTTTAACTTCTCTCAAATGTTCAGTTCTCTAAGATTGGTCTCTATCTCTGGTCCCTATGTTCAAAATCATATTTTCAGTCAATTTATACTCTAGAGATCGGATCTCAAATAACTCTAAAAAATAGAAAAGTATTATGTTTCTGCGCAAGGTTCGTTCGAACGAAGCAATTGCTCGTTCGAACGAGCCATCTTTGTTCTAACGAACATCGAATGATCATCAAACGACATTACTGATGTTCGTTTGATCAAGATTAATCAAACGATAAAAAATGACCATACACTGTTATTTGTTCGAACGAGCCTCTTGGTTCGTTCGAACAACCAATAGTGAGTTAGTTTTTTCCTTGCATTGTGAACTCAATTTTCCTAGTTGTTTTCAAATATGCATTTTTGGGATAATTATTTCACAACACAAGTCAACAACACACACAATGGCAATATGATATCAACTATATACAATGCATGTTATGTGTGTGTGTGTGAGATCCAAATCAAAACAAAAAGTCTAAGATACCAAAAATACCCTTCACGAACCAAGGTGACCGGTAGATGTGAACGATAATGAAGCATGGGCCATCTTGGAGTAGAACGGGGCATTGAGTAACTCTAAGCCTATGACTAATGTCGTGATTACAATCAAAGTACGTTTTGTCAAACTAGATTAGCCAATCACAATATCGAATCCCTGGTCCTAACAAATAAAGATGTACAAGTGTAAGTATGTCAAGAGATTGCCTAGAATGCTTTCACAAGCTTGTTACTCTTTACCATTAAACATTACCATGATTTGTTAAGAACTATGTTTAGATTTTAGGTTGTATTTCGTTTATTTGGCATTTATCACCAATAGATGTGTGGATACGGAACTTATGAACATGTAGTTCATATGAGAAATATTGAAAAAATACGTGAACATGGGTCGGACATGTCAAGCCAATAATAAAGAACGAACTGCTACTTCGAATATGATCCATTATAAACTTATTATAACTTTGGCCTCAACTATGTTGAGTTAAAGATAAATTTACAAGTTTCGGACCGAAGGGGAAGGCGGCCCAAGACCTGTAATAACGAGATACTCTAGGTCGTGTGGATTGGTGGCAAAGGTGATTGATTCGCTAGTTTGGCTATACAAGTTTGACTTTAGTAGTTCGGCTCTAATAGTTCAACATTAGTAGTTCGGCTCTAATAGTTCGACTCTAGTAGTTCAACTTTAGTAGTTCGGCTCTAATGACTAGAGATAGAGCCAAACTAGCCCTTCCAGACTATGAAGGAATCTTCTTGACTCTTCTATGAGCTTTTATTACTTTCTAAAAATACACGTGGAGACCGATTCGTGACCTCAGCAAAGCCGTTATAGTGCATGAAATTGGCACATGATCATCCTATATAAATAGGGTCTCACAAAATGTGTAGGAAAGAAGGAAGAAAAGGACTGAGAGAAGCCTTCCTATAGATTCCATTGTCTGGATTGCTTTGAATTCTTCCTAACCCTCACCTCTTTGAAATCCATTCTAAAGTGTAGCTCCCATTCTCATATCCTCATCTGAACCCTTATACCTACAATTTAGAGACTCCACTGGTGTGGCCTACACTAGGAAATGGCACCAATCCTCCACTGCCACCCCCTACCTTAACTTCCCTCTCAAACTCACGTCTTTATTGTTGAGCAACATCCATTTTTAGCTTTGGACAAACTAACGATAACAATGGAACAAATACAACGAAGTTATGAACAGATGCACTGAACTCAATAGTTGATACTCGAGGCCATCCTCAGCCAAAGTTGAGCTAGTCCTTCACTATCACTTTAACTTCATTCTCACACAACCTCTTACACAACCCCGAGTGTTCCTCTTTCAGCACTTACTCCTAATCCTACACCTCTACCTAGAACCTCTTCGGTTAATGAACAAAATAACCATTCTCAAAGAAACCATGTTACCCCCCCAAACCTCATGGCAGTGCCGATGCAACAACAAACTCTCCCAACACCACTAACACAAGCTATTCCTCAAACCTTCCTTACCATTACTAATGTTCAGAAGCATGTCCAAGCTCTATTGCAACAGGAAAAACAAAACCTACCAAACCTATCATTCACCACCCCTTAACCTAGAGAAATTTTCTTTTTACCATATCTAGAAGGGTATGTTGCCCCTCGTTTTTTCCATTTTGATGGAAAATATCGAAGTGCCTTTAGACATGTTCATCGATTCATTGAAAGCCTCAATACCCACGCATTAGTTCACAACCTTTGCCTCCAAGAGTTCTCCAAGTCCCTCATAGATAGGGCATACACTTGGTACTGCAGATTGCTAAAGGGTTCCATTCACAACTGAGAGGATTAGTACATAAGTTCCATGCTAAGTTCTTTTATGTAGAAGAAAAAGTAACCAAGATATCCCTCACCAAACTCACTCAAAAACCACAAGAGCTTCTTATTAGCTATGTCAAAAGATTTTAGGAATATTCTTTAAACTGCTACAAAGCCATCACAAATGAAGAACTTGTTAAGTTATGCATCGGAGGAATGAACAAAGAATATCAGGTGCATCTGGTGACGGCTGAAATCGAAAACTTTTCCAAGCTCATAGATAAGGTAGCCAAAATATCTGAAGCAATGGGGAAATCAAGACGTACCGCCGTGATGACAATTACAACCAATTAGTAGGATTTGTAAAAGAATAGGTAGCTGTAACCCAGACCTCTAACAACTGCCCAAGAAACCCACCTCATTTGGAGTTTTCATACGACATAAAACAAGTAAAAGTTGTACTCCAAAAATGGATTGAGGACAAGGCCATAGAGCTCTCCTCTCCAATTCGATAACCAACCAAGAAAGATATAGAGAAACCTAACTTCTGTCCCTACCACCAAGCCATTCGATATAGCTTCAAGGACTATTGGGCTCTACACCATATCTTTAAATATAAGATCGAAATCAATCAACTGAAGCTTCGGCCCAACCCGGAGGTGGAAGACGATCCTCTACCACAACATCATAACAACGGAAAGAATGTTACAATGGCTTCGGCGCATAAGGGATTAGATTCAATAATGGTTGTTGAGCAAGACAAAACATTAGAAGATTCAACCTAATCCCTTGAAGTAAAGGTATGAGACAATCAGGCCAAAAAATTGGCCATTTCTCTCAAATTTAAGATTTTCTTTGACCAACTTGGCCTTGGGCTGGCCATTAGAACTGAGCTTGTCAGAACAATTCTTGCTACAACCAAAGAAAATGATGAAAAATGTATGTTGGAAGATGGTGCCTTACGCCGCCTCTTCAAAAATGCTTGTACAACAATCACTTTTACTAAGGATGATCGCCAAGTTCTTTATCCACATAATAGGCCTTTATATGTTATTTTTTCTCTTAATGGGGTCTGATTTCAAAAAGGTTTCCTTGATGGGGGAGTGTCAATAAACATTCTCTCTTTAACCATTTTCAGGAAGATTGGGTTCGAGGAAACAGATTTGGTCAGACAAACCATCTTGATCATGGGTTTTGGCTCCCAAAAGCAACAAACTCTGGGCTATATTACCTTGGACTCGGAAGTTGGTCCCATTAGATGCTGCACCAAGTTTCATGGTATTGAAGCAAACATCACTTACCGTTTTTGCTTGGAAGATTATGGATGCATCGTTTCGCTATCATTTTGTCTACTTATCATCAGTGTACTAAGGGATTGCTTAACAACAAAGTAATCACAATTCTTAGTTCGGCAAGCCCATTAGCAAAATCTGAAGCAACATTTCTAGATGCAATGTATTACACGGAGTATGCTGAAGAAGAAGAGGCTACAACTTTCGTAATTTATTCCACCCCAATTCCTAAATGGGAAGATGCAAAGTAGCATAAATTCCTGTTGCCAACCTGTGTTACCAAAAGAAAGACTGATAATGACATTCTAGTGGTCAAGAAGATGAAAAATGATGACGGAACCATCACCTACTATTTATGACGGTGTTCGAGGTTGGACTCCACCACCAAGCTCAAACCCCAAACCTAATGTAGTTTAGTGGAGGAAACATTTATCTAGGAATCGGAAGACTGCACCTGAGTGCTTCCACGATGGTCCACGTTCTCAAAAGCAAGAACTTCAAAAGGTCGATCTAGTTATGAAAAATGAAACATGAAAGCCAATCTACATAGCTAAAGACCTAACTGAAGAGTTGAAGTCTAAGTTGTTACGCCTCTTGAGAGAATATTGGGATATTTTTGCGTGGACATATGGGGAGATGTTAGGACTAGAAACAGCAATAACAACCCGTAGCCTCAATGTCTCGATAATTGCTACTCTAGTAAAACAATCACCCCGAACCTTATGTCCTTGAACTTGAGTTACAAATCAAGGCCAAGATTGAATAACTCCTAGAAGTCAGATTCATCAAACCAATTCAACATCCAGTTTAGCTCTCTAGCATTGTCTCAGTCAAGAAAAGAACAGGGCAAGTACGAGTTTGCATTGACTTTAGATATTTAAATAATGTTTATCCCAAGGAGGATTTCCTACTCCTAAATCTCGATATTCTAATTGATGTTGTGGGCTGGTAACCAAATGTTCTCATTCATGGATGGTTTTAGTGGGTACAATCAAATAAAAATTGCGGAACATAATGTGTACAAAATAGCCTTTCGAAATCTTTTGGGGAATTTCTACTATACTGTCATGCCATTTGGATTGAAAAATACTGGCACAACTTACCAGTGCCCAATGACCTTTATCTTCTATGACAAGTTGCACAAAATTCTTGAATTTTATGTAGATGATATGGTGGCTAAGTCTGCAATTCCAGAAGAACACTATGAAGATTTGAAAATAGTCTTTGGCAGATGTAGGAAGTACAGATTTTCGACTGTAAAATGTGTATTCGGGGTAACTTCTAGAAAAATTTTGGGATGCATGGTACACTGCCATAGAATAGAGGCAGACTAAAAAAAAAATTGCTTTAATCCGAAACATGCCTCCCTTATCCACTCAGAAGCAATTGAAGAGTTTCTTAGGAAATGTTTTGTACCTAAGACGATTTATCCCAACATTGGCTGAAATAACCTAACCCCTCCCCAACCTTTTGAAAGAAAAATCCCTTTTTGTCTGTAAAGCAGAACACCAAGAAGCCTTTGTGAAAATAAAAAGAATCCTAACCTCTCCTTAAACCATGACCACACATATTCCTAGAAAAACTTTGATCCTATACCTAACATCTACCCCTAAATCAATAGGGGCCCTTTTGGTCCAAGAACATGATGGTTGTGAAAAAACCATACACTACATTAGCAAAATTGTGTGAGGCTCTGAAACACGATACTCTGCTATTGAAAACCATTGTTTCGCTCTAACATTTGCAACACAAAAGTTTCGACATTATTTATTGGCCCATGCTCTCCAAGTTGTAACTAAATGTGATCCAATCCGATACCTGCTCACTCGTCCTCTTTATTTGGAAAAATTGCTAAATGGTTGTTATCGGGTAACAGAGTTCGACATTGCATGTATAACTCCAAAAGCAATCAAAAGCCAAGACTTGGCCGACTTACTTGCTCAATTCCCCACACAGGAGCTCGAGCCAATCAATGAAGAACTATCGGATGAATGATCTCTAAGCGACAATGGTTAGAGATTTAGAAGGAACATGGACTTTTAGTTTTGATGGATCAGTAACAGTACAAGGAGGAGGAGGAGCAAGAATAGTGCTTACCTCAAAAAAGGAGAAACCTTTAATTTCTCTTACAAGCTTGATTTTCCATGCTCAAACAATGAGGCAGAATACAAAGCTTTGATCTTAGGCTTAATGGCTTCACATAATTTGGGAAGAACTTCACTAAAAATAAAAAGAGATTTGAACTTAGTCCTCAAACAAGTAAAGGTGAATTCAACATTAAGGAGCCAACCTTAGCTTCCTATCGTACTACACTACAAAGATGGATGGAAAAGTTCCAAAAGTCAGCATCAAACATGCTGCAAGATCCTTTAACCGTGATTTTGATGCATTGGCAACTTTTGCTTCAAGGATAGAAATTAAGGGAGTGGATACAAAAGTCAGAATTGAAAAAAGAAGTGAACCCATTAATGTCAATCAACAAAGAGAACTACCTGTAAATTGGTGAAAACCCATTTGGCAACAACTTTTGCAAAATCAAGGAGATCTTTCAATAACAAAGTTGAAATACTTTGTCATATACAACGCAGACTTATACTTTCAAGCTCAAGTGGGAATACTTTCCAGATGCCTTGGAAAGATAGAAGCAGAAAAGAGGTTATAAGAAGTTCACAAATAAATGTGTGGGAAAGGATATGTAAGCCTGTATAGAAGACTTCAATGTCAGGGGTTTTATTGGCCAAAAATGGTGAAAGAAGCATCAGGACTTCAATCACAATGTACAATTTGCCAAGAAGCCCTCTGGATTGAGGAATGTAACTTTGCTGAGCTAATACATGACTGGCGCCAACCCTATATTGATTACCTAAAATAAGGAACCCTCCCAATTGACAAAGAGGATGTTGCTATAATCAAGAAAAGGGCTTCAAAAATTTTCATCTACAGCGATGAATGATATAGATAGAGCTTTGAGAATAGGCTGCTCAAATATATGAGGGAAAATGAAGGTTTTGAGGTTCTTCACCAATTGCACCAAAGAGAATATCAAGGGGGAACAAAGTTATTTCAACAATTACTTTGGTTAGGCTATTACTGGCCAACAATGGAAACTGCTGCAAAAAATTATGTTCAGAGGTGCAAGTCATGCCAGCTGCATGGAGACTTGATCTATTTAAATCTACACTCCATCGAGGTACCATGGCCTCTCTATACTTAGGGGTTAAACCTTATCTACCTCATCAATTCAGTAGCAAAAAGCTATAGATGGATTTTGGTAGCAACTAAAATGTTAAAAAAATGGGTGGAGGCCATAGCTTTAAAAAATGCTATAGGACTAGTGGTGGCTAATTTTATTAGAGAAGATATCATCTGCCAATTTGGGATTCCAAAAGTGCTTCTTTCTAACAATGGAACTCCATTTGTGAACAAACATGTTAAACAACTCCTCACGAACTATAAAGTCAACCATCACAAGTCTACCCCGTATTATCCAGAAGGAAATAAGCAAGGAGAGGCCACAAACAAAACCCTAATAAAAATACTAAGTAGAGTGTTGCATGATCAACTCAAACTTGGGTTGAGCAATTGCCTCTAACACTCTGGGCCTATCAAACTTCTAGTAGGCAACTTACTTAGGCAACCCCGTTCTTCTTAGTCTATGGGAAGAAGCTATTATACCCTCAAAAGTCTTAATACCATCAGCACAAATCACTTTACTTAGCGAACTATCACCTTCTCACAGGATCTATTCATTAGAAGCACTTGACGAAAGAAGGGACAATGCAAAGCTTAATGTGAGCCAATATCATGAAAGGATGGCTAAAGCTTATAACTCTAAGGTCAGGTTGAGGACCTTTAAAGAGGGTGATCTGGTCTTAAAAATGGTAGACCAGGTAATGAGAGGAAGGCCAGTTCCTAAGTTCAAGCTGAAATAGGAAGGTCCTTTCGTTGTGGAGGCTGCTTATAGAAGCGACTATTGCTAGCTTAAAGAACTACAAACGGGAAGGAACACATGACCAATCAATGCTAAATGGATAAAAATGTATTGCTCATAAAAGTCTGAGTTGCACAATGCCTTTATTCCCAGCAAAAATTAAAGTTGTGTTTTTTTTATTTTTGGCATCAAAGTAAGAATTGTTCCTTCATTTTGGTATTAGAGTTGTTCCTTAACGTTGATATTAAAGCAATTGTTCTTTTAGTTTGATATTTAAGTTGTTTTCTTAACTTTGGTATTAGAGTAAGTTCATGTTCTTAGTTCAGAACTAAAGTTGCTTTCTTAAGATTGGTATTAGAATAAGTTCATTCTTTCAGTTTGGTATTAAAGCTATTTATCAAATTCGATAATTGTTAGTTCAGTATAAAAAAGTCTAGAAATTCTACATAATTGGACTTGGACACGTCCAATTTTAGTATTCGAAATAAAGAGAGCAATCAACACAAGAACTAAAAAAAAAATTCATTAACAAAATAGAATGATAGATGTATAACCTTGTCCCAAAACAAAAGAAAATGTACTAAAAGAGTACATCAACACAAAATATTTTCACCACCTAAAAAAAAAAAATCCCTTCTGCTAAAAGGAAATAAAATGACATGACACTAAAAACCAAAATCCCAAGCCAAACCCTCAAAACAAACCCGTAGTACCCTTTCGGGTGATAGAAATCCCTACAAGGAACTCTTTCTCTCGTTTACGACAAAGGTTAACTATCTTCTAATCTTCGGCCTCAAGTGCTGTCAAATAAGCACGAGTTTGCAAAAGACTCTTTCTCGGACGCTTGCGTTGATGAAGAAAGCTTGAATATATCCCGCAAGGCATTAGCAACTTCAAGTGATTTTCGAGCCAATCCACTTGCAAACCATTTTTCTAAAATCTGAAACTGAATTAATCAAACTCTGAAGTTCGGGAGCTTGGAAAGAAAGAATGGCTCTTTCTTCTATTTGTTTAATTGTACGACCCAAGATCTCTAACATGAGGGTCCTTATCGCTTAATGGCTCTTACATTGATGAAAGTGCTCAAAAGTTTGGGGATATCGAGCATGAACCTTTTCCAGAAAAGGCACAAATCTTTCACCAACTTTGTCCCCATACCATAGTACTCTCGAATGTTTGCAGGAATCAGCTCGAGAACTTTGAAACGCTTGGTCTAGAGGACATGCGAGCTGAGTAGCCTGCCATGAAATCAAAGACATGAGTTACCGAGGCTTCTTTAGATTCTCTGTCTTGCATTAACGTCTCCCTCGTTTTACCAACAAAAAATATCGATTTAACCCCTGCCTCGTTAGCTAGATTAGCGCGACGCTGATAAATCCGTAAGAATTTAGTTTTTCCAGGAGGCAAAGGATCAATGTTTAGAGTTGTACCAGCGGGATTATGAGAATTTCGAGCACATTCCTCATGCATTTCTTTAACATCATTTCCTGTAATTTCGTTCGACAAATCCGCACGACCATCCTTAGAGATCTCAACATTTGAATCTTCAATCACCATAACTTCGGGACCCCCTACTTCAACAAAGTTAAAATATGTTAAACGGTGTTAGGAAAATTGAAATACGTAATATACCAAAATTAGGTAAGGCAGATCTGCCTCGACCTATAGTTGAATTGAGTTCAGCATCCACATTTTTGTTAGGATTATGCCTATATTTGCTCATTTTCTCACAAGTAGTATCATCTTGAGAACCAGACGGCTCAATCCCATCACCAATCTCAGAATCATGAGACACGTCATTTGGCATCTTAAAAGAACCAATAGACGATTTGGAGTGATCATATTTGGCTAAGCTCTTAACTACTTGAAGAACTATTAGATTCGAAGTTTTTGGATTCTGCACTCAGATCATTATCAGAATTAGTGGCATGCTCATAAGAACCAGAGGTGTTCGACTCTCCGGCCCAATCAGAATGAGACCTCCCCCATTCTCAATTCCTTTAACGGGATCACCACTAACAGTTTTTTTTACTTGACTATTAGATTTGGAAGCACTTTGAGCTTTTCCAGGTTCCTTAATTGGAATAGCTTTAATTGTGTCAAGAATCTTCTCTTTTTTTTTTTCCCTAAGAAAAATATAACATAATAAAAATGAATAAATAAAAATGGCAAGCATGTGTTAACAATAGAATACAACAAAAGTTATGGACAATAAAACATAATGCAGTGAACATACTTTGATTGGTCTCCAAAGAATCATAATCTGAGGATTGCCTCGATAAACTCTGAAAAGAACCATTTTCAGAAAGGCTGGCATGACTATGAATAGTGATGTCACTTAGCCCCTTTAATTCCTTTCCTTTCCCATGAATCCTGGGAGGAGCTGAAAATTCTTCCAATAAAGATTTTTCGACGTCATGATCAAACTCACCCAAAATGTTAACAGCTTCCTAAAATATCCATAGGGCAATCCAAACCAGCCCTAGACGAAGTATCATCCTATACACATTTATAAACTCAAATAACCATTTCCAAGCATCAAATATATAAATAAAAAAAGAGAGAGAAAAAATACATAGAAGAATTAGTACCTCAACATTTCAAATAATGACCTTCCTTCCGTCTCGAATAGCTTCCCTATTTTTTTTTTGGAATAAAGGGGTTTCGTCAGAGTTTTTATCAAAAGCCAAACTCTTGCGAGCCAAATAAGATTTTAACACAAAACCCCCTCGATCACGCTCTTCCCCTCTTCGAGGTGAGGGAAGACGAAGAGAACTATGACTCTTCAAAACTTTTTCCAAAGGCACTTTTGATCTTTTCCCTTGAGAGAAATCCCAAAATAAACGCAATGTTTCTTTCCAAAAATCAAAGCTTTCATTTGTATATTGACCGAGTCTATGTCTCAGAACCACCGTAAAAACCCCAGTTTCTTTACATTGGTCTTAAAACTTGAAAGTATTAATCGGTTGAAACAATCCGCAAACTTGATCTTTGGCAAACCCCCTGAGGGAACCCTCTGATCCAACCCAAACTGTCGGGCCACTCTCTGTGGACTATATATATAACTTCCAATTAAAACCTCTGTAGTGCAGGGAAACCAACATGGAAAACAAACCATCACCGAAAACATGCCTCGTGAAAGGGATTTTCCAGTGGAAAGATCAAAATCTTCTACGGAGTTACCATAAAGACCCAAATCAATCTCCCCACTTACTTGCTTAACATAAGGGCAAAACACAAATTCCCCCTCATAATCAATAAAAACCATAAGTCTTTTTAAACTGCCCTTTCCTTTCCATCTATCAGAACGAGGATATTCGGTTAGAATTTTCTTCACCTTCTTGGTTCTTCAATAAATTTGGGACGATAAGCAGGCAAGACTACAGGTTTTGGAGCATAGTTAGGAAATCTTTCAAAAAGAAAAAGTTGGAGAAACATAGTCGAGATATAATTACTTGATACGCCGAAAACTAAGCTAACAAATCATAAGCTGACACTGTGTCTAAGTTGTACTCTATGCAGGTCATAGATCATCTAGGTACACCGACCTATCGTCGGTCCCACGACATCGGAGGTGTCAAACACTGGGGTGCCGATCTCATTTACCAAACACATCAGATTGTCAAACAACACAAATTACCGAACAGGTTGTCACCATCATCTTGCCTTGCCGACCTTGGAAGGACAGTATAAACGGTGATGTGCGACAGTCGAAGAAGCAGTTGGCAACAGTGAGGTAGGTGGTGACAGTAGGGCAAGTGGTGACGATAAGATTGATAATCATGATTACTACCGTCAGGCAACAACAAGCCTATACCTTGGCAGTACCAACTCCTACTAACTTTGGCAGATAATCAGCCTATAAAGGCAAACCCTTGAGGTACGTAAGGGGGATCTTTTTCCCTCTCGATTATAATCATCTTGTGACTTATTACTTGAAGTTCCATTTTTTATAATCTATCTAACTTAAACATCGGAGATGCTACCACCGGAGCCCTCCCCAGTGGCACACTGACTCCATTCCTTTTCAGATTCAATACCATTGGAGAACAGGGTCTTGACGGGTTAAAAAGCTGCAGCAATAGCTTGGCACCGTCTGTGGGAATGGCAATCGTTCTTTCTAAGTTCCATTACTTCCGAATCAACTCCGTCATGGCTCCAACTCTCCGTCCAAGACAAGTCTCTTGAAGCCAACCCCTGATTGGTGAGCAGGAAGGGGAAACCCCCAATCTTGTGCAACAACAGCTTGACAAGATGCAAGCACAACTTTCAGTCATTTCCCAGGTTTTGGCTTCTCTGACCCAGAATCTGCCAAGTCATCCCAACTGCCTTCCTCTAAATATCCCTGAAGGAGGAGCACAACTCCTTTTAACCCTATGCGGAGGGCTTCGGGGAGGCAAGGATCCCATTATCCATCCTCCATGCACCCAGACCGACGTTCAAGCGAGAAATGATCCCCACCCACCTAATAGCCTAGGGTGCAGGGAAGCCAAATCTGCATCCAACCATTCATTATCAAAGTAGAACAAGGATCCTGAGCCTAGAAAACTTAGGGGCCGACCATGCACAACCGGCCCTCCAGCCGCAACAAACATCGGTCCCATTTTAGAGGCAGTCGAACTACAGTATTCCCAGCCAGGAGCATCCCCTGCACACGGGACCCGAGGTAATCGTGTCGGGACAACATCACTCAGCCCCATCCAGAGTACCATTAAGGGCAGAAGAAGTGGCAGACTCGGTTGCACCGGCAGTCCCAACCAGGGAGGGAAACCCCCCTAGGCAGGACGAAATAGCCAGGATGCTCGGTAGGTTTACCACTCCATTCACTGCAGTAGTGCTGGCGAAGGAGCGTCCCAAAAAATTCATCGTTCCGAAGTTCACACCTTACGATGGGTTAGAGGATCCAAGAGACCATCTCTCCCATTATCAGCACACTATTGCCCTCCATGGGGCCACTGACGCGTTCTTATGCCGCACTTTCGTGACAAGCCTCAAAGGTGCAGCTCTGAGGTGGTTCCACAGCCTCTCTCAAGAGTCGGTCCCGAACTTCTATGAGCTTAGTAGAAGATTCCTCAATTGGTTCTTGACAAGTAAGAGACTCAAAAAGGGGCCAGAATTTCTCCTCTCTATAAAAAAGCTGAAGGAGGAGTCACTTCGGCAATACATTGCCCGATTCAATGCCGAACTCATAGAAGTCACGGACTGCACTCCGAGCTTCTTGGCCGCAGCCCTCCATGCAGGGTTAGGACCTGAACGATTCCATGATTCCCTCACAAAAAACCCTCTTGCTGACATGGCCTCACTCATGGAGAGAGCACAGAGATACATAAATCTAGAGGATACGAGGGCATCTTTCCGGAAAGCCAAGGAGCAGACTCAAAAGGCGGACAACACGCAAAAGCGGACTTCAAGCAACTCCCAAAAAAGGCAGAGGAGCCCAGAAGTGAGGACGACACCCAGATCTCGAAACGACTTCAATAGTGGAAGCTTTGAGGCATTCACACCACCTGAATACCTCTCTCACTCAAGTCTACCATTAGGTCAGGACGATTGAGAATCTGAAGCACCCAGAACCTCTGCATAGCCATCCTGACTCCCGAGATCGGAGTAAGTACTAGTGATTTCCATAGGGATCATGGGCACACTACCGAGATGTGCAGAAACCTCCAACAAGAAATCGAACAATTGATCCGGAGGGGACGCCTCGGGGAGTTCGTTCAACGTGATGGAGGGCGGAATCCACGAAACTAGAGGCCCCAACTAACCCAGACAAGAGCAAAGGCCCCAGCCACAAAGGCAAGGTCAGGGTCCCGAGCAGGTGGAAGCTCGGAATGAACAACCCCTGCTAGAACAATCAGGTCATCCTTGTCCTCCATGCCGACAACTCACTGGCCGGAATGTCCAACTGAGCTAAGAAACTGTTATGTTCAGGAGGCAAAGGCGGAGCCCAACTTCATCCAGGTTTCAACAATTGAAAAGAGACTGAAGCCCCTACCAAGTATCCAGTTCTCAGAGCTGGATCTCGTTGGCGTGCACTGTCCTTATAGTGATGCCCTTGTCGTTTCACTCAAGGTGGCGAATTTTGACACTAGAAGAATGTTGGTAGATACGGGATGTTCCACCAACATCCTGTTTTATGAACCTTTCAGACACATGAAGCTCCACACCGCCGACCTAAAGGCCACCACTGCCGAAATGGCAGGGTTTGACGACAATTTGAGCTCACCAATGGGAGTAATCAGTCTATTAACCATAGTGGGATAAAGAGACGACCAGAAGACCCTTATCTTCGAGTATATGGTCGTAGACTCCCAGATCCCCATACAACATCATCATTGGAAGGCCGTGGCTCCATCAGATGGGGGCAATCACTTCCACCCTTCACCAGTGCCTAAAATACGTTTACAACAAGAAGGTTTGCATGGTTAGAGGTTCCCAGTCAACGTCTCGGGAATGCCACAGTTGTGGCATTAAAAGGGAAGACCCTGAAATAGCAGTTATAGAAACCTAGGCAGTCTTTTGGTCTGGGGGAGAGCGCTAAATGCCCTACCGAAATCGACGAACCATTGAGCCCTAGAGGGAGAAACAGTATGGCAACCCCGATCCAAGAACCCGTCAAAGTACTGGTGAACACCAAAGACGAGGGACATTACTTACAACTCGGTGCGGACCTATCTCAGTCAGAACAAGGGGAGATGACCGAGTTCTTAAAAGATAACTTATCAGTCTTTGCGTGGGGAACCAAAGACATGGAGGGAATAGAGCCCCCTCTCATCTGCCACAAATTGATGACTGACTTGGGCCATCCCCCGGTCAGACAGAAGCGAAGGACCTTCGCCCTAGAAAGACAGAAGATAATCAATGAAGAGGTCCAGAGGTTGCTAGATGCAAAGATAATAAAGGAAGTCTATTACCCGGAGTGGCTCGCCAACACCGTCCTCGTCAAAAAGAAGAATGAGAAGTGGCAGGTCTGTGTTGACTATACCGACCTCAACAAGGCATGTCCCAAAGACAGTTTCCCGCTACCTAGAATCGATTAGTTGGTTGACGCCACTGCGGGTCACGAGCTGATGAGCTTCATGGATGCATACTCCAGATACAATCTGATCTAACTGCATCCCCCAAACCAGGAAAAGACATCCTTCATTTCGGAGCGAGCTCTTTACTGCTATAGGGTGATGCCCTTTGGATTAAAAAATGCCGGAGCCACATACCAGTGATTAGTGAACAGAATGTTCGACCCTCTGCTCGGTAGCACCATGGAGGTTTACATAGATGACATGTTAGTCAAGAGCCAGAATAAGAACGAGCACGTTCAGCATTTGAGACAGACTTTCGACATACTAAAAAAGCATAGAATGAAGTTGAATCCGTCAAAATGCACCTTTGGGGTCAGTAGGGGCAAGTTTCTCGGTTTCCTTGAGCTCACAAAGAGGTATAGAGGCTAGACCCTTTGTAGATTAAAACTTTGACAGAACTAGAGCCACCGAGGTCCAAAAAGGATATTCAGGCACTGAAAGAAAGAATCGCGGCCCTGAACAGATTCATATCCAGGTCTACTGATCGTTGCCTCCCGTTCTTCAAAGCTCTAAGGGGGAATAAGGCCCTTGAGTGGACCCTTGACTGTGACAAAGCTTTTTCAGAACTTGAAGCAATACATGGCATCCCTAGAACTCTTATCCAAGCCAGTGAGAGGGGAAAAGCTCTTCTTGTATCTTGCAGTATCCGAGAACACAGTAAGTTCTGCGCTTATCAGAGAAGAAAAAGGGATGTCAAAAGCCCGTATTCTATGTCAGCAAAGCACTCATCGGATCTGAAAAAAGATACCCCAAGGTGGAAAAGTTGGCATTCGCCTTGATAGTTTCCGCCAGAAAGCTTCAGGCCTTATTTCCAAGCTCACTCAATTGTGGTTCCGACATGCCACCCCCTGAAAGCAGTTTTGCACAAACCTGACACCTCGGGACGCCTGATAAAGTGGTTTGTGAAGTTGGGGGAATTCGATATATCTTACACACCTAGGACCTGCCATAAAATCCTAAGCCCTGGCGGACTTCGTCGTAGAATTCACTCCAGTTCTGGAAGGGAACCTCGGAGCAAACGGGGCGCCTTGGCATGGCAGCTCCATGTCGATGGCTCCTCCATCGATAAGGGCTCTGGAGTCGGTATTGTACTACGATCTTTGGATGGAGTTACAACAGAAAAGGTGATCACCCTGAACTTCAGAGCATCTAACAATGAAGCTGAATATGAAGCATTAATCCTTGGGATGAGGCTGGCTTTGGAATGTGAGGCTCGCAACCTTGAAGCATTCTCTGATTCACAGCTAGTAGTGGGCCTGGTCCTTGGCGAATTCACAAGCCAAAGATGACCGGATGGTCAGATATGCAGAATTGGTGAGCTCCATAAAGAAGTCATTTTCCAATTTCAATATCCACAAAATTGAAAGAAGTCAGAATTCCCAAGTCGACGCCTTGGCAAACATGGCCTCTCACTTGAAACCTAATGAGGATTCTGAAGTCAGCATTTTTTGCCAAGCGGGACCAAGCATTCAGGAAATCCAACCCATATGCTGTGCGGAACAACCTAAGGATTGGAGAGCTCCCATCTTTCGGTACTTGCAAGAAGGGGAGTGATGAGTGCGCGAAAGTGCACTCTAAATACCTTATTATTGGATTAAATTACTAAAATGTGAATGAAAATGTTGGATTATAATTGATATTATTTAATTTAATTTCTATTTATAGTGAGACATGTTTAAGTATTGTTTTATAATATTTTAAATCTCAAATATTCTATTATTTGTTGTTGGGTTCCAGGACACTGAAGCAAGGAAGCCAAAAAGAAAGAAAAGCAAAAGAAAGAAAAAATTAAAAACAAAATAAGTCAAGTGACGTGGCAGGGCTGAATTAAAGAGGAAAGATTCAGCAAAGCAAAAGTCAAAGGGGTTGAATATTACAAGAAAAGAAGAGAAATTGGCTTGGGCAGAATGTTGAAGCAGAAGCAAAAGCAAAAGAAAAGGAAAGCAGGATATTAAAGAAAGAGAATTTGGGACTTGGCTGCTACGGCTTGGTGCGGCTGCCAATGAGGCGTTGTGTGGCTAAAGGGACTTGGTGCAATCTCGGCCTGGTGAGTGCGCTGTGGGGCCCAGCCAAAAGGAAAAGAGGCACGGCTGGAGAAGGGGCGCTGGTCTTGGCGCGGTTGTGTGGGGTTCAAGCGCAAGGCGCCACAACAGGGGCCCATTGGTGGTGCGGTTTGGTATTGTTGTGCGGTGGGCTGAAGTAAACATGTACTGGGGCCCATGAGCGTGTGGCTGCGCAAACTTGAGACCCATGCGCTGTGGCTTGTAGGGTTCAATTAGAGGTGCAGGAAAAATTAACAAAATATATACAGAAGCTGCGGCTGTTAATAGGGGAGAATAGGGATGTGCGGCGGCACAGGTCCTGGCGTAGAGAAGAAGCTGCAGTTACTCCATGGCTCGATTTTTTCCATGAGATTTATGTTATCCGTCCTGTACATGGGTAACTAAATTTTCAAGTGGGGTTAAGGATTAACTTGCACCATAGATGGTTGTTTTAATTTATTTTTGATTCCTGTATGTGGTTTTCACTTGTTAAATTCTTTGATGATCATTCATAATTAATTGTTAGATTTTATTCTCCGAATAATTAAAGGGTTTAATCCGTTTATAGATTCAGTCATGCTTTTTCTATCGAATGGATTCATGTTTTGATTATTTTTGGAACAATTACTTATTTATATTGATTCAATTCTCTGCTGCAATATTGCTCGTTGGGTATATTGTCGTCGTTGGGTTTTCTCAATGTGAATAATAATTTGTGTGATTTAAAAGTGTTGAATGATTTTTCAAAGGGTTATTTTCAGTCTAATTGTGGTTCATAATTTTATATCTTCCGATTGAGATTTTTGGAATTTAATTTCTTAATTGAGTTATTAGTGAATTAAAAATAATTAAAATACCAGATATGTGCAAGGGATTCCCGACACTTCACTGTTCATTAAACTTGAGTATTTTCTTCCATTAATCAAATTGTTTAATTTTTAATTTGCATTCAAAAATCACTGTTTATATTTTTATTTTCTCGTGAAGCATTTAATATTTTTCTTTAGTTTCAGAAATTTTGTCTGTTATTCTTTTAAATTTGTCTCCTTGTGGAATCGACACCCCAAAGCTACACTATAACTACCGCGTTATTCTTTGGGCGTAATCAAATTTTGGTGCCGTTGCCGGGGAGACGGTAGAAGAATCAGTAGATAGTTTTTGTTTTCAACAGTTTGTAAAGGCGGTAACTTCGTTCCCTTCTTTTTACTTGCTGCATTATTATTATTATTATTATTAATTTTTATTTTTATTTTTATTTTATTTTATTTCTAGTTATTTTATTTATTCATTTTCTTTATTTTATTTTATTTTATTTATTTATTTTATTATTGTCATCTTGCATGCATAATAGGTATAGGGACGCATTAGGCCGATTTGCTTATAGGCCTATGTTAGAGTCAGATTTAGAGTCTAATTTTTCGTGTTTTTCTAATTCTTTGTTTGATAATTCTTCCAATTCTAAAATATGAGTGAATACAAGGATCAACCCACTAGGACCCTTCAGGATTACCTTCACCCTACACGCACAACTACACCATCATGGATCATGTTTCCACCCAATGCTCATCCAATTGATGTTAAAACAGGGGTGATACAATTACTCCCTACATTTCATGGTTTGGAAAATGAGAATCCATATGTGCATATTAGGGAGTTTGAAGAGGTAGTTGCGACTTTCCATAGTCAATATGCAACACAAGACATTGTGAGACTTAAGTTCTTTCTTGTCTCTTTGAAGGATCGAGCTAAGAGTTGGCTATACTCACTGAGACCACGGTCAATTGGATCGTGGAATGAGATGACCCAGATTTTCTTTACTAAATACTTTCCCCAACACAAGACCAATGCTTTAAAAAGACAGATTTCTACCTTTGCACAAAATGATAATGAGACTTTGTATTAGTCTTGGGAGAGGTTTAAGGAGTTATTGAGTATGTGCCCTCACCATGGATATGAGAGTTGGCGTGTAGTGAGCTATTTTTATGAGGGACTTACACCTAGAGAGCGCCAATTTGTAGAGATGATATGCAATGGTGAGTTCTTACAGAAAGATCCTAATGAGGCCATAGAGTACCTTAATGAACTTGCTGAAAAAGCTCACACATGGACAGGACCTAGTGCTATTGAGAGCACAAATAGGTCACGACCTATAGGGAACCAACAGAGTGGGGGAATTTACCATCTTAGGGAGGAGGATAACTTGAAAGCTAGGGTTGAGACACTCACTAGGGAGTTAGAGGTGCTAAAGGCTAGAGACTTAAAGCCAACACACTTAGCCAATCATGTAGATTCTTTTAGACCATGTTCTGTGTGTGGCGGGGTAAATCACCTTGCCCAAGAGTGTCCCACCTCAGCTGAGATGAGAGGGATGTATACGGACCAATGTAATACCTTAGGTATGTACAAGAAGCCTTTCACACCCTACTCTGAGACCTACAATCCAAGGTGGCGCAATCACCCCAATTTTAGCTGGAAGTCTGAAAACCAGCCACATGCACCACCACCTGTACAACCTCTTAGATCATACCATACACCATATCATGCATCTTCATCTTCTAGGAATTCTTTAGAAGACACTTTGCATGCATTTATTGAAGCACAGGGCAAGACTAACCAAAAGTTTGAATCATTGATTACGCAGGTTATGGAAGAGAGTAAGGAGATAAAGAGTCAAGTGTCCAAATTGATGAGCTCTTTGAGTGTGACGGAGCGAGGTAAACTCCCTTCTCAAGCTCAGTCCACACTCCATGGTCAACACATGGCGCAAGGGAATTTGAAGGAGGTGAACGCCATTGTGATTCAAAGTGGTAAGTCCTTACACATCCCAATAATGGATAAATTAGAGGATGTGGAAAATGAACAAGATGGTAGTAATGCCGAGCTGCCCAAGGAACTAGAAGTGACAAAGAGCCCTGTTAAAGAATTTGACATCGCCATCAAAGACAAGAAAGGAGTGGAGAATATAGTGGCTGACCATCTCTCGAGGCTCACATTTGAGGACACCTCTGCCCACTTACCAATCAGGGATGATTTTTTCGATGAGCATTTACTTTCTATTACTTTTCTACCATGGTTTGCTCATATTGTGAATTATTTGGTTGTAGGTGAGATACTGGTAGATTGGAGCACTCAGGATAAGAAGAAGTTCCTGACTAAGGTACGTAATTTCTATTGGGACCCAAGAGGTTCCGTTGCTGGGACAGGCCCCTTTATAGTGAAGAATATTTGTGAACATGGGGTAATTGAAATAGAGGATCCCAAGGATAGTCGAGTTTGTAAAGTAAATGACCAGCTCCTTAAAGTTTTGATTGATAGGCAAGTTCTGGAAGTGGAAGACATTCTACTTATAGACCTGGTCTATCCACCTTGATCACGCCATACAGGTATGTTTTATTTTTTTTTAATTATTTATTTTTTTAGTATTTATTTATTTTATTTGTTTTATTTTGTTTTTGTTTTCTTTTATTTTCGTTCTTTTTCTTTTTGTTTGCTGCTGTTTTCTTTGTTTTTTTATTTGCAGGTTAGTTTCATTTTGTCAGTATAGGTTGCCATCTTGGTGCTTAGCGAGCTGCGCACGTCACATCAGGTGTATTCTCTCCTTTTTCAGTACCCTCCATTCAATTTTGATTGTTAACTATTGAGGATAATGTTTCATTTAAGTTGGGGGGTGGTGGTTGCAAATTCAACATTTAAATTGTTGTGGCATATTTTCATGTGTCAAATTTTTTTAAAAATTTGCATCACAAGTGCATCTTTTCACATGAGTACTCATTCTCATTCATAGCTATTTTTGTAAGTTCACCGAATCCACCATAATCATTCTACTGAGGCATTCACAGAACTTTTAATGCACTTATCCAAACTTTGTGGTAAGATGGTGGTTGACACATGTAGCTAGAGAACTCTTTTGCTTAAGTATTCATGTGAGTTGTGGAGAGAATTGAGAGTCTACAAATTCAAATTGTGATAAGCATTCATTGATATGTTGAATTGGGCACTTCTTTTGAGAATGTCATTACATGGTTGGTGGTATGATGGCAAATATACTTGAGATATGATGAAGGTCAATTTAGGATTAACGTTTGAGCCTTTCAAGTTAACCCTTCTCATCATAGACCTCTTAGTAGCCAAATTGAGCCAACAAACACATATAGTTCTTTTTTATGTGCCCACATCATCCATACCTCTCCACATTGGAGTATAGCCTATACATTGATTTATCTATCCTTTTTGCTTCTAAGTGTGTACTAGGTGTGGAATTTGCATTACTTGTCTTTTGTGTTGCATTGAAAAAAAATGAGAGAAAAAGAAAAAGGGAAGAGTACAAGTGCAAAGTGTTCAATTGAGTGAGCATCAAAGTCAATGTGCAAAAAAAAAAAAAAAATATTGGAAAAAAAAAAGATGAAGAGAAAGAAGAAGGAGAAGTATTATTGTTCAGTGATTTGAAAAGTTGAAGAGTACATCAAGTGAGAAGTTGGGTTTATTATGATTTTTAATGAAATTTTCTTAGTATGTACTTGGAATTTTTTGAATCCTTTTTATCCTTTTCTTCATATAGCCTCTAACCCGAGCCACGTTACAACCCTTTTATGTTGATCGTTCTGATCTTAAGTAAGCCTGTGGAAAGAGTGGTGGAAGTCTCATTTGTTAGTGCGCCTATCATAAGATTAATGTTTGCTTGTTGCTTGTTCATAGTTGCCTAATTCTTCATTGAGCGTGTACACCCCCTTGTCAACTCCATAGAGAGAACCCGTACATGAAACACCTTTATCCAAATGCTAGCTGAACTGTTCTATGTGTGTGATGGTTGGTTAGTGATATATTGAGCAAGATTAATGGTGGGTGTGTTAATCCAAAATGATATGCGCGGATTAAACCTTTGTGTGAACAAATCATTAAATACCTCTCGGGTTGATTGGTTAACTATTACTAAAATGTGAATGAAAATGTTGGATTATAATTGATATTATTTAATTTAATTTTATTTATAGTGAGACATGTTTAAGTATTGTTTTATAATATTTTAAATCTCAAATATTCTATTATTTGTTGTTGGGTTCCAGGACACTGAAGCAAGGAAGCCAAAAAGAAAGAAAAACAAAAGAAAGAAAAAATTAAAAACAAAAGAAGTCAAGTGACGTGGCAGGGCTAAATTAAAGAGGAAAGATTCAGCAAAGCAAAAGTCAAAGGGGTTGAATATTAAAACAAAAGAAGAGAAATTGGCTTGGGCAGAATGCTGAAGCAAAGCAAAAGCAAAAGAAAAGGAAAGCAGGATATTAAAGAAAGAGAATTTGGGACTTGGTTGCTACGGCTTGGTGCGGCTGCCAATGAGGCGTTGTGCGGCTAAAGGGACTTGGTGCAGTCTCGGCCTGGTGAGTGCGATGTGGGGCCTGGCCAAAAGGAAAAGAGGCACGGCTGGAGAGGGGCGCTGGTTTTGGCGGGGCTGTGTGGGGTTCAGGAGCAAGGCGCCACAGCAGAGGCCCATTGGTGGTGCGGTTTGGTACTGTTGTGCGGTGGGCTGAAGTAAACATGCAGTGGGGCCCATGAGCGTGTGGCTGTGCAGACTTGAGGCCCATGCGTTGTGGCTTGTAGGGTTCAATTAGAGGCGCAGGAAAAATTAACAAAATATATACAGAAACTGCGGCTGTTAACAGGGGAGAACAGGGACGTGCGGCTGCACAGGTCCTGGTGCAGAGAAGAAGCTGCAGTTACTCCATGGCTCGATTTTTCTCCATGAGATTTATGTTATCCTGTCCTGTACATGGGTAACTAAATTTTCAAGTGGGGTTAAGGATTAACTTGCACCATAGATGGTTGTTTTAATTTATTTTTGATTCCTGTACGTGGTTTTCACTTGTTAAATTCTTTGATGATCATTTATAATTAATTGTTAGATTTTATTCTCCGAATAATTAAAGGGTTTAATCTGTTTATAGATTCAGTCCTGCTTTTTCTATCGAATGGATTCATGTTTTGATTATTTTTGGAACAATTACTTATTTATATTGATTCAATTCTCTGCTGCAATATTGCTCGTTAGGTATATTGTCGTCGTTGGGTTTTCTCAATGTGAATAATAATTTGTGTGATTTAAAAGTGTTGAATGATTTTTCAAAAGGTTATTTTCAGTCTAATTTTGGTTCATAATTTTATATCTTCCGATTGAGATTTTTGGAATTTTAATTTCTCAATAGAGTTATTAGTGAATTAAAAATAATTAAAATACCAGATATGTGCAAGGGATTCCCGACACTCCACTGTTCGTTAAATTTGAGTATTTTCTTCCATTAATCAAATTGTTTAATTTTTAATTTGCATTCAAAAATCACTGTTTATATTTTTATTTTCTCGTGAAGCATTTAATATTTTTCTTTAGTTTCAGAAATTTTGTTTGTTATTCTTTTAAATTTGTCTCCCTGTGGAATCGACACCCCAAAGCTACACTACAACTACCGCGTTATTCTTTGGGACGTAATCAGGGAGCTACCTGAGGAGAAAAACCAAGCTCGGAGTATACGAATCAGGTTAGCTCGGTACTTTATTCTAAACAAAAAACTCTACCGCAGGTCCTATACCCAACCACTCCTAAGATGCCTATCCCTAGAAGAGTTAGAATATGTCCTAATCAAAATTCATGAAGGGATATGTGGAAACCATAACAGAGACAGAACAATCGCAAACCAAGCTCTGACTCATGGCTACTACTGGCCGGCATGCTCCAACACGCCAAAGAATACATAAAGAAGTGTGATAAGTGTCAACGCTTCGCCTCGTACCAACATCAGTTGCATCAGGAACTCACCCCCATTGCAAGTCTATGGCCTTTTACCCAATGGGGGATGGATATTGTGGGTCATTGCTAAAGGCCCCCCAAAACAGAAGATATCTACTTGTCGTCATCGATTATTTCTCCAAATGGGCAAAGGCGGAACCCCTAACTCACATTACTAAGGCAGAGGTAAAAAGCTTTACATGGAAGAATATTGTCTGCAGATTCGGTGTACCTCGTGTCATCATCTTGGACAACGACACTCAATTCGCCGGAAAAGTATTCGGAAAGTTCTGTACCGACCTTCACATTAGCCATCACTTCTCCTTACCTGGGCACCCCCAAGCAAATGGGCAAGCCGAGGTCGCCAACTGAACCATCCTCGACACCATCAAAAAGAGACTGGAGCAGGCCAAGGGAAGGTGGGTCGAGGAGCTCCTAGGAGTGCTCTAGGCATACCAAACCACGAGAAGGACGTCAACTGCCGAAACGCCATTTTCGCTCGCATACGGTACCGAGGCAGTCATTCTTGTAGAGATCGGCATGCCAATGCTGAGAACGGAGACCCTCGACCAAGAGGCCAATCATCTCCAACTGGTAGAAAATCTCGACCTACTAGAAGGAAAAAGAGAGCAAGCTGGGATCAGAGCCGAAGAATATCGACGAAGGGTGGCCAAAAGCTTCAATCAGAAGGTGAAGACCGTGGCCCTGGAGCTCGGTGATCTGGTTCTAAGAAGGATTCATCTCCAATACCAAGGATCCCACAATGGGAAAGCTATCCCTAAACTTGGAGGGGCCTTATAGAGTTGTCAAGATTATCAGGCCTATGACCTATTGGTTAAAGGATATGTCTGGAAAACCAGTTTCGAGGCCCTGGAATATTGAGCACCTAAGAAAGTACTATCAATAAAGCTTCTCCTTGTTGTGAATTTGTTTCCCAAGTATATAGGCCCCTACGAGCAAGAACGCTGTAGGCAAGGTCTCAATCCAATGCATAGGTCTCCAGACCTGGTCCTATTTAAAGACCCCTATCGAGCAAGAGCGCTGTAGGCAAGGTCTCAATCCAATGCACAGGTCTCCAGACCTGGTCCATTTAAAGACCCCTACGAACAAGAGCGTTGTAGGCAAGGTCTCAAATCAATGCACAAGGTCTCTAGACCTGGTCCATTTAAAGACCCCTACGAGCAAGAGGGTTGTAGGTAAGGTCTCAAATCAATGCACAGGTCTCCAGATCTGGTCCATTTAAAGACCCTTACGAGCAAGAGCGTTGTAGGCAAGGTCTCAAATCAATGCACAGGTCTCCAGACCTGGTCTATTTAAAAACCCCTACGAGTAAAAGCGCTGTAGGCAAGGTCTCAAATCAATGCATAGGTCTCCAAACCTGGTCCATTTAAAGGCCCCTACGAGCAAGAGCACTTGTAGGTAAGGTCTCAAATCAATGCACGGATCTCCAGACCTGGTCCATATATAAAGGTCCCTACGAGCAAGAGCGTTGTAGGCAAGGTCCCAAATTAGTGCACAGGTCTCCAGACCTGGTCCATTTGAAAGGGCCCCTTCAAGCGAGAGTGTTGAAGTCATGGTCTCAATTCAACGCATAGGCCTCCAGACCTAGTCCCTTTAAGCACTACCTGGCATTAATGCAGATATTCCGCTTCTGGATCCAAATGATTTCTTTCTCAAGTCTGAAGCCTCGTCAGTTATCAGGTTAGGATATTTATTACATTAACTTGTCTTGTTATAGGTATTTCACCCCTGGATCTAGGACAGCGGAGTTTTTTTAAATTTGAATGTTTATCTGGTTTGAAGTACTATTCAGTTACTTATTACTTGACAAGTGTTTCACTCTCGGATGCCCCCCCTGAGGGGTAACTCGTTTATGCCTGAATCGCGGTTACATGTGTTGTTAAAGTATAGGTATTCAAGGACCAAATAAAACCAAATTATTTCATAAAAAAACAAGAGATGAAAAAGAATCCACTTTTCATTAATGAAGCCTGAAAAGGCTGAAGGTTCCAAAAAAAAAACTAGCTAATCTATGTTGACGGGGGGAACAGCAGCAAGAGGGACCACATCCTCCACCACTATGTTCTCGACTGGCTGAGATGGAGGGGGACCAGGAGAAACCGGATTAGAGTCTTCGATCTCTACATCATTGACTCCCTGAGATGTCCAAATCCAAGTAGAGCTTCTGGATCATTTGCTTAAAATTGTAATACCCTGGCATCCATAAATTCATGGCCCATCTTTTTTACTTTTTCCATCATCCCCTTCTCTGTCTCTGTTTTGGCCTCCTCTACCTTCCAGGGTGCTGCTACTTCAGTCTCCTTAAGCTGTTTCCTCAAGGCTTCTAAGCATTGGATATGCTTACTCCTCTAGGTGTGCATTGATTCTCGTAAAAAATCCCGCACCTCTCCTTTAGGGAGGTAGCTTCAGATTGAGAGGCGGCGAGCTCGGCACGAGCTGCTGTAAGCTCGGCAAAAGAAACAGCCTGCTTGGTACGGGAGTTCGCGAGCTCAGCATAGGCTGCATCTTGCTCGGCGCGCAGAAGATTTACCCTCTTGGTATCTTCGGGGTTGTCCAGTATGGCAGCTACCGCTTGAGCTGCCTGAAAACAATAAGAGAGTTGGTAAAAATATTACACAAGTAAACAATGGTGAAAACCTCTGTGCAAGACCCTTACCCTTGCGTGTCCTATGATAAGATCGACGGCCATCTGCCTCTGAGACATACCTTCGAAAGATGCCGACCAGGATACCTTGAAATCATTTCTTACGATATCGGTTCCCGAGGATGCACTGGCAAAAATGGTGCGGCAGCATCCGGCCTGCTCAAACCTTGAGCGGCTCGGTCGGCCTCTGAAGGAGGTGGAGGGACGGTATCCTGAGCTGAGGATGGAGGCGCAGCTGCAAGGGGAGGCATAGTGACCAGGTTTTGAGTGTTCCACTTCAGAAACCTGAGCAGCTCGGGACGCCCCGGCCTCCAGCCTCCGCCCTCCTCTTCTTCTGAGGTGGAGGAGCTACTGTAGAGGATGAGGGGCCCCCGAATTTCTTCCTGCCACCTAGGGGCAAAGCTGGAGATTACTGTTTTCTTCAAAACCTCGGCCTTGTTCTTTACTAAGTTGGCCTCCATCAAACTCTGAGGAGAGAGGATCCTATCGTGAGGTCTATCAAGGGGTTGAAGGAGTCTTGCGTATCTCTCCTAAAGGTCTGGAGTAAAAGCCGACCTCTTCCACTTCCCTTTATCTGCAAAACAAAAAAACAATGATGAATAGATCAGAAAGGAAAGAGAATGAATAAGGATTATCAATTACAGATCTGGTGCCTCACCCTTAACACTGATGTGCCAAGGAAAAATACTCAACCAATTCTCGTAATCTTCCTGTTCCCAGCCTCCTCTGACGAAGAAGTACCACTTCTTCCAAGTCTTGTTGGAAGAAGGTACAGAGGTCAGGGGCCTGAACCTTTTGTCAAAAGTCATGTAATAAAGCCCCTCCGAACTGAGGTACCTCATATCCATATTGCTCCTAATGAGGTCCAGGTCTACTTGGACCCCGTTCGTATGACCTAATACTAGAAAAGTGATAAGTTACCTCCAGCTATTTATATTCAGCTCGGTAGGACAGACACTAAACCAAGTGAAGAATTCAACCAAGAGAGGACAGCAAAGGAACTCTAACACCTATCTCGAACCACTTAAGATAAGCACAGATCTCCCCTGACTCGATGTCAGAGGGATGATTCGACGGTTTGGGAACCCTACATGAGATGTTCTCTAGGAAACATATACTATTTTTTAATAGATTTTAGTACCCTCTTGGTGACGGCACTCTCTCCTTCTTCTCTTTGGGATCAACCGGATGTACCGGCCTCCCTACCTCCGAATCCTCGGTTAGATTCAGAAGAAGAAGGAGAAGAAGAAGAATGGGAAGAAGAAGAAGTGTCATTACTACCCATTTCTACGTCTATACTTTCCTTAATTTCTCTACTGTCGGAATGAGAAGCAGAATCTGACATGGTGGAAAATAGAAAGATAACAAAAGAAGAAAATAACTTACGAAACAAAGGAAGAAAAGAAATCACTGACTCATCGGAGTAAGAAGGATCCGATTGTGACAGTCGGTAGATGGTTGCCGAAAATCGCACTAGGATGCCGAAATTGCAGAGAAACCACTCACTATTGCCTTGAGAAAACTCGAAAAGTGTCAAACAGAAAATGAATGGCCACTCCCCCTATTTGAAAGAGGCGGCAGAGGCATTATTTAATGTCTTGAAAGTCGAATGGCGGCTGAATAATAATGGCCCCAACTATTGAAACGACAATGTGCGTGGCATTTATGACAGTGCGACTATTGTCCCCTCAAAAGGCAGATACATTAAGTACGATGCGCATAGCTCTTAAAAAAACCCTAGCCCAAGTCCTGTAAGCATTCTTAGAACTCGGGCTCGGGGGGGGGGGGGGAGAGTAGCTGATACGCCAAAACTAAGCTAACAAATCATAAGCTGACACGTGTCTAAGCTGTACTTTGTGCAGGTCATAGATCATTTAGGTACGCCGACCTATCATCGGTCCACCAACATTAGAGGCATCAAACACCGAGGTACCGACCTCGTTTACCAAACACATCGGATTGTCAAACAACACAGACTACCGAACTAGGTTGTCATCGTCATCTTGCCTTGCCGACCTCGGAAGGATAGTATAAACGGTGATATGGACAGTCGAAGAAGCAGTTGGTAACAGTGAGGCAGGTGGTGACAGTAGGGCAGCTGGTGACGATAAGATTGATAATCATGATTACTACCGTCAGGCAATAACAAGCCCATGCCTTGGCAGTACCAACTCCTACCAACTTTGGCAGATAATCAGCCTATAAAGGCAAACCCTTGAGGTATGTAAGGGGGATCTTTTTCCCTCTCGATTATAATCATCTTGTGAATTATTACTTGAAGTTCCATTTTTTATAATCTATCTAACTTAAATATCAGAGAGGCTACTACCGGAGCCCTCCCCGATGGCACACTGACTCCATTCCTTTTTAGATTCAATACCATCGGAGAACAGGGTCTTGACGGGTCAAAAAGCTGCAGCAACATTAATTATATCATAGTGACCTATAGAAACCAATGTATCATAATAGTACATGTGTAGTCGCTGATATAAAGTCCCCAAACATAAAGGCCCTAAAGCAAAACCACAACCTTGAGAGAGTTTCAGAGACAGAGGAGAAACTCTCGAATTAATCCCATCCTCTCGGGGCATTGGAATAACATACTTTGAAAGCCAAGCGATAGGGACTTTAGATCTCGGTTCCATCTTTCTCCCTTCGATCGCATCTCTCATTTTCTTTTCCTTTGAGACCTTTTGGCTCGATATCTTTGTAAAATAGTCACAGCCAATTCGCAAAAGATGCTTTCTTACCTCTGTCACCTTGAGCCTTTGACCATGCACTCTAGATATAATAGCAACGTGTGAGACATTTTTGAAGATATGGAATGATGCTCCTGTCTTCCATTGTGATCTTTGATGAAATAAAACCAATCGACCCAAATAGAGGTAAACGAAGTAAAACAAAAACACCCTTAAGTGTTAGGGTAAATCCCCCCACGCAGTAGCAAACGTGTGAGTAGAAACATTCCATCGTGAGAAAAGAGTGTAAATGCTTCTTCGATCATTGCGACATCCAAGAGTACCATAAGCCTTGATACTATTGTAAATATTGGCTTTCTTTAAAATTGGTTCAAAAGAAAGGTAATTTAAAATCACACATGTCCATTCATCCCAATCGCTTATCAACCCAGCGCTAGCTTCTAAGTACGTAAAAGAATAGGGATAATCACCCCTCTCAATGCGAAGCCAACTAATCAATTCGGGTACAGCAAAGAGGCCATCACCCTTAGGAAGGTCGGAGCAAATGGAAAAGGAAAAAGGCAAAGAAATAATTCAGGACGATGAAGTCGAGTCTTTTTCCTTTGGAAAAGCCTCAATCTGGTCCCAAAAATTATCTTTCATCATACCCATATAAGGGGCTCGCTGCCATTCACTCTTGTCGGGAACAAGAGGGGTAACCCCTTTAGCCCCCAAAATATAGGAGTCACCCAAGCTAGACATAACTAACTAGCTTCCAATCTATTGCAAAGAGGGGGGGTCGTCTACGAGGAAAGAGACGGAGAAGATTGAAACATTGCTAAAAATTCTCAGCTTAAAAGAATTAGGACGAAAAGAAAAGAAAAAAAAATGGAAGAGTAATCAACAAAGATTTTGTAATGGTTTAGTAAGGGTAAAAGATAAAAAAGAGCACATCCTCAGCCCTTATACAGTAGGATCGAAATGACATCATTATTTTTCAAAGTCTATTGAAAAAGAACCACGTGTCACAAGAAATGTGAAAATAAATTTATGGGTAAAATAAAATCTTGAAATGAAAAGTGATCATAAAAAATAAAAAAAATCGTGTATGACATGCAGGTTGTTTCGTCTTAGACCAAAGGAAATATAAATTTTAGAGACCAATTAAAAGTGACAACTAGTTGGCTCACCCTACAAAAATACGGCCCTAATATAGAAAAGAAACAACATGGTCGATTCATCATGAAACTAGTGGCGCATACCTGAACTTTTATTCATTGATCTCAGGTATAGTACACTTGAACTAATAAATATTTATCACATTAAAAACAACCAGGGTTCTCTATTTGATCTCTAATAAATTTTTTTGAGCAACCACTGCCATGATTAAAAGGAGATTTTAGAGAAGAAAATTCAATCAAAAAAAAAGATTGAGTAAAAAAAAATATATGTTTATATATAGCAATGTTGGCCTTAGAGAAAAGAAGTCTTGTACGATGTACGGCACTTTCGGCCTAGATTGGGGAAGCACAAGATTTTGAGGTGAAACAAACAGACAAAGATTTCGAAAATGATAAATCAAAACCCTTGAAAGTTATTCCCCTAATATTGATTAAAAGAAAGAGGTAGATTAAATAGTTCTTAAGTGAACAAACGCTCCTAGAGTCCAGCGAAGTAATGGCTTACAAAGAAGATTACAACTTGAACAACTTAGGCCTGAAAGATCATGCGAACAAAAATAGTGGCTTAATTCAGGGAAGCCAACCCAAAAACAAAAGTCCATAACTATTTGTATGCATAAATTTATATGAAAGATCTATGCATACAGGGGGCAAAATGTGGATATGGGACTTATAAACATGTAGTTCATATGCGAAATATTGAAAGAATACATAAACACGGCTCGAACATGTCGAGCCAATAATAAAGAATGAAATGGTACTTCGAATATGATCCATTATAAACTTATTATGACCTTGGCCTCAACTATGTCAAGTTAGAGATAGATTTACAAGGTTCGGACCGAAGGGGTAGGCGGCCCAACACCTGTCATAACGGGATACTCTAGGTCGTGTGGATTGGTGGCTAAGGTGAATTGATTCACTAGTTTTTCTCTACAAGTTTGACTCTAGTAGTTCGACTCTTGTAGTTCAGCTCTAGTAGTTTGGCTCTAATAGTTCGGCTCTAGTAGTTTGACATTAGTAGTTCAGTTCTAGTAGTTTGGCTCTAATGACTAGAGATAGAGCCAAACTAACTCTTCCAGACTACGAAGGAATACTCTTGACTCTTCTATGAGCTTCTATTACCTTTCAGAAATACACGTGGAGACCGATCTGTGAGCTTAAGCGAAACCGTTATGGTGTATGAGGATGGCACGTGATCATCCTATATAAATGGGGTCTCACAAAATGTGTAGGAAAGAAGGAAGAAAAGGACTGAGAAAAGCCTTCCCATAGATTTTTTTGTCTAGTTTGCTTCACCTTCTTCCTAACCCTTCACCACTTCTAAGATCCATTCTAAAGTGTAGCTCTCAATCTCATATCCTCATTTAAACCCTTATACCTACAAGATGCATGCAAAGTAGGGTTCAAAATGTGAAAACACCAACTAATCTAAAAGTTTAAGTTGTTAGAGATGATGTAAATATTCTATCATCTAACACTGTCCTCTGAACGCATGGTCAGGTTAGGCCAACACGTGTAACAATTTATATTATCAGAGTGACAAAGTTTGAACACAAGATATTTTAGTTTAAGTTGTTAGAGATGGTGTAATTTTAATACTATATCCTTTAACAGTAAACAAGTCAGGTTTGCTAATCATTGGGTTATTTAAGTTTAGCTTAATAAAATTGACAAATTTTAAGTTGTGTTCAAATTTTATTTATTTATGTGATGTGTTAATGTCAATCGAGTCTCTAATCAGGTTGATCATGAGCCCAAAGGTGGAACTACATTATGGAAAACTTTTGCCAAAAATAATTTACAGGTAAATTCCCATGCAATTTTGAGAATAAAATTTTTTCTCTTAAAATTTTTTGTGAAAAAATTCCATCCTCCCTTAATTTTTTTTTCTTCCTCCGCCCTTGCATAGGCTGAGTTCGTCAAATTTAGTTTCTTATATATAGATATATTATTAGAATACTTATTCATACCAAGTTAAGCTTGAGTTGAGTTTAACAAATTAACTAATTTTAAAATTAGTACAAATATAGATTGTTTATCTCATGAGCTAATCTCGAACAAGCTTCTAACTGAGTCTGTATCGAACTTGATGTTGTACTTTGATAGTCTGAAGGCTTCTCTTCTTGAACTACCTGTCAAAAACTTGAGGTCAGAGGGCCACCGAGAAAGCTCTGATGGTAGCCGCTCCGATGATAAGGTCAATGAAGAAAATAAAGGTCGTAATTCAAAGGAAGAATTGAACATAAATTGAAAGCTTACCTTATGACCTTATTTATAGGCTGTAGATCTCTTAAGTTGAGTAGGATTAAGAGTCGTGAAGATAGGGATTTGAAGATATTTTGAAGATAGTAGTTTCTATATTGAACTTTGTTTCTTTATTCTAAGGTCAGTGGGATATGGAAGGTAGTGCTAGACTCTAGACCATATACCTCTGAACCCTCCATACCTATTTGACTTGGATAAAACAATCTTTCTTGATCTATACACCGAAGAGCTCTGTATAGACACATGTCAAGCTTTGAATATGTTTATCACTTTATGGCATATCAACTACTCCACCCAACCTCTGTTCTGGAGCATGATCAGAGCTAAGGTTAAGGTTTCTAAGATGCTGCACGTGAAGAATGCCTTCGAGGATTCTTAGGCAACAGGCTCAAACAAATTCACAGGGCTGAAGCCCCAAAAAATAGCCAAGGACTTGATGGCTATTCACATGAGGGTGAGTTCTAGATCATTTCTCTTTGTTTTCTCTATTATTTCTCTATATTCTATAATATTCAGTTCTGATCTCGTCTTGTGTCGTTTGTGTTTTTTTAGGCCGTCCATGGTTTGGTAGCCATTATGGACTGCCCTGAGAATCTTGAGCAGATTGACACCAATCTGAGCTCAATGAGGCCTGAATCTAGTTAAGAATGACGCAGTCTTCGGTGGTGACTGTCGAAGAGAAATTGAAGAAGGCTACCAACTCCTACTCCATCCTAGAGTCTGAGAGGGATGCCCTTGCTACCGAGCTGGAAGACCTCAAGAAGAGATTTGTAGACTTCCAAACTGCATCTATCAAGAAGGTTCAAGACATCGCCGAAGTTGTTAAAGCCCAAACTGATGTGGATCTGAAGGTTGAAGCCCAAGATCTAGGTGACAAACTAATTGAGTATGGATACCGAACCTTTAGGATGAAGCTCCATAATAAGTATCCCAACTTGGATTTGACTAGAATAAATGATATCGAAGTCTCCCAAGCTGAGATTGATACACCGAATACTGATGACAAAGAAGAGGAAGCGGATCTAGAACTCTTTTAAGTCGCCCTATCAGAGATTATCGAGACAACAACAGAGTAGACTAGAATTTTTTATATATTTTTTTGTAATTTTCCCATTTTGGGGTTAATATATGACATTTCAATCATTCTAGAACTTGTGTCTTGCTTGATATCTTTGTGATATGTAATACCCCGACCTGATGAAGAATTAGTAAGTCACTAAATGTTAACCAATGATCGAGACCTGAAGTAACAAGGTTGGTTTTCAATCCCGACACATGAAGATTTAGCAAAAGTCCCGGGAAACCAGGATGAATGTAGATCACTTCTGTTGCAGTCATCAATTTGTTTCTGTTCATCCCATTGAGACTGTATACTTTCATTCTAAAAGCCAACCTCGAATCGAGACATGAAAAATAGATTGCTACGTCGGGTAGATTATCAAAGTATGCACATGGATATATAAATATATAAATATACATATTTATATAGGAATATAAAGTTGAGTGTAATATATATCTATATATATATATCTATATATATATATACTTACAAACAAAAGAATGAAATTGTGTTAATATAATACAATTGAGAAGAGAGGGAGGCGGTGGGCACTGCTCTCCATGCCTCTCCCATGTGAGCTACTTGTGAAAAATAATGATGAGAAGGGAGGTGGCCGCCATGGATGTGTGCCATGCAAATTCTAATACCAACAGGTGGCAAGGCCACCGACTGCATGAGTAATTGATAGGGAAATAAAAGGTAATGAGAACTGGAAATGGCAAAAGGAGACGTGTACAAGCAGTAGCAAGAAATTGAAGGATAGGAACTGAAGTAGGAGAAAAGTTGGAAAACTGTAAACAACTTGAACAGGTAAGATTTCGTTTAGAAATTGTTTAAATTGTGTACAAATTTAAAGCATGTAATAGTAGGGGTTTATTATGCATAATATAAGCTGTAAACTACAAAAGAAATGACAAGAAATGATCAAGAATCGACTGAGAAAAGTCAAATTTCAGTTGGAACAATAATCAGAAAATTCTGGTGTAGGTCTGAAATAAGAAAAACCAAACCCAAATTTGGGTATTGGAACTTGATCTAGATCACCCCAAGGTCTTAAAAATGATAGACCGTGACCCTAAACCTCAAACAAGGGACCTTAAAACATTAGTTACAGGTTTCGGTAGTGAAACCCAATTTCGGTTTTAAACTTCTAAAATTGATTTTGTGAATGGGAATGGAATCCTCAAGCCTTGAGGGTCACGCAGAGCCAAATCGTATTAAGATTGGTGACAGAATGAGGATTTATCATGTAGTTACAGGTTCGGCTATCAAAAGTTAAACCGAACTCATGAATTGGTTTTAAAACCTTAGATGAATGCCAATCTCTTGGGCAATGTTCCAGAGATGGATTAGTGTAAAAACAGAAGAATTTAGGTGAATGGATTGGCTCGAAAATGAAGCTTTTGAGCTTCGAAAATTAGGGCAACAGAGGGTAAATCATGAGGAAGATGATAAGTCGACTCGTTATTGAATCGAGTCGCCCTGAGTTAACTCGGGACACGTGTCAAGAAACAGGCAAGTCCATCGAATTAAGAGAACAGTGACGTTTTGGTTATGTTTTAAAGATTTAAAATAGTAGGGCTGACAGTCATGATGACGTCAGCATTAGGTGTTGAACGGGATTGGTTCAAGGAGAACCGGACCGGTTCAGTTAAATTGAAATTGAACCCACTGGTTCAAACCGGAAAAAGTTCAAAATTGGAATTAGACCCCAAAACTTTTGGGAAATGCCACTATGGCCCGGCCGAAAATTAATTAATAATAAATTAATTTAAATAAAAGAATTTCCAAAAATGCCCCTAGCCCTAAATAGGGCAAACGAAGTCCAAATAAAGTAAATCAATAGTGCATTTTTACTATTTTAGGACGTTCTGAACTCAATGGAAGGGTCCGTTTCACAAGACGAAACTCCAAAAAATAAAGGCACGTAAAGGGGTAAAATGACCAAAATACCCCTTGTCCAAAAGTAACAAGTTATTAGTGTGTTCTTACTATTTTGGACCTTCTGAGTCCAATGGTGAGGTCCACAACATGAAACGAAGTATGAAAAAATACGACACGTAAAGAGGTAAATGACTATTTGCCCTTTGACATACAAAAGTCCGAATTAAATTTTAGGAAAGCCTAAATTGACTTTCTCCAATGTTCCGGACTCAATGGTAGGGTCTATTCGACCAAAAAGAAATGTCTAATAAAAAGACATAAAATTTGATGAATAGCATAAGTCCAGTGACTATAAATTAGTACACTGCTCGAAGTACCAACTAAATGGTACGGTACACATTTGAAAGGAAATACGAGAAGATGTGACACGAGAACATATGAAGTAAATAAATTAACTTAAAGTTAATAGAGCTACCAGGAGAGTATAGCTAAAATGAAGTTAATTCCTAACACATTAAATTGTGTTATAGGTTAAAAATACGAGTCAAATTAAGTACATATGAAATTATGAAATCATTTTAGGATCTAATACAAACTAAGTAGCATCAACAGGTGTTATTGCAGTAGATGTGAAGTTAATGAGACTGTTATTTATGAATTGTTCTAGGAACTACAAAAGGAAAAGGGAAGGCGTCGTAGTAAACGCCGAGCTTGGAGTATAAGGTGAGTAACCCTGCATTTGAAGTGGAGATTTAACTCCACGGATTTGAATAAGTTTTAAATTCTAAAAGATTTGAAGTATTGAATATTAAATTCAATATCTCGTGATTCATGTTTTAAAGATTTTGCTCTTATAAATCTTGATATGACATACTCAATGAATAATTTCTATCACTGTTTTCAGTTGACATGTCTACATATTCTGAAGTTTTTTGTTCAGAAGTCATATTTTAAATGCTTATAAAGCATCTATTGAAGAAGTCATATTTCAAATGCTATAAATGCATATGTTTGAAGAAGTCATATTGTAAATGTTTTTGAAAAAGCATTTATTGAAGAAGCAGTATTTTGATGCTCGTTAAAAAGGCATCCAAATGTGCATAAGCACCCCATAAAGGTTGAAATCCTTTGGGATTCAATAGTAAATGCCCGGTAGAAGGATCTAATCCCCCAGGCAGTGAGATATCTCCCATTGTAGCATTGCAGTAAGACGGGAGTCTGGTTGGAAACAGATTCCACTTAACCAAAAAGAAAAGATGACAAACGCTTTTGAAAATGGAAGCAGGTTTTACCCCCATTTTCACTATACAGATTTAGATGTTTTGAAACAACACTTTTAAAATGGAAGCAGGTTTTTACCCCCATTTTATTATGTACGTTTATATGCTTTGAAATGCATATATTCCATTGAAGAAATGTGTATTTAGCTTATTAACTATAAATGTTTTTAAGCTATCATTTGAAATCATACTATTAAACATGGAAGTAGGTTTACCTCTTTCGATTATGCATGTTTTAAAATGCATATACTCTATTGAAGAAATGTGTATTTAGCTTGAATACTTTAAATGTTTCAAAGCTATCCTTCTGAAGAATGCATATATTCTGTATTCTGAACATACGAACAATTGGTAGTGAGTATTTTATAAACTCTCGTGTGCTAAACCACTGCCAGTTGAAACCCTATGACGAATGCAGGAATTACTCAGCAAGCTTAGATTAGCTTACCCGGAATTTTATTCGGACCCCCCTTTCAGGTGACTGACGGCAGTTTTGATTTGAAGTCGATGATGATGAATCTGCCATTTTGGGAGAATGATGAAGTAGGCTTTTTGGAACTTTATGAACTCTAGTAGTACATTCTGTATTAAAAGACATTATAGGAATATGTATTGAGCCCTCAGGGCACTGGACATGTAATATTATACAGTCTTGAGATTTAGTTATGCTCTGAATGTATTCTAATGCATACCGTAATATAAAGAGCAGCAGTACCGGACGGACGTGCGTAATCTTTAAAAAGAAAAGAAAAGAAAAAAGTTTTTCACGCTTCTGCAACCACGTGTCGCACATCTATTCGATACCGTTGCTTATGTTTCGCCTTGCCTTAAGGCCTCGGTCGAAGGGTGGCGGTCGCGATTCGGGATCCGCACAGGGTGGGTTTTGGGTCGTGACTTGATATGTTTGACTTCAAGATAATTTCTTTAATATCTAAGCCGGTAGAAAATATAAGCTCTTTAGAGACTCCAGAGCATTCATAAGCTATTTCAGAGGTCTAAATAACATGACATATAGAACCACAATACTTATAAGTAAAACAAGGCTTCTCAAGTGTCTGCATACTGATAATTCATAATATACCGACCTACAATACTTGCAAATAAAACAAGGCTTTTCTAGAGGTATGTAGAGTGAAAAAAATGGACTAGACCTATAGCACTTGTATTGAATACAAGGGCTTTTAGGGATCTATACATTGATTTAATGGACCAAACTTGTAACACTTGTGATGAACACAAGGTTTTTAGGTGTCTATACATTGGTGAAATGTACCAGACCTGTAACACTTGTAATGGATGCAAGGTTTTTAGAGGTCTGTACATTGAGTAAAATGGACCAAACTTGTAGCACTTGTAATGAATACAAGGCTTTTAGGGGTCTGTACATTGATAACTAAACTCTAAAGTGAATCAAAAGTGGTTTTATTATTAATACTTACGTAAGTGTTCAATGTTCCAGGGTTTAGGTATAGGCTTCATAGTTGAATCTTCGAACCAATAAGTCGTAGGTTTGACGATCTTGGTTACTTTGTAAGATCCTTCCCAGTTAGGGGAGAGCTTTCCCATGGTGGGATCTTTAGTGTTTGGAAACACCCTTTTAGGACGAGATCTCCGAGTTAGAAATTGATGGGTTTTAACCCCTGGTTGAAACATTTAGCCATTCTCTATCGGTAGGCTTCAGTCCTAATCCGAGTTTGCTTACGTCTTTCTTCCAGTATGTCCAGAATTTTTACAAGTTCTTTGCTATTGGCCCCTTGGTCAAAGCAGTCTGTTTAAAGAGTTAGCATGCCAATTTCAACAGGAATGATTACCTCGGTGCCATAAGCGAGTGAAAATAGTGTTCCCATAGTTGGGGTTTTTTTAGTAGTTCGGTAGGCCTAGAGTACTCCTGAGGAGTTCTTCGACCCATCTTCCCTTGGCTTCCTCCAACCTCCTCTTTATTGCTTCGAGGATAATACGGTTGGTAACCTCAGCTTACCCATTAGCTTGATGATGCCCTGGAAAGGAGAAGTGGTGACTAATGTGCAGATCTTTACTGAACTTCCCGATTACCTTTCTAACAAACTATGTCCTATTGTCTGAAATAATGATGCGGGGTATATCGAACATGCACACAACATTTTTTTAAGTGAAATTCTTTACTTCTACCTCTATGATGTGGGTCAATGGTTTAACTTCTACCCATTTAAAGAAATAGTCAATGGCGACTATCAGAAATCTTTTGTTCAGAGGGGCTTTTGGTAATGACCCTACAATGTCCATTCTCTATTGGGCGAAAGGTTAGGGACTTGCAATAGGGACGAGTTCATGATGAGGTTGATGTTGGTAAGAAGTGAAACGGTGATATTTGTCACACTTCTGAATATATTCTTTAGCCTGCTTTAGCATACTGGGACAGTAATAACCCTAAGTCAGTGCTCGGTGAGCTACGGTCCTACCGCCGATATGGTTGCCACAGATCCCCTCATGTATCTCAGTTAGGATGTAGTGGGCCTCTTCTAGAGTTAAGCACTGTGGGAGAGGTTGCGTATAAAATCTTTAGTAAGTTTCTTCTTTAAGAATTAAATACCGAGTTGCCCTAAACTAGATTTTTCTCGCATGATTCTTATCTTCTAGAAGCAACCTTTCTTTTAGGTACTGGATGATAGGAGTCATCTAATTCTGAGATTGTTCCAAAATTTGAAAGGATTGTGTTACTTCAATACTAGGTTTTGACTTGTAGGAGATTTTTACCATTAAGTCCCTTTCTGGCTTGAAATAAGAGGCCATATTTGCTAAAGCGTCTGCCTTGGAGTTCTAGTTTCTTTCAATCTTCTGAATAGTGAATTTTTGGAAAGACTGTTTTAGTAATTTCGCCAGCTCTGAATATCTGGTCATTCTATTATCCTTAATAGAATATTCACCTAAAACTTGATTCACTACAAGCTGAGAGTCAGAAAATGCATTAAGGTCCAAAGCTTCATATTCTAGAGCTAATTTCATCCCAAGGATAAGTGCTTCATATTCGGCTTCATTGTTAGAGGCTCTGAATTCCAAGCTAACAGTTTTTTTGGTTACAGTCACATCAGGGGATTAAAGTATTATACCTAGTCCAGAGCCCTTGTTTGTAGATGAACCATCGGTGTAAAACAGCCATATTGACATGTCTATAATGGTTTAAGCTTTCGAATGTTGAGTTCCAGTGAATTCTGCTATAAAATCTGCTACTACTTGAGCTTTGATAGAAATCCGTGGAACATAGGATATAACAAATTCTCCCAGTTCTACTGACTATTTAACTAGTCGTCTTAAAACTTCAGGTTTATGTAGGACTAATTTTAAAAGATATGATGTAGGGATTATGATAGGATGAGATTGAAAGTATGGTCTGAGCTTCTAAGAAAATATTACCAAGGCTAAGGCCAGTTTTCTAATTTTGGAGTACATTGTCTCAATGTCCAAAAGTGCTTTACTAAGATAGAAAATAGACCTCTGAATTCCTTTGTCTTCCCCAACCAATGTAGAGCTAATGGCACTTTCTGACACAGTTAAGCAAAGGAATAGTTTTTCCCTTGACACTGATTTTAAAAGGAGTTCGGAGGAAGCTAAGTATTGCTTGAGTTGTGGGAAGGCCTTTTGGCATTCAAAGGTCTATTCTAGGACCTTACTCCCTCTCAAGGCTTTAAAGAACGAGAGGCACCGATCCGTAGATTTAGAGATAAACCTATTCAGTGCTGCTTTCCTTCCATTCAGCCCTTGAATATATTTTGTAGTTTTAGGTGATTCTAGTTCAATGAAAGGCTTGATTTGTGAGGGTCTGCCTCAATTCCTCTTTGGAAAACTAGGAAACCTAATAATTTTCCTTCTGTAATTCTGAAGGTATATTTTAATGGGTTAAGTTTCATTTTGTGTTTCTTCAAGATGTTAAACATCTGGCTTAAGTGCTGGATGTGGTCACTCTTCTGAACACTTTTGACGAGCATATCATTGATGTAGACTTCCATTGTATCCCCAATCTGGATGCCAAATATTCTGTTTACAAGCCTCTAGTACGTAGCTCCAACATTTTTCAATCCGAACGGTATCACTCTATAACAATAGAGACCTCGTTTTGATTAAAATATGTTTTCTCATTGTTTAGAGGGTACATTTGAATTTGATTGTATCTAGAGTAAGCATTCATGAAACTCATGAGCTCGTGACCTGCCATGGTATCAACAAGTTGATCAATTCTGGGAAGAGAAAAGCTAGTCTTTAGGACAAGTTTTGTTAAGGTCAGGTATAATCAATGCAAACCCTCCACTTGTCATTCTTCTTTTTTGCAAGAATTGTATTAGGCAAGCCACTCTGGGTTAGAACACTTCTCTTATTATTTTAACATTAAGTAACATCTGGACCTCTTCATTGATGATCTTGTGACGTTTTGGGGAAAAGGTCCTCCTTTTTTGCCTTACTGAGGGATGGTTTGGATCC